>OX104024.1:15040948-15429474 GCA_944470205.2 Schistosoma margrebowiei
TGTTTGTTTGAATGTTCGTCATTTGCATATTCGATTCGTTTTCTGTTGCGTCTAAAGTAATATTTAATAAAAATAGGAGTGTTAGGTCGATAAACATTTATATTGCAATTAGATTTAAAGATTATACCTATTTCATTATTAATTAATTGAAGATATTTTGAAAGTAGTTCTACCACTATTAGTGACGAGGTTTGTGGGGTTTGCTCAATTTGAAGCTGGGTTTTAGTCAAGTACAAATATCACCTGGAGAACACTAAATAGCAATTTCTCCGGCTAGTGATATTTTGAGATAAGGACTTAATACAAACAAATACAAATCTCTCTGAAATCTTTGTGAAGTAACAAATAACCGTTTCATCATAGTTAGAGATTTCTCGAAGACGGCATGGAATCGAACCAAGAAATATCCTACCTGACTACATACATGACATATTAGAGTGTTAATCTAGAATTCATTACTACATATTTTTAACTTCAGTCGATTCGTAATACTGCTCAACTACCATTCAGTACTGTGGGTGCTCTGTCTTTTTAATGAAAAGCATTTTAAATCCTACCAGGTCATGGCTTTTTTATACATAATTTAAGGAGTTATTTTTCAAATCTAGTTACATATTATTAAGATAGTTTTCTACAGTTCTGGCATAACAGAGAAATAAATTGGTCACTTGCTAACATTAAACAATCTATCACAGTACCTGATGGCGTGAAACACAAAGTCACCCGGTAATCCGACCGTTAGATCGACAACCAAATGTAGACCAGAACACAAACTTAATGAGACAGGTATTAAACAGTAAGTAAAATCGATAGGGGAATTGCATTATTTTAGTCATGAAGTGAAACAATTACATAATTACCAAATTAGCATTTCAATTTTATGTCACTATTAATTAAAGCTAATCAACATGACGACTATTTTACCATCAGTAATATTCAAATTGGATGTTTCTTTATTTAACTAGCGTATAGATTTATTTCAAATGTGAATAATAAAAAGGACAAACGTTGTGTAAAATGTCCTTTATTGGGAAACATTTATTAATTGTTAGTGGCGAGAGAAGTTTTCAAACTAATTGAAGGATAAGTTTCCGGACATAGAATGTATAAAATGTGCATAATCATTTAGAAATTAAATAATCCTAAATATGCTTGATGATTGATAGAATTCAATTAATATAAGAGATTAGATAAGCATAATATTGGCCATCATCTAGTAATTAATCAGTTTACATATTTCAGTCCTATAGAACGTTAGCCCCCAAATAGTCCAAGAGTAATGTTCCAAACTTTGAGGCTGAATGATTTGGGTTAAAATCCCACAGACGGCACCATCAACCTTAACGTTACAAGTACCTCTTACCAATCAATCCCAGTTGTAATGGAACCTAGGTTCTGGGTTTCGTCCATAATATTTTCAAATACTTAACACTAAACGTCCTAATGACACTTGATATTCAGTAAAAAATTTTTTAGTTGACGTCAATGCCTGATATATATTTTCTAAATTGTAATTAAACTAGAAACACTTGCATGTTAGGTCGTCTTCTACTGTTTGATCATCAAATGATTCCAGTGTCGACATATCATATTCATCTTCTTCATTTTCTGTATAATCAGTATTTGTGTTCAAATAATTGACTGAATGACTATTATCTTCATTAAGGGTATTAGTTTCTTTCATTTCAGTATGTTGTTCATCTTCACCCTTATACGAATCTGTATGATGTAGAGCTTCTCTTTTATCTTCTAATTCACCTTTTTCATGTTGATAGTATTGTTGAAGTAATTCTGTTTCATGAAGATTGTTTTGTACTTTTAATCCCTCTTCATTTTTCAACTCTTCAAATTGATTTTTTAATTGTTGAGTTGTATATTGTTCATTTACTACAAAATGTTCATTAGATTGTTGTTCAGTAGTCAACTCTATATTGTTTGTAACAAGCATCGTTGAATAAGTTGTCATTGGCATAATATTTGAATTTAAATTCATATTGAATAATTTTGTATTGTTTGTTATTCTAATAAACATTTTTGTAATATTTACATGTAAATAACCCGCTTTTTCTCTACCCATATTATTCCATTCTAAACGAATAAATTTTAATTTATCCATTGGATAATTATTTTGACAAAATAAATAATATTTATTTAAATGTGATACAATAAGTGAATTAATTTCCCCGCAAAGAATTGCTTCATTATTCTTATCCATTGAATAAATTTTCAATGTATCTATTATTGATGGAATGAAATAAATTGTAATACATAAAAGAAATGAAATGAATTATTATAGTTTGTATATAGTAAATAAGAAAACGATTCAGATGATTAAATTGTAATTTTAATGGTTAAGATCATGAGTCAATTAAAGCTAGATCATTATGCGAAACACTAAAAGCACTGGACGGCTTCTTCATCCTCAACAGTGCGCATCTACGAACCTGTCTGGCGAGATTCGGACTTAGGACCTATCGGTATCGCGCTCGAGCGCTTAACCGTTAGACCACTGATCCGGTCGACATCCAACGGTGTTAACGTCTAATTTCAACTAATCCACGAAATTGAGCGACATATTCATCAGTGTCATCAGTGAGTTACTATCTCACAACAGACCCGGTTGAACTCCATTGGTCACTGGTTACCACTAGAACTCCAGGAAAAACCTCTTGAAAATTTAAATGTAGTCAATAATAATAATAATAATAATAATAATAATAATAATAATAATAATAATAATAACCATTCTATTCATTTTAAATTTTTGAATTTTTCACTTCTATTAAAAATTTTGATCTGCATACCAAAATGAGATCGAATTCGATAGATTAGTGTTTAATTATTTGGTCTAATTTTGAAATTTCACAACTGAATGTATATAGATCTTAATGTCACTTTTTAGAATGGGATATATTACAAATTGAATAAATCATTGACTGTCTGAACTCAGTAGCTTAGTGAATAGCACATTTTAGTTTAAGGTGACAAGTATTAGGTTTGAGTTTTAGTGTGAGTATCAAGACTAGGATGAAGGTACATCAAACTGAAAAGTTCAAGACAAGACTAATTGAGTATCTTAGAGTTCATTTGTGTCTAAAATTCAGATATACTAAAGTTTGTAACTGAAAGTTAGTATTGAGACAATACTCTCAAGAGTAATGAAAACACTGATCATGAGTATTGGTAACAGTAAGCATTGCAAATATCTCATCTCATTGTTACAAAACATGACTATGAATATTAGAAAAAATGTATAGGTTTCCTTTAACATGAAAAAACATATCTTGTTGGTACGTGACTAACATTTTAGAGCATCTTTTATCCTACTACTCATGACCTAATCTTTAATAGTTAATCTGGAATGTCAGGTGTTTATTCACTGATCAAAAAAGTATGCTATTAAATTAGTAATAAGGCAGTATTAAATTACAATGTAGTTTGCGACAATATATTTTAAAATATTAATGTACTTTACGTATCGTGGATAGTATTCATAACAAACACTTTGGGCGTCATAATATTAATGATTTCATATCGATAAATGTATACGTATGTTAACCCTAAATTTGTGGTTACTGGCTTATCTGAATGGAGCCTGTTTTGTTTACTTTATCGAATTATTTGACAATATGATTTCATTTAGTAAGTTGTTTCCAGGTCCGTTTGTCAATTAGTCAGTTTTCATAGACATCTATATTCTGTTGCAGTATACTAATGTATATATACTTAAAATTACTGCTTATCGAATAATACAAAGAATATAGAACAGAATTGTTACACAACTGAATGTATTATATGTTGAAATCACGAGATTTCAACGATCAATGATTATGAACCTTATGTGTATGTCTTTTATTATAATTTTAACAGTCTACTAATTTTATACTACTGTCAACATTATGAAACGCCCAAAGAAAACACAAAGCAATGAAATGACACAGATAACTTATATGTTACCTTGTTCATTCAACGACCAGCTAGTTTTTTTTACAGTCTAAAGTTTTTTTTCTGTTCATTATTATTATTATTATAAAATCCATTTGGTTATTTGATAAATAATGACATAATAAGAAAACGTGTAAAGAATAATAATACTGAACTCATATAAAGTATGAATAGCTTAAAGGGAAATCTTAGCATAGTTTATGCTACTTGATCGAATTATATTCTTCCACAGTTACATATGGAAATGACAGTAAACACTATTCAGTATGAAAAATGATATGTCTATTAAATTGTGCAGTGTAAAACTTGATTGATTTGTAGAAATCTCAGTGTGAAATTTCATATTTAATTGATGTTTACAAGTTTATTATTTCGTTAAATATACATAACGAATTATGATTCCTTTTCTAAGTTTGTTGGATATTCTACTTTATACTCCTATGTTTAGTTCTGTATTTTGTTTTCTTATGTAAATTAATCCAGTGGTCACTCATTACATATAATTGTTATTATGGTATTGTGAAAACTGTGTTGAATACTGAATTTCATATAATTGGCTGACTCTGGTTAAACGACCATTGAGAACGAAGAAGCACTATATAGTTATTTTGTCCTAGTATAGGAGTCTTCAGTTGTGCCTATCCATAACCTCAAAAAAGACTGAAATTAGGACCCTTAGACCCCGTAGCTGCTGTCTAATCATGTCCGTCTGTTATGTGAGACCACATTATCTATTAGATGAAACTAAGTGTATAAATCCACAGTCTATAAAATTGTCTTTAAAGCCGGTAAACAAACTGAAGAAAGAAGTGGATTTTTTAGTCGGGTCCTACCAACTCTCATAACTCTATAAACGTCAATATCGATCAAAAGCTTATGAGTAAACAGTATTTTATGGATTTAGAATAATTTATGAAACTTTAGATTTTAATGAATAGAGGTCAACAGTTTATTTATTAAATAATTTTAAAGGTTATGTTAATGAATCATAATTTCATTCACAGTGTAAACAATAACATTAGGGTCCAGTTATGTTCACCTAACTAATCCCAAATAGGATGAAACACATGTCCTGTTTTCTACCGA
This sequence comes from Schistosoma margrebowiei, assembly GCA_944470205.2. Taxonomy (NCBI): domain Eukaryota; kingdom Metazoa; phylum Platyhelminthes; class Trematoda; order Strigeidida; family Schistosomatidae; genus Schistosoma; species Schistosoma margrebowiei. The sequence goes on from OX104024.1 coordinate 15,045,980, forward strand.
TGAACACATGCCAAATTTATGAAAATTGAGACATAATGCTATATCAAACCAATTTATTCAAGAAACTCATATGGCAATAGAAACTAAACATCAACTATGAAAAAACTGAACCATTATTATTAGTATACTTATGACGGTTTTCGTTCTTTGTTGTTTATATTACTGCTTTTTTGTTCAGTAGTTTCAAAATATCCCAAATACTGACTTTAAGAAATCAAATCTATCTCACAGTTATAGTTTCTCCGAATAATATTTATTCTATAACTTGTTTGTCGTAAAACTATCTCAAGTGTATTGCTTTCGATAGAAATTCTTATGTTCTTTGGAGGAAATTGTATTGAAACAAATTTATGTAGTAACATTTTTTTATTATGCAACATTGACTCATAATTTTTGCTAAAAATTACCCAAGGTAAAATAATAAAATCTTTTTAAAGTTTTGATAGTGATTAACATCGAAATTCAGGACGTCAGTTTCATCCTGTTTACGACTCGTCAGCTTAATGTATTTACATCCCAGTACTGATGTTTATATTCAAACTGGAATCCATTACGTTTCTCTTCAAAAGTCTAACGCACTGTCCACTTAGGTATAGATTTCAGAAAGACACTGGGTTATTTAACGGGTTGAAGTTTAATTTTGCTTTTAAGAATTTGAATCTTTCTCTTTTAGCATATTTTCATGCTGAACAAATTTTCTTCATAGTACTATTAGGTCACAAACATTTTGTATACTTGGTTTTGATAGTGGATAGTACTGAAAATCAAACAAGAATAAATTGATTAATCACAGTTCATAATATCGACAATTGGAAGATCTAAACTCTAACAGGTGAGAATCATGAAATATCTGGATTATTTTCGATACAAAATTATTGAGGAAGTTTAATGAGAAAAAGTCAACTCAATTATTAGGAGACTAATGTATGAACGAAGAATATTCTTCTCGATATGTTCTCTTCATCTTCTACAATTATATATCCAATATCATAAGCCGAAAAATGAATAGGTTTAGGGCGAAGTACACTACTATTTCTCTTACCCTATCTGACCTCTATTTCAATGGCTGAGACCACGAGTTAATTGAAGCAAGACCATCATGGGAAACCTGGGAACACTGGACGGCCGTTTCGTCATATTGTGGGACTCCTCAGTAGTGCGCATCCACGAATTGCCCCCTGCGAGATTCGAACCCATGACCTACCAGCCTCGCGCGCGAGCGCTTAACCATTAGACCACTGAGTCGGCATCCAATTTTGGTAATGTCCAACTTCAACTAATCCACGAAATTGAGCGACATATCTACCATTGTCTTCAGTGAGTTACTATCTCACAACAGACCTGGTCGAACTCCACTGGTCACTACTTCGCACACTGCTGAGGAGTCCCATAATAGGACGAAACGGCCGTCCAGTGCTTCCAGGTTTCCCATGGTGGTCTGGCTTCCATTAACTCGTGATCTCAGCCATTGAAATCACTATAATATCCACAAAAACCCATCTGACCCATATTTATTCGAATCATACATCTTAAAATCTCACTTGACATATAAGCTGATTCGAGTTAACATTCTATGAGTCATATCAACATTAATAATTTTATTCTATTTTGTTTAACAGTCCTTAATTCACTGGCTATAACTTTAAACAATGCACTTTGCCTTAAACTTGGCCACTTTTCTAATTATTAATTTGGATGTATAATTGTAGAATCTGAAGAGAATTTATCGATAAGAATACGCTTCTTTTAACATAATGGGGATGTTTAACCACTTATTAGGATGAAAAAAACAACAACTGAATTTAGTCTAGTTGAAACAAAATAGTACTCGACAAAAATGTTGCTTAGCTCAATCATAATTTATTCTGCATGTACTGATTTCTGTGATGAAATCTATTGACAACGTTTGGTTACGCAATTTAGTCGTATTATGTACCATAATCTAGGTGGCTTATTTGAAAAGCTTTCATTATCATTCTGGATATTACCAGCAGTTTAGAGAATAGAATACAACCAAAAAAAGGAAGCTTTTTGTACCCCTAATTTGAAGGTTAGTGATACTATTAAATTCTTTAAATATAAATGATAGGAGCGGAATTCAAAGTATCATTTATTATTTGTATTTCGGTTAAAAATTAATATACTTTTCTTCATATGTAAAATTCATTACAGAATCACATAGTTTAATGTTAGATTAATCAAAACACATACCACAAACAGCTTTACTACAATATAAATAACCATCCATTTGAATAGAAAATAATAATTCAGCATTTAATTCATTTGATTGATCAGCTTTTATCTTTTGTAAATTCGATGGAATTTCCCATAATGAGAATTTATTCTCACTTTGTAAGTCATTTAATTCATTGTTCAAATTAGAGATTGATATTATGGTGTCATTTTCTTCAGACTGTTTAACTTGATGTAATTCTTCTAATCTACCTGAGTGTCCAAAAAAAAAAGTAGAAATATATATGGAATAAATGTTAAATTCAGAGGAATTCTACAATCTGATATTCAATGAAAAAAGTAAGTAAAAGTATATTTGATTTTATAAAATGAAACATCACCAGTATAGAAGACATATTTTGTTGTACATTAAAAGATTTTAATAAAACAGTTTTTGGTGGGAAGACATTCTACTTACTTACTTACTTACTTACCTACTTACTTACTTACGCTTGTTACTCCTAATGGAGCATAGGCCTCCGACCAGAATTCTCCAACCCACTCTGTTCTGGACCTTCCGTTCTAGTTCCATCCAATTGTTGTTCATTCTTCTCATGTCTGTCTCCATTTATCGGCGTAATGTATCCTTTGGTCTTCCTCTTCTCATTTGGCCTTGAGGGTTCCATGTGAGTGATTGCCTTGAAACGCAGTTGGATGCTTTCCTCACTGTGTGTCCTATCCACTTCCAGTGCTTCTTCTCGATTTCTTCCTCTGCTGGAATTCGGTTTTTTCTCTTCCACAGTAGGTTGTTACTATTAGTGTCTGGTCAATGGATCCGAAGTATTTTGCATAGACAACTGTTAATAAACACATCAGTCTTCTGGATGATAGCTTTCATAGTTCTCGAAGTTTATGCCACATACAGTAGGACTGTTTTGACATTTGTATTTAAAACTCTGACTTTTGTGTTGGTTGACAGACAGTTGTTTTGAATTCCAGATGTTCTTCAGTTGTAAGTGTGCTGCTCTTGCTTTGTCAATCTGTATAAGATCCACAGTGTTAATCGATTATGCTGCCCAGATATGTAAAGGAACTAAATTATTTTATTACTGTATTAATTATATTCATCGTGAAATTATACTTATGCATATTCAATAATAAACATAAATTCATCAACTTACCTAACTGACATTTGTTTAATTCAATCATACAGTTTTCCGATTCGCAATTTAGTAAAGAATCATGTGAAACTGGATTCCTCTCATTTGGAATGACACTGGTATGATCTTCTGAGAGTATAACATCACGTATTTGTTCACAGACTCCAGTATGTCTTATTTTTCTATAGCGTATAGCTTGACAATTTTTATTGACTGAACATCCAGCACGACAAGCTGATTTTGACAAATGACGTATAAAACTAAAAGGTTGACCTGATAAACTAGGCCATATTTGTTGTTCTTCTGTTGAATACTGTATGAAACACTCTTCATAGGCTAAAGTATCATAAAACAGAAAATTGTTGTGGTCAAAATGTATACCAATTTATTAGGTTTTAGAACCTATTTTAATTTGTCCCATTGAAAATTTACTTCTAATAATAAGTGTTTACTGTTCGAAATTTTGATTGGTCATTAAGTATTTCTCTAACGCATTTTCCATTGAAACATCATTATCTATTCACTTTATTGGTTCACTTCACCATCGGACCAATTATTGAACAGAAGTCTAAATGTATTAAATGCTTTGTGATAATTGTTCACCAAATCTTTTATAAATAAATCTGTGTTGACTTGAAAATTCAAAACAATGAAGTACATTTTAAAAATAAAATTTGTAAATTGGTATGAGATATAACATATTTATGTATTATATTTCATACAATCCAGTTAGACATTAAGATGTCATAGGAAAATGAATTAAAATCAAAGGCTTACACTGTTAAAGAGTTCTATATTAAGAAGAAATGATTGAATAGTTCTCGTTACTTCCTTGATGATATAACTCAACTAAAGTCAATTCATGTTCATTATTAACTATAACTTAAAATAGTCTACACAAAACACTGCTTTTTGAAATGAAATGAAATACATAAAACTTTTGGTAACTTCACATGATTTTCAGTTACATTTCACAGTTTCGTCAACATTTATTAAAATATGTATGTTATCAGGAATAGATAAATATCATAGATTGAATATAGAATTTTTAATTTAATCGTTTATGGATCAACTTCCAAATTCTTGACGCCATAGATTAGCTTACATGAAAGATTTCACTATGTTAACACTATTAAAGAAGAAGAATAGATTTGTAAAATCTCAGCAAATGAATTCTTCCTCTTTAATGTCTCATATCAACTTGGCGCCCAAATACGATCAAATTTAAAACGAAAGTTCTCATATATGAATCCACAACCGTCTTGACATAATTCAATTCATACCTTCATAAAGTATTCCGCCAATACCAGAGTGAACAATCGAATTAATCAATCAATCAAAAAATTTTGAAAACGTCTCTCCCGCATTTTAATTAATCTTTGATTGTAGTCATCAAACCGAAAGTAAAATCACAGGAAAATAAATTATCGTCTTTAGGAAATTTGGGAGCTTTGGCGCAGAACTGTAGTAAATTTTAGCTTCATAATGGTGCATTTTATAACTAAATAAATTCACCGTATGTGTAAATTTTTCACGTAATTAGTGTGTAGAAAATAAAGATATAGAAACGTAGTAATATTCAATCTGTTTTTGTGAACCGTACATATTGAGGGATATTGTACTTAAATATAAAGCTTAACAAACCCTCACGTAAATAACTAGTTATGTTTGAGTAGTTTGTATTGAATAGCCAACTCTGAAAATAATGTTTTTAGTAGACTGAAATATAATCATTACTCGGCGATCCAAACAGCATTGTATTCACTAAGAAATTTGAAAATCTTAGGTACAATACCATCAATACACCTCAAACCAAAACCAAACAACTATAATGAACAGTTTAAGCTGATTAAATCTGATAAAAATCATCGTTAAACTGATTAATAAATTTAAGTTACATCCTGTGGTCCTCAACATAAACAAGGGAAAAAGCAAAATCCTGAAATACAACACGGAGAGCACCAACCCTATCACACTTGATGGAGGAACTCTGAAAGAGGTGGAAACTTTCACATACCTGGGAAACTTCATCGATGAACAAGGAGAATCTGATGAAGACGTAAAGGCAAGCGTTGATAAAGCAACAGCGCTATTCCTACAGTTGAAGGACATATGGAACTCGAAACAACTATCAACCAATATCAAAGTCAGAATCTTCAATATGAACGTCGAGACAGTTCTACTGTACGGTACTGAAAATTCGACAACTACCACAACCATCATCAGAAGGGCACAAGTAGTTCTAAACCATTGTCTACGTAAGATACTGAATGTTCGTTGGACGAATACCATCAACAATGGTCTACAGTGGCAGAGAAAAGACCAGCTTCCAACTGAAGAGGAAATTAAGAAAAGACGTTGAAAGTGGATAGGACATACATTGTAGGAGTCATCAAACTGTATCACGAAGCAAGCGGTAGCTTGGAATCCTGCAGAGAAACAGAAAAAAGGAAAGCCAAAGAACGCGCTGAGACAGGAATTGGAAGCAGACATAAAAAGAATGAATAGCAACTGGAAACAACTCGAAAGGATTGCCCAGGACAGAGTAGGATGAAGAATACTGATGGGGCGACCTATGCTCCTCGACGAGAGGTAACAGGCATAAGTAAGTAAATAAGTAAACCATGTATCCTGAGAGTCGACTCAGATCAATTTGATTATTACTAAACGATAGGATTGGCACAACAACAATTGTTATTGTTATGCAGTTGATTCGTATTCTTGTAGGCTTCTCTGTTTTGTACTTTATTGTAATGTTCGGTCTTCTTTTACCCTACTCCTATGGTGTTGCTAACGCTGGAATATGGCTGCTGCATAGATTGTTCTGTCTGTCTTATGAAGTTGGACCTGCTGTTGATCGTAAGTATATTTCATCAAAACTTTGTGAGTTAACATATTTAAATAGCAACTCATTCTATAGGTAAATTAAAATCCTATATAATAGGCATTTTACTACCTAAAAATAGAATGGTTAGTATGTGGAAAGAGATCAAAAACTATTTGAAGATAAAGTTGATACATACTGGATGGATGGAAGAGGTCTACAAGAAACTATAGAACTAAGTTTCGTGTTAGCTGACATTCACTGGCAATTGTTTGTTTAAAATCTTGTAAGACTAATGATCACACTGTAACTCAACAGATGGAATTTGATCAGGAACTACTGACTAAATAAATATATTTGTTACAAATCAGTGATCAAACAACATAGTTTATCCGTGGAAAAAAATCGAATAACTACTAACAAAATAATCACAAAATCATTTTTAACCAACCTTTCTTTACATAAACACTGACAAGGCAAATTTCCAATTCATCTGTTCTACGTAATGCTAACCACTTTGCATCCACTTCTTGTGGACATTCTATTGTAGCAGCACGAGTACCAGCTGTAATATTACCTGTAGACTGACAAAATTTAATGCCTTTTGAATTCCACATAATATTTTTTGGTGTTCTTTGATTTGTTTGTCTTAGTGATGCTAACATTTCATCAGTTTCCAATGATTCACCACTTTGTATAAGAAACACATCAATATTTGAGAGTTTTGTAGCTTTAAAAATAAAATATTTATTGAAAATAAAGGAATGGTAACAGTCTACATATTATTAAGCTAAATACAATACAGATATATAGATAGCGAGACAACATTATTCCTATCAATTTTGTGATATCAACTCACAAATCATCCAAAAAAGAATTACTGTACGTAAATAAAGATAATGAATGTCTGTAATTGAAAATGATGTAATAATACCTATATGGAGGACCTAGAACAGATAAATATGAAGGTGATCGCTGATGAAAGGACATCATATAATTCACGTATGTTAGTGACATTGATATTGTATTCAGTAACTACAAATATGTTTCTTATATACTGGATCTTCTCAAAAAAGCATACCTCAGCACACGATGCACAATAAGGTATGAACATAGTAACATTTTTCACTTTTTGGATCTTTATATTCGACATATTATTATTAAATACCTCTTCATCAAAAGGATACTTAGAATGGATTTCATCCTAATCTCAGTAGTTTATGTTGATAATCGGCAAAATGGCCTTTAATTAGAAATTTGTTCAATCGTATTTAAAACTTATTTTCATTACATAAAATTAAAGAAAAATTAACAATGACTAAAAATTGTATTCAGAATAATGGTTATGGGTAATTATGATGAGGAAGGAACAAGAACAGTGATGAAATAGTTGACAACATTAATTTTATACTAATAGCTATGTTGAAACGAGCTTATTTAGCTAATAGACTAATCTTCTGATGTAAAACAAACTTGTGTGATACTTTTACGAAGATTAAAACAAATTACTTGATGACACGGTTAGTAGTGAACAATTTTGCGGCTCATATTTAGTCAAAATTTATATACTAATGTTATTCTTTGATAGTTTTGATATAATCAGTTTTCAGCAGTTAGTTGGCTAACATCTTATTCCATGCTCTCGACTATTAACCCATATTTTTTTGAGCTTTACTTATTTTACGCTGTTAAAAGACTATTTTTATACCTGCAGAATTAAATTTTTATTTTTAGAAACTTATTTCCATGTACTTCAGATTTACCCCAGCTGGAATAGTCATACTAGTTGATATAAGTAATAATCAACCTTATAAATAGTGAAACGATAAACCAATCTTATTCAGACCACTATAGGGAGCTAATGAAATTCAACAATCACAATGAGTCCATACTGACATGTAAACATTGTTTGTTATTATGATCAAAGACGGATTGCGGCTGGTAGTTAACTCCAAGATGTGTGTTTCGTCCTATTCGATACTTGCCAGCTGGACGTGCACGCAATCAGAGTTGATGTTTACTCCGGGACTCGAACACAGCACCGTTCACTTCACACACCATCACGATATCCACTAGCTACTCAATCCAGATAGCCACTAGCTTGCGCACTGGTGTGAAGTCTAATTCATTTTTGTTTTGGTTGTTTGAACTGCAATTGATCAATCTCAGATCTAGTAGGTAAGTTGATGACATGATGATGTTTGAAGTAAACTGTACTGTGTTCGAGTATTGGAGATGCAGGTACATCTAGCTTACCAGTTCCAAACAGGACGAAACTCATGTCCTGGATCCCTCTAATACTAGCCACTATCCATCTCTGCTTATATTGATTGTGATTTACGGCACTATCGAAGCAATTCACACAGGATAAACATGTGCCAATAAGAGACTGATCACTTTTAGTCTTAAACATCAATAGGAAGATTCAAACGACCAACACAAAAATAAATTGCTTGTTTTTGTTTCACATTTATGGCTTATTTGATTATTTCTCATGAATGGTAGTTTATCTTTGGAGGGAATTTTAAGTATGCACATTTGTCATTTATAACAAATTATTACTTGTATTTTTACTAGGTTGTAGGCAGCTAAAAAGAATTTATGAAATGAATGAATGGGTATTACTCGGCTACAGTTATGGTTCTTGTTCCATTCATATTCTTACTTGATAGAGGAATTTACCATTTGGTAACGGTTAAATAACCATAAGATGTAAGAATTGCAGTTTCGATTATGCATTATTCTTAAAAGTCACTAAAAGGTATTAATGTGAAACGTATTGCTTAGTAGGGTAAGAAAATGGTAATAATATTGTAAGTCGATACCCTCAGCATACATGGATATCACATCCGGACTTGTGATATTTATGGACAACACAACACTATTATAAGATTAGTACAAAGGGTTTATCGAGATGATTACATTTCACAATTTACGTCACGAGGTGACAGTTAGACAGTCACTAAAAACGAGGAAATACTGAACAGTTGTTTCATCCTAGTATGGGACTCCTCAACAGTGTGGATCCATGACACCGCTGGAGACCGGACTCTCAAATTTCAGCTCTTGTTGCGAGCGCTTAATTTTAGACCGATGAGTTGGTAGCCAATAGTTTATATATCTAAATTCAAATAATTCTCCACATTGTGCAGCCATCTTCCATTTTCGTTGGTGAAAAGTGTTCCCACAATCAACAGCGTTGAACTTTAATGGTCACCGCTTTTCACTAGAGCTCAGGTAATCATCTATCGTTTATCTAATCGCCTATCAAACCCTTGATTATTATTATCATTGAGGCTTTGTGCAGACTGCTGAAATTTCCATTTTCATCAACGATAAGAAATTGACAAGTGAAAAATCTAATGAGTCAAGTCGATATTATCAATGATAGTAAAGATGCCTAGGGTAATGAATGAAATTTAGAATGAAAAAATTGATTTATGATTAAAACTTATTATATAAAGGAAGGAATGAGAAATGAACATACATAATCTGCAGCGACCAATTTCCATCATGAGACTTTAAATGTTTACCTATTGATTACGACTGTTAAGTGTACTCTACACCCAGGAAGTATGTAACTATCGAGATATCTGTTTCAAGTTAGTAAACAAATAGAAAGATGCATGTTTTCGTAGAACTCACTAATTCTTAGTGCAATTAATGAAGTTTGACAAATTTTTCATTATAATACAAAGTAAATATATATGCAGAATTTAATGAGACAGCCTTATATTGTCGGAGTTTATTTTTTATACCCAGCGTGCTATTATGAAATCATTCAACTCAAATATGTTACACCTCAAAGTTTACAAATAAGTTTGTTAAGAAACAGTAGATTTTCGATTGCTTGCTTAATAGTAGCATAAACATATTCATAGATGATGTGAAAAATTAACTAACTAGATTTCTTATTTAGCTCAATATTGCTATTACGTCATCATCATCATCATCCTCACCACCATCATCATCGGGTGTCTGAAAATCGGTGTCAGACATAATTATGTTAGTTCTTTTGTAGTTTGTGCTTACAGTTTTTGTGTATATCTTTTACGATTATAATTATCGGACATAAAAATTAAATTTGGGTGGTCTACAGACATTTAACACCAGGGTATATTGTCTTCATTCAAGTTATTAAAGAAAAAAAACATATGGGCAAGTGCGCATCTATTCAGTTCGTAGCATACAATTATAGGTTTTGTTTCAACAGAAATAGTATAGAAATCCATTTTGAAACGTTGACTTGCGCAAATAGAACTTTGAAAATATATCTTCAGATATTTTCATTGAACATTTAGTGTTCTAAATAGACTTATCACCAGTTAGTTATAAAATTACATGCTGTGAATGTAATCCAATATTATTAAACGGAAAATATTTTAAACTGAATGACTGATTTATATAATTAGCACATTTACACAAATTGATAATAGTTGAATTCAAAATCTACTGAAGTCTTTAATTGATTCATGTAAATAATGCAGTTATTACAAAACTATTGGAGCGCCTTGCATATGAGTGACAGATATATATATATATATATATATATATATATATATATATATATAGTTTTTATAAATAACTCCGCCTCTAGCACTTCTAATCCTAGCCCCAAATAAAAGGGTAGGGTTGAGCATGGAAGTAGCAACTTCGCGGCGAAGAAAACATCGTTGCTAAAAAACGAACGGACCTTCCTACGGGTGTCACTTCATCAACGGTCGAAGAAATTAAGATTGCAATCAGACAAATCAATAGTGGGTAAGCAGTGGGACCAGACAGCATGACACACGAAGCACAATCATTTGAATAGGACCCATTATCATACACTAACTTTCCCAACCACGAGAAAGCATCTGATAGTGTGGGTGGGACAAACTTATGAAATTTTTTTAGACACTGTAGTGCACTTGAGATGATCATCAGCATCAAACGGAATTCTTACGATTGACTACGATTCATAGCACTGCATGCGGTGCATCTGACAGATGTAATCTAAGTGAAGATCAGTATCAGACAACACTCTTTACTCTCGCTTTTTCACTTCTTTCTGGTGATCGACTACATTATGAAAACTGATGAGATCCAGCGAACTCCTCAAAAGGAGTTCAGAGAGGGGTCCTGAAAATACTGGAAGCATTTTATCCAGTCAGCATTAAATAGAAGTCTACCAAAAATATATAGAATGTCAGGATTTAGGTGTCATCTTTCTCATTGGGTGATCGTCTATCCTGAGACTATGTTAAGTAGGGTTCCGGAAACTTCCAAAAGCCCAATGCTATCTGAAATGTTATAAATACCCTCGTTTTCTCTACATAAACCAACTTTGGAGTAAAGCGTTCTTTCCACTATTTGCACCTTTACGCTCATGTCCATGTGTAGATATAGCCTTTGTTTATTTGAAGAATTTAGGACCCTGATTCAAGCATTCAGTCAGAGGATTCATCAGGACATATACTCCTTAGAGGAAGCACGAGATACAGTAAACAGCCTGGATACAAACAGTGCATTTGAACTTCACAGATGAATTAGCTTTTCTATTCTTCTCACAGCAACAAATGTAGGTGAAGACAGACAATGTAGCTACTATCTCTGCACAACTTCGTCTCGACAAACACAAACGAATAAGCGATATCCTAAAATACAACACAATAAACAACAACCAAATCACAATTGATAGACGGAGAAGCTCTGGAATAGATGAAATCTTTCACGTAGCTATGCAACATCATTGACAAACATGTCGACCACATGCAGATGTGAAGGCACAGATTGACAAAGCAAGGGCATTACTACTCCAAGTGAAGAACATCTAGAACTCGAAACAACTGTCAGTCAACACCACAATCAGAATCTTCGATACCAACGTAGAGAGGGTTCTGTCCTATGGAGATGAAACTTGTAGAACTACTACAACCATCGTCAAAAGGGTACTGGTGTTTATAAACAACTGTTCATACAAGATTCTTCTTGTCGGTTGGTCAAACATCAGCAGCAATAACGTACTTTTTCAGAGAACAAATCAGGTTTTAACTGAAGAAGAAATTAGTACGTCACCTTGATTTCAAATAAGACACGCATTGCATAGAACACCGAATTGCATTACGTGACAAGCCCAAACTTGTAAATTCGGAAGCAAAATAAAGAGGGATCTACCAAAGAATTCATTGTGTTGGGAAATGGATGCGGATAAGAAAAGAATGAATAATACTTGTAAACAGTCGGTAAAGAAATCTCAGGACAGAGTTGGTTTTGGTTGTTGGTCGGCGGCTTATTGTGCGCGAAGGTTTACAGCCGTATGCAAACCGTAAAAGAGACAGTTTTTATAAACACAAGAGTGATTAGATTTAAAAAAGATCTTTGAAATTTCAACGTTAATTTCACTCAGACTAAAAAAGAGCAAGTTGAAAAACGTTTTGGCTCTGTCGTGGATAGACTAAGGTTGGAAACGTGGATAATTGGATCCAGATTTATTACTATCTAAATATCATGCTCAACAGAAGACCTGCAGTTTTCGAGTGGACATTATCGAGGAATCGTAAACTAGGATGGAAGAGCTTCTTTAGTGACGCTGAGTTTCAAATGTTGTTAAAATGATGTCGATCAATGACAAAAAGTTTTTCAGAAATTAATTTATTTACCCAAATGTTTTTCTGAGTATTTTTTTTTGGCATTTTGGAGATACTCATCGAATGATGTGGTGATCTGTAGCACCAACCTGGTTAACAATCAAACAGAAACTACCTAGTCAGTTCAGATGAGAGTTTTGTATCTCAAATAAAGTAAATTTAACCTTCATTATGCAGTGATCAAGTCCAGCTGTAGGTCGACTTATGTACCTCAAAAAACAAACTATGAAATTCTTCAAACATATTATTTTTTATACAAATTAATTTTTTTTGTTGAAAATAATGATGGTTCAATTTACCGAAATATTTATGAAATGGATTTGGTGCAAGTCGTATTTCTTTTATATGGTGTAAATGTATACCAAAATCAATTATTAACCAATGATAACCGTTTAAATCAGGTTGTGCAGGATCAGTCTGAAAGCATGTTGGTTGCATATGCATAAAATCATCATCAATCGAATATTCTGATAGACCACCTGGTACATTTGAACTGGAATATGTATTGGCTCCATTGATATTTACAGCAAATAATTCTGTAATATAAAAAGAACATAATAATATACATATATTTAAGCAATCATCTATGAATTTTCTAAGGTTAAATATAACTGTGAGACATTTAGATTGCTTGAATTGTATATATATATATAAATGTTGAACGATAGTGAAAATCTGTCAATTGGGTTTTGAAACTTTATCACTAATTCAACTTGATGTTGCCAGAAAACAAATATGGATAACCAGTGGGATATTATGTCTTATGCCTAATTTTATCCAGTAGAATAAAACAATTAGGACAGTGAAATTATCAGAATATGTTTGCTTGAATATGGATAAAAAATCTAATCAAGATAGAGTTGCCGTGGAATTTATTCAATATGGAATTCTGCTTCATCAGTGCGATATTAATTGAAATATTATAATGACAACTTGAGAACACTCAACAGATGCCTCGACTTAGTTTGGAACTTCTTGTCCATGAGTACTAACAAAATTACGAACTTTCAGATATTGCTTAGAACAAGATAACATTTAGACTATTAAGTTGGAATCCAATGTATACAAATTTCTAAATTTAATCAACATTTGCTAACAGATCTTTTATCACTCAAAGACCAGTTAGTTTCTATAGCCTTCTTACCATAAAGACTGGTTTCATTCTGTTTACATCTGAAACATTGATTCTCTGCATACTTTAAGATGATTTAATTATGTATAATTTTCAAAATCATAAAACTGCAAAGTGGTTAGTTCAAATTCTGGGTCTTCTATGCAAATTAGTCGTTAACCGAAGCTTTAGAGATGTTTTCATTTCCAAAGCGAAACTTATGAATCCGAATGGTAGATGGGTGATATTTCTAGATGTCGCTTCCTTGTTTACTAGTATACCATTAACTAAGACAAATGACTTTGAGTATCAGCAGCTATTTAAGAAACACGTTAATATTACAATATCTGATAATAGTTTGGAAGAATTACTTTTGAAATGTACAATCAGCGTTCATTTTTGTCCTTAATAACACATATTCTAGACGAATTGATGGAATAACAATGGGTTCATTTCTACGTTTGAACCTTACTGAATTTTTCCTCACAAAACTAGAAAACTACTCTTTCAAGGAATTTATTGATAAGCTTGACTTTTATCGCTGTTACATTGGTAATACTTTCATGATCGTCAATCAGAACATTGGAAAAGAAAATTTTTTAGAGCAGTTTAATAATACACGCTCAGAAATCAGATTTATGTATGGGGAGGAACTTGGCAACAAATTACATTTCCTCGACGTTTTTGTAAGACAAGAAAAAAAACATTTCTATCAATAAAACTGCGTATAAAAACGGTTTTTCTATAAAGCCAGTACACACATTTCTCGAGCTTTGCACCTATTTATTACAAGCAAAACTTAGTTAGATGCCATGCAGTTAGAGCTAGGAAGATATGCTTATGTCTGTCGACATAAGTAGTATGTAACACCGATTGGAAGTGAAAAACATGGCAGTGGAAGGCTAAAAAAAATCGAATTGAAAGGAATAGAAAGGAGTTGTAAACTTAGAGAACTATGCATAATGTGGAGGGAAAACGATGGGAATTCGCAAATGAAGTATTCAGTGTATGGTTCTCATATTTTATGAAGACATTCTGTAATTTTGCATGAAATAAAAAACATTTGGTTGTCCCCACCTGAATTTCGTTCATTACAGTGTAACAAATGTTTCAGACTATACTTCACAGTTTGAATCAAAATAAAGTTTTATTCATTATCAAAATTTCTAATTATATGCAAAGATGGATAATGGCTAGCAGTGGAATCCAGGACGCGCGTTGTGTCCTGTTTGGGACACGTCAGCCTGACGTACCTGCACCTCAGAGTTGATGTGCACTCTAAAACTCGAACCCGGTACCGTTCGACTCAAACATCACCACGTTATCCACTTAGCTACTAAGTTCTGATGGCCACCTGCTTGTGAGATCGGGTGAAGTTTAAATTCACTTGATATTGTTAGCTTGGATCTTCTCATTGATGTTTAGGACTGTAATTGATCAGTCTCTTGTTGGCATATGTGCGTCATGTGCGGACTGCCTCGATATTGCCTAAATTCTCAAGCAGTCCCAAACATCAATGGGAAGATTCAAGTTAACAATACCAAGTGAATTTAAAGTTTGTAGTTGTTTCGCAACTTAATTTAGTAAAACAATTTATAGATATACAAGCAGCTTAAATATATGGTTTAACATTAGATATCTTCACATATTTACATCCCATATTTATTCCTGTCAAAAATGACATAATGAAGTTTCGTGTATGAAACTCTATTCGAATGCAACAGTTATTTATACACAATGAATATTTAAGAATGCATAATTAACATAGATGGTGAGAGTATAATTTATGGATGAACCAATCAGATTTATGGTAACAGGCCTTAAATTTTGAAGCGAAATCCATTCATTCATTTTGCTAAATAGAGTTTTGACATTATAGCTGATGTCAGTTCGTGATAAAAACCCTAAATCTAATTCCTAACCCAAGCCGTCAACTGTAAGTTATAATCCCTATTCTTCAAACTGCTTTATAACCTTCATTTAGCCCTAGTAAGTAGGTAGACACTTTCAAGATCATTTTAGCGTCGTTCAAATGTCCTCCATAAATTATAGTCTCACCCCACAGATTATTTATCTGTTAAACAATATTTGTATGTTTAAAAGAAATGAGTGGTAGCTTTGAATTTCAGTATCGATATATTAGGTTAAAAGGTTCAGCTAGTTAAAAAGTTCTGGATATAACAGAATTGGGTTTCATGGAATCTACTAGTCCATAATCTTGTTGTAAATTAACACTAAACTCTGATTACAATTTATTCACAGAATCAAACAATCTATAAATATACAGTTTCTTTTTTCCAGTTCATGACACAAAAAATGATATTTTAAAAATGTCAAAAAAATCTATCGAATTCTGTTGGATCTATATGTTAAACATCAATCACAATTGATTAATCACTGGGTGGTGATCAATGTCATGTATGTCAAGTCTAATTCTGTCTACCAAGCTCCAATGTGGCCACTAGTCTAGGTGACTCGACATTGCGCGCACAATGTTGCGATAGAATGGTGGTTGGAGGTAGTCAACGGGAAACCGTGGACCCGGGTTTCGTGCTACTTGGCACTCGTCAGCAAGGTGTACCTGTAATCTTGAGGGAACTGGTGCTCCCTGATGGGTTAGATCCTGTGTCACCCAGCTTTTTAGTTAGAGACGTTACCCTTGGACTAAGAGGGACCTGACACACATGACATTGATCATCACCCAGTGATCAATCAATTGTGATTACATCTCAGTCCTACAGGAGGTTGGTTGCGGCCGGGATAATTTTTTACTGAAAGAAGATCATTATATATGAGATCTTTTAAAGTTAACTAAACACTTCAATGTTTCTGAATCAAAAGACAGTAGTTTCATTATGTAAACAAGATTATGTAGATAATTTTAACTATTGAAATAAAATCTTTTCCGCTCTATAAGTTTTCCTAAATATTAACAATAGTCTGAGTGGGTTAAATAGCGCTGAAAGTTAGATATGAATTAAAGAAATTAATTTAGTTGGATTATCATTTCACCGTTATCACTTAATTATTACATTTTTAAATCCCTGTTCATCATCTCTCTCCCATGATATATATATATCACAAAGTATTTGATTTCAATGGTTTGACATTTGTCGATATGAGAAATACATAATAATCAGAAGTTATTGAACAAGTTGAAAAACTGACCTCCTAAAATACTAGATTTCCATTATGTAAATTTAATCTAGAGAGAAGGGTATCTGAGACTTGGATATCTTACTTCAACACTTAATTGTCTTAGAGATACATGCATACTACATGCATACTACTCACATACTACATACATACATATATACGTGCATACATACATACAAACATACATATTTATACATGAATGTTAACTTGATGAATCACCAAACTGATAGATTGCATAAAACTTTTTACCGCCAATGTACAATTTTTGCTTGTGGTTTTCTTTTTGGTTTAACCACACACATACACAAAAGAACCATTGCTAATTTTTGGTCAAATATTTGTGTTAGCAAAGAAATGATATATTTTGTTATATAAATATTGGTATGTAAGTATTTTCATCTTTTTCATTAAGCTCACTACGCAGCACTGTTTGAAGGGAGGGTGGATAACATGAAGAAAGAAGATATATTTGTTTGTTTTATCACTTTGTTACTACACCCACTGTTACATATAAATGTTTTGTTTGCTCTTTCACAGTAGTAATCTTTACTTTTCATTAAGGTAAAGATGTTATGGGTTAGTTGATTCTTTTTGACAAACTACATATCACTGACCATTAAATCAATATTTTTACAACGCTAGGTAAACCTTTATAGACCTAATTCAGGACAGCCCAGTTCGACGGTGAGTATGATACCTTCAGATCACTGTGTCAACATTTAATTGTCCAAATTTCGGTCTCATTTAGTTCTTAATATTATGCCGTTATCATCTATTGCAATCGTCGATAACTATCTGATTTGTATTACGCTTAGACTCTACCTGTTATGACTACGTACTAGAACTTCCAGTATCTGTCATACAATCAGTCACTGTCAAATATATGAGTACGATGATTAGAGAACTCGTGGGAACATAATTCTAAAGAGCAGCATTCATGGACAGAACAGTCATACAATGGTTTCTGGTTCACATTGGTTGTCTAGTTAAAGTTAGTTTGCGCTGTGAGTTATCTTAAGGCTAAAATAATGCTTGTTAGAAGTATCATTGACTATTCACAAGGGTACAAATAAGTTACAAATCTGAATTAAGAAAACCGAAGTGAAATATTGAAACTTCTTCAGTTTTCAACATCAGATTTTGATTGAATATTTGATCTTTTAGTTTCATATATTTCAGCTAACGCCATCAAAATATCTTCTATAGTTATCTACTGGACTGCTGACCGGGAGGAGATGAGATGGTATTTATAATGTCCACTAATAATGCTTAAATCATGATTAGCCCAATGCTGAAAAACATTAAGTCTATACTCAACCTATCCGTCAATTGCCTCATCATATCTCAGAGACACACTGAATAAACACCTGATGAAAAAATTATTGTATACAACTATGTTGGATAACTTGTTCTGTAACACAATTGTTTTCAAGACATTTTTATTAGGTGGTCACTAGTTTGTCTCCGAGATATGATGAAATGAAGTTGCATATTTGAATAAATTGAGCATTAATAAGTTTGAATTCTGAGAATAGCGTCGATTTCTTGATTATTTTCGTTTGAAATTACTAACAAGTTTCTCTTTGGTCGACTGGATTATGAAGACCTCGACATCTGAAGGAAAACACGGAATTCAATGGACAGCTCGCAATCAATTAGACGATTTCGACTTCGCAGATGACCTAGCCCTCCTATCACGTACACACGAACAGATGCAGATGAAGACCGTCAGTGTAGCAGCAGTCTCTGCATCAGTAGGCCTCAGCATACACAAAGGGAAAACCAAAGTCCTCAAATTCAAAGCGGAAAACAACAATCCAATCACTCTTGATGGCAAAACTCTGGAAAATGTAGAGTCCTTCACATACCTAGGAAGCATCATCGATGAACAAGGAGGTTCAGATGCAGACGTAAAGGCAAGGATTGGCAAAGCAAGGACAGCATTCCTACAGTTAAAGAACATATGGAATTCAAAACAACTTTCAACCAATATCAAAGTGAGAATCTTCAATACCAACGTCAAAGCAGTTCTACTGTATGGAGCTGAAACTTGGAGAACTACAACAACCACAATCAAGAAAGTACAAGTATTTATAAATAGCTGTCTACGCAAGATACTCAACATCCATTGGCCGGATACCATCAGCAATAGCCTTCTGTGGGAGAGAACAAACCAACTTCCAGCTGAAGAAGAAATTAGGAAAAGACGATGGAAATGGATAGGACATACATTACGCAAATCGTCAAACTGCAACGCGAGGCAAGCGCTAACTTGGAATCCTGAAGGGAAGCGAAAAAGAGGAAGGCCAAAGAACATATTGCGTCGGATAATAGAAGCAGATATGAAAGGGATGAATTACAACTGGACGGAGCTAGAAAGGATTGCCCAGGACAGGGTTGGATGGAGAATGCTGGTGAGCGGCCTATGCTCCTTCACGAGGAGTAACAGGCGTAAGTAACAAGTTTCTCTTAGTATTTATTTTAGTTACAGAGCTTTCCGCTGATCAACTTTAACCATGTTATATCAATATATGTATGCACTCGCATAACGTAATCTAGATCATTGGTTGATCTCAATCACGGAAATTAATAATAATAAATTTGATATTTCAGTGATCTACTATGATAAAACAAGTTGATCAATTCCAGATACAAAATATACGAATCATTTAATATTGAACTAAGATTATGTAATTATGTTTATATTTGTTGCGAAGTAACATTTTACTATTACCTTAATCTTTGCAAAAAGGGAAAAGAAACCAAAATACTTTTTTCGTTTATTTATGTATACACGTATATACTATTTATAGATAACAGTAATAATGTTGATTATAAACAACAGAGATATAATAATGTTAAATTAATAACTACGTTTTCTTTATATTCTACCGTTGTTATTATATACCCTATAAATTATGTGCAAGATTAGTGTGTACGAACTAAGAATAGTACTTTTTATTATGCTATACGAATTGTGGTTTATTTTTGTAATTAAACAACCCCCCCCCGATACAGTTATTTGCTTTATTGTACAAATGCCAGCAAACAGAATACATTTATACGAATAAGATAGTGTACATATGCTTACATTTTTGTTAGTACTATTCTCCTTTTGATCAAAATAAATTTTTATCTAAATGTCGATGATTCAGGCTATTTGATTTTAGTAAACATTTTGTTGATAATAGAAAACAAAGATGTAGAATATTCGTCAAATTAAGACTTTAAGAAGAAAGAGTTCGGTAAAGATAAAATTGTAACTAAATTTTAGGCTGTCAGTTCGACTATCTGTCACGTTATCGATATCTCGGTAATGGGTAATATTTAACACGTTCGGTTATTATTATTATTATTATTATTATTATTATTATTATTATTTGGTTCATTTAGAACGCGATTGCTGTATATTGGAGTTTAATTCTCACTAAAAGTTTTATGTTAGGAGTATGGAGTTATTTACAATTAAATGGTATGGCCGTATCAGTGTAATGAAGCCTAACGTGCCAGATGAAAAACACAAAGATAGTAGAGATTAGGGATTCCAATGAAACCTTTTATGAACATTACATTCTTATAAGCGACACTTACAAAGTGAATAGATAAGTGACTGAATGTGCTGAATATATCATATTACTTGTATAAAAAAGCATGACAGCTAAACTCAATCAATACTTCTGTTTGATTTTCAATGGTTTTGAGGAAGCATACAAATTTGTTTTTAGAATGTTACTTATTTTATTTTTTTACCTTACTGTCAAAAACTACTGAGATCATAGACTTAAGATTGGTTGATTTTTTTGTTCAATCAAGTGTTTCTAGATTTTACTCAATTTTAAAGTGATTTTCCAGCTTATCTCGGCACTAATTATAAGACTATTAGAAATTACCAAATATTAAGTGGCTATTTTGCTACGCTGCAGCATTCTGCAATTATGATGGTAATTAAATTTAAAACTGTAATGTATTGTGTCCAGTATGATAGTTTTTAGATCATTTGTCCATGTTTCCAGCTTTTTTAATTAAGTTTTACATTATTCCATGTGATCATCATGCCAAGCACTAAAATGGACGTCAAATTAGTTATCCTAATATTCCAATGAAATGCATCACACTACAACTTTAGGTATATGTAGTTAACTTATAGTGCAGTGTATATTTTAAGATTGGTTTTCAAAAGTGTTCAGTTATTTAAATAAGTGGGATGTTCGAATTCATACTTTATAAAAAAAGTGATTTAAAAACAGTAGGTAAAATTACAGACAAAGACTAATATCCTAGTAAATTAGAACTAAATGCGTGAGACTATAATTTATTGATGAACCAGTCAGATTTAGGATAACAGGTCTTAGATTTTAGCGCGAAATCTAATTCCTAACCCTAACCTTACTTACGCCCGTCATTCCTCGTGAAGGAGCATCGGCCGCTTATCAGCATTCTCCATTCAACCCTGTCCTGAGCAATCCTTTCCAGCTTCTTCCAGTTGTTATTCTTCCTTTTCATATCTGCTTCTATTTCCCGACGTAATGTATTCTTTGGCCTTCCTCTTTTTTTGCTTCCCTTCAGGATTCCAAGTTAGGAGTTGCCTCGTTATGCAGCTTGATGATTTGCGTAATGTATGTCCTATCCATTTCCACCATCTTTTCCTAATTTCTTCTCCAGCTGGAAGCTGGTTTGTTCTCTCCCAGTAAATCATAACCATTATTCTTTATACAGGTTTATAACCCTCATTTAGCACTAGCAAGTAGATGGACTTTCTCAAGGTCACTTTACAATCCCTCAAAGGTCATCCATTAATTATGATCTCGCCACTAAATCAAAATAAACTGATATAGT
The DNA here is from genome assembly GCA_944470205.2 of Schistosoma margrebowiei. NCBI lineage: Eukaryota > Metazoa > Platyhelminthes > Trematoda > Strigeidida > Schistosomatidae > Schistosoma > Schistosoma margrebowiei. Next base: position 15,067,868 of record OX104024.1, read on the forward strand.
CAGTCATTTTATGTTATATCAGTGATAACATTCACTCAGTGTTATTAACTAAACTAGTATATGTTTTAACCTGAATAATTTATAGGTGATATCTATGAAATATGATTCGGCCAACATTTTTCCTGTGATCTACTACTCTCTTATTCGAGGTGCATTATGTGTAATGACTTTGGTTCCTGTGAATATACCTAGGTTGCACACTATGTGTATTAGTTCATACTTATCATTACGCAACTATGATCATAGTTATACTGTGTTTTTTACTGTCTCTATATATGGACTATTCGGCTATTTTGCTTCTATATTCTAGAACTTTTTGTGATTAGATAAATAATTTATACTCGTATAACCAGAGTGAAATTAATTTAGCCATTTCACACATTTATAGTAGCATTAATTGGTTGTTTCGTCCTGGTACAAGACTGCTCAGAAGCGCACGTCCATCATTTTACCAGGGGTCGAACTGAGAATATTCGGGTCTCACGGTAAGCACTCAACCCTAAAATCATTGAGTTTGAATCAAATAGTTCACATTCCTGAGTTTAATCACTTCGATATATATATATATATATATATATATATATATATATATATATATATCACTTGGATATATATATAGTCATGACTAACTGTTCAACTTTTCAGTTTCGCCAGTGTTTTGTTTACGAAAGCAAATGAACTATGTAAAGTATTCTGTAATAATGTTGAATAGGAAAATTTCATCAGACTAGGTAAAAAAAATGAAACACTTGTCTAATACAGATTAATATGAATTCGGTGGAAATAAAACTATGATTTATCTGACCAATGACTCATGTATAAATACGTGCATGATTAATCAAAATGACACATTTGACCTTACTTAATAAACCACAAATGTAAAATAAACATCAACACTCCGTTTATAAACTTAGATGCACGAAGATGTAATCTTTACTGTTTTTTTTTTTGTTTTTTTTGGTAAGACAGGTGAATGGAACAACACATCATACTAAACTAACAAGTGCAGTTGAATGATGGTCATGATGATGAACTTTAGAAAATAGTGGAAGAGAAAGAAAGTAGGTCAAACCAGTTCATCAGTAAACTTTTGTAAACATGGTATCATAATTATCATAACAAATATGGCATTAATTATTCAATGGAAGATTTCAATTTATTACCATAAATAATAATCAAATTAAGTTTATAAAATGAATAAAAATTTAGCACCATTCTGCACTGGTTCATAAGGAAAAAAGATTATTATTATTATTATTATTATTATTATTAATGATAGGTTGATATTAGTAACTCAGTACAGAAAATATTGAATGTTAGATTATTCAAATCTGATTTTGCAATAGAATGGTGAATACACGCAGTGTCAAAGAGTTCAAGGAACATATTTGACCATATTGAATGATTTAAGCTTGCTTAACTTAGAAAAAAAACTATACGTTTTAAAAGTGTTGACAATAAAGTCGAAATTCATTTCTATTCAGTTAAATGAATTATTTCCAAATTTGGTTTGTTTAAATAATTTCGACTGAGACACTTATCTTCTTTAGAATGGGGAATTGTACAGATTGTAGTAATTTTAACAGTTGAATTCATAAGTCAATCTAAGCTAGACCACCATTGGAAACGTGAAAACACTAAACAGTCGTCTCTTCCTAGTATTAGATTCCTCAACAGTGCATATCCATGATCCCACACGCACTACTCGAACCCAGGACTCACTGTCTCCCACACGGACGCTTAACCACTAGGCCACTGATCCAGCATCCAACGGTGTTAATGCCTAACTTCAATCAGTCTATGATCTTCTACAACACTTTATCTATTGTCTGGGGTGGATAACTGTCCCACACCCGATATGGATTGGATTCTACTGGTCATGGGTGCTCAGCAGAACTCCAGGAAATCCATCTTGAAGCTAGTCACTAGTGAACATATGATTACTATCAGTATGGGGATTTGTGGAGATTGTAGCATTTTCTCAGTTGATGTTGAGTGCACACTGCTGTGCAGTTCCATACCAGGATGAATTAATCGTCCACTGATTTCAGATTTTCAGTGGTGGTCTACCTTAGATTAACACATGTATTCAACTGCTAAAATCACTTACCTTCTTGTTTTGTAATTAAGGTTTTAAACAGATAAATAGTTATGACAGTTTTTGATATCACTTAATATTGAAATGATAGAATGCCAAATATGATTTATCAAGAGCAATTTCATAGAGATGGTGGAGAAGATTTGTAGCTCAGGTGGATGATTTTAGTGGAGTTTTGTTCTCTGAAGTTTATGCTGATGATGTCTTTCAGAAGAACAATGAAAGCTCCACGACCAAACCATCCAGCTCAGAGAACAAAACTCCACCGATTTCATAGAGTTTAGCTAATTCAGGAAAATTCAATAACTTGCAAATTTTTTTCAACTGAAAGTCAGCCAAAGATCTTTAAAAGTAATTAACATCGTTCACTCATGAACTTTTATGTATTAAATATCTAGTTTTCCGAAAGTTTCAAAACTTTTGGCAGAGGTTTGTTTTCAAGTAGAGTTCTATTCACAAGTAAATAACTCAACGAAGCCATAACTTCCTGAATCATTTCTGTTTGACAGTGAAAATAATTGGCAGTTAGTGAAAGAAAAGCTGTATAACAAATCGATAGATATCATAATGTCACAAGTGATGAGTGTGAAAACTTTTATTCCAATTCTAAGAGGCAGATTTTAAAAGAATGTTTTTCTCTGTTTTCTCAATTGTATTATTATGAAATAATTAATGTCTGATTAGACTAGATAAGTAAACGGAGTTTTAATAAAATGTATTTAATATTAATTTGTAGTTAGATTATATTATTAAATCGTGTCAACTGAAGTGCCAGTGAATACTAGTTGGCAGTCAACATCTGTCTTACTAAATGTTTAGTAACTATTTATGGTTGTGGTTCCATACACCTAAATGGTGTCGAACCAAGGAAATTTACGCCACACACCAAGTATAATCTGTTTGAAACAATTATTCAGGATACAACGTTCCACTACGTGACGATTATCTAATTTTATTGAAGATGACATGGTTGAACTCAGTTGACATTATTTTGTATATTTACATAATTCATTCAGAACCTTATGTTTTAACAGAAATTGTTATGCAGTTTACTATTTTAATGTCATCCGGCTCAGTGGTCTAGAGGTAAAGCGTTCGCGCAAGAAGCTAATAGATCCTGAGTTCGAATCCCGTAGGCGTGATTGTGAATATGCGTTGCTGAGTAGTCACATACTGGGACAAAATGGTCGTCCATTGCTTCCAGGTTTTCCATGGTGGTCTTGCTTTAACTGGCTCACGAATTCAACTATCAAAATTACAATAATATAAACCCTACAAGCAGTTGAAAAACTGCTCAACTATTATCATAATATGCTAAGGATTCGCAAACCCTTTCATATGACATAGTTTTACATCATGAACTGAATTCCGTTAGAAAATCAGTAGAAATTAAGAAAAATTGGGTAGCTATTTACATCCCTTGTATGAAACTTTTCCATAACGTGTAAGAACAACTCATTCCAAAATTGAACCCAGGAAACTCAGGCTTCGTGGCGAGCACTTAATTTTTTAACCACTGAGTCGAGATCCATTGGTTCACAATTCTAAGTTCATTTAGTTTGTGATAGTGAGCAAACATCATCAATTGACATTGGTAGTTCAAATTAATTATCGAATTAATCGTCAACGAATTCAATGAAAAGTAATTACAACGAGAAAAGAAAATTGTGTTACACAAGGCTTAATCTATTTTTTTTCACCAGAAAAAACAAAGAGTAAACCATTAATAACTGATACTTTTATGCCGTAAAATAGTTTAATTTCTTCAAATATAAACAATAGTGTACGGTTGTGCCTGTGTGTGTATGTGTATATGAATTTTCAAAGTATACTCAAGCACACAAAATATAAATGACCGTAAATTATTAATTTGTGACATAAATTGTTCTAAATTCAGTTTTCTTTTAATAATTAAATTCATTTAAATGTGGGAAATATTAATTAAAACGATTGTAAATTAAAATTTGACCCTTAAAAGTAACTTTCGAAAAGTAATTACATAAGGAATTAATATAATATAAACAAATTCGTGGATTGAATTCAGTAAACAGAAGAAAAGATTAATTTGGAAATAAACAATCTATGCGTATTATAATCTAGAGTTATAGAATTGAGATGTGAGTAATACGAAACATTCACACAAAAGAAATAGTTGTTAACGTAAATAATACGTAGATATGAGGTACATTGAATTTCATACTTTACCAGTTTTTTTAACCAGGGAAATATCTATGAGCATAACTGATCATTTGCTTTCAGGTTTTTCATGGTGGTCTAACTTCAATTGACTCATGAATATAGCTATTCAGAAATATGTCAACTTATACGTCCAAGAAAATGTCGCTCAGATCAAGTCAATAATTGAAAATGGATTATTATATTAATGACTAATCCTAGTTTGAAAGTAACAGAAAATGACCATCTATTAGAATTAAGTAATATTAATGTTATTTCTTTTTCCACTGCTCATCGAGAAACATTATTCGGAGGTAGTTTGCTTCGGGAACTGACCTTAACTATAATATACTTAAATACTGAAGATCATTTCTCAGGTGTTTCTCTCCAGTTTTATACTCTTTAGTATTACTAAACTTAGATTCTAACGATGATCATACTCATAATTTTCTGACTACAAGGAAAGCGCGTTAGCTTAAGGCCACTAATCCATGTCTTCAACTTTAGTCGGTTCTCAGTATTATGAGATCTTGCAACGATTGTTAATTAAGCTAGGTGACTAGACAAAATTTAATCAATATGACAAATTAGCCAACATGAAAAGACACAGATGAAGAGATTTTTTAGATCAAATTACTTAACAAGCAAAAGCGAATACTCCTAATGATTTTAATTTTCGATTTCGAGGCGCAGCTTTCAAATAGTAACATGAATTACAAACTGTTATCAGCTTTTTTCTAGTAGTTAGTTAAACAAAGTAGGTTGATTCTTATATTGAACCAATTCTACAAGTCAAGTTGTTATCTTCTGTTAATTTACAAGCCACTGAAATAAAACGTAACACCTTATTTGTAATTTATAGTCATCAATACATAAGTTGGTGAAATCGAAAAGATTTGCAATTCAAAACGGTGGTAACTTTCAGTAATATCAATCCGTCAGCCACATGTTTCATATGACAATTAAAACATAGATTTTTCAGTAGTCTGATCTCTAATTGGCTATATTGGATAATTATAACATATATATCAGTAAGGGGATTTGTGGAGTTCGAGTCCTGCATGCGCGATAGTGGATGTACACTACTGAAAAGTCATATACTTAGATGAAACAACCGTTCAGTGCTCCCAGATGGTCTAGCTTAAACCAATTCATAAATTCGACTGTGATTATATGTTCATTCAATACTTTGAAGAATAGTTGTGTTGTTTCATATTTTAACTAAAATAATTGTCATTCTATCATATCGTTTATACTGTTTGAATGTTCTGTATTTTATTATATAAAAATGATCAAAATTAAAGTATTTACTCTTTATCCTATTGACATTTTTAACATTTAAATGTGTAGCTTGTTTAAATTTACTTGTTCAAAAATCAATTTGAAACCTTTTCTCCTTTTCTTTTCTTTTCTTTTGTACAGTAACCAATCATTCTATAAACACAATAAGAATTTTATCAAACTGTTAAGCCCAATTTATAATCTAATTTAAGATTTACTTACATAATAACAAACTATAAATTGTTATATATCGGCAAAATAGACCCCCCCCCAGAGAAAAAAACTATTTCTTTACATTTCTATTTAATCAATTATAGAGCGTTTTATTTTTGCCAAAATCTAAACTTCAAATATTCAATGGGGATGGGGTTAAACAAAGAAGAAAACAAAAAATGAACTGATATAAAAATAGTGTTATAAGGGAGAAAATGAAAAAATAACAATAAATTAGAATTCCGAATATACATTTAAATAATCTATCAGTGATATAATCGAATTGTTGGATAAACATAATATTATATTAATATGGAATAATGATTGAATGACATTTTATTATTCTTAATTATCTTACCAGTATTATCATATTCATTTATTGATCAATGTCGGTTAGATAATATGTAATACAAAAATCATAAATGATTATCAGAAATAAACTGTCTATAATTATCCATTAACTTAGTGATAGAGAAACAAGGAATTTATATAAATCTTTATTGTTTGGATTTTTAAAAAAATCAAAATGTAAGATTATAATAATAAGTAGTAACCAATATTGCTTTAAGCATTTTTAACTGTTGATCTACTTTCATTAGTTAAATTGGTCCTTATTTTAAATGATTTTATATCCTGTTAAGTAAGAAGTTCTGAGGTTTTAAGAATAGAGATGATTGATGGTTTGATGAACTAAGGAAACTATAGACTAGAATCCAGACACAGATTGGTAGCATTCGTTAAATAGTAGTTAACATTGATTCAAGAACTATTGCTAACTGCTTCTAACCACTTAACATTTTAGTCTGTCATCAATTCACATAGGTCTGTCTTGGTGCTATTAAGCTTAAAATATAGAAAGTAGCTGCCTTGAAAGATGTAGTTTTTAATATTTCATAAGATATTTTTACATCATGAGGTAAAAGTATAAGTTACTGACATATAAATCAGATCTAAGATAGGATCTATCGCAATTTGTGCAAAGTCTAATATACATGACTGAAGGTTTGTATCTTAATAAAGGCTAAGTGGGAACTAGCACGAAACCTAGGTCAAGAAGCTTCTACTGACTTCATTCAACCACCTAAAATTATTAGATTTCGGTACATTTAACTTATCAGTTCGAAATTTTTTTTAATTTCAAGAGAGTTGTTATAATCTGCTGAAAATATTTAATGAATTATAGAAGATTATGGATATTAAATAGCCGTTTGTTCTTAGATGAGGCAACTAAAATCATCAAGTTTCATGGAGAGAACAACGTCACTTTGACTACTTGGTTAGAATTGACTGATATTCATAGTTTTAACAAAATCAATTTGTAAAGAACATCCAGCATTATCAATCACATCCGTTTCACGCTTCTGACATTTAATGGTTGGATTCAAAAATCGATTAAAGCTGGGTTCAAGTCCCGTGAGCGGGATCGTGAATGAGCACTCCTAAGGAGTACCATACTAGGACGAAACGACAGTCCAGTGCTTCTAAATTTTCCAAGATGGTCTAGATTTAATCAACTCGTGAATTCAACTATTAACTTACTACAATCTCCACAAAACCCCTTTCTGATAAGAAAATACATAAGTTTAGCATAAACACGGTTTCGAAAATTATTTTTAAAACCTATTCTCAAGACAACTAGCTAATCATAAATATTTTCCTCGTTATTCCTACTCATTTACTTATTGCGGATCAGTAGTTTAGTATTGATTGATCATTAGGTGACGACCAATTTATATATATCAATTCCTCCTTAGCACTGATCGAATCCTATCGATCATATGGTCCATCGTTTAAATGACTTAAATCGTTTGCACAATGTCGCAGTGTAAGGTGGTGGTTGATAACATTCGATAGGAAACCCCGGACTAACGTTCCATGTTATTTGACACTTGTCACTAAGGTCTACCTGTAATATTGACTACATTTGACCACCTTGTAGATAAATAACATTTAATGGTTTGTTATACAATACCCAGTGTAAAATATTTACTTATTTTCAAAAAGCAAAACAAAATAGTATCTATTTTTAAAATTAATATCGAAAAGTAGAATTCCATAAACATGGTGTGATGTAAATAGTTGTCCTAAAATGAACAAAGAATTTGTCCAAAATGGCTATGATTCTAGTAGAGTAAAACGAAAAGAATCGATGAAAAAGCTTCTGAAACCATTGTGATAAAAATCTATACAATCAATAATCTACAAGATAATTTTTTTCCTGTAAAAATAAACAGGTAATAGGTTTTTTAATTCATTTTGGTGTTGGTTGTTTGAATCTTTCCATTGATGTTTGGAACTGTAATTGATCAGTCTCTTATTGGCCTCCATATTGCTTAAGTTACAAGTATTGAAAGCGAAGATGGATGGTGACTAGCAGTGTAATCCAGGACGCGCGGTTCGTCCTATTTGGGACTGTTAAGCTGGATGCGTCTGCATCCGCCTGCATCCAAGATTTGACGATCACTCCAGGACTAAAACCCAGTACCGTCTGCTTCAAACGGCATCACGTTGTAAACTTGGCTACTGAGTCCAGATAGATGAGGCCCAAATAGAACGAAACACATGCCCTCGATTACACTGCTAGCCACGAACCATCCGTTTAATATATTTCTTGTTATTTTCTAAAATAAACAGTTTGTTTATTTATATATTTACTTTGAAGAACTGTGTATTTATACGGAGATACGATGCTATCATACATCATTGGCCGAAATTGATGCTTACCAGTGATTATTTCTATAAGCATTCATAGGTCTTGAAATAAGTAGTGTGTTGTTATATCAATGAAATATTAAAATAAGCATTTGCATGAACTATATTTTAAACCTCATGTTCTTTTAAAATATCTTATAAGCATGCAGCTTAACTAAATATCATTCAAAAGATTTTGTACAGTGATTCCAGGTTTTCAATTGTAACTTGGATCGATTCAGGATTTCAATAGGATTTCATGTAGTGTTTACAAAAACCACAGTTTATACCAGTAAAACATATTGAAAGCTAATGATTGATTACTCAAATAGATTTATTAAGCCTCCGTTAATTAAAACAATATCCTTTAATATAAGGATGGGGGTTTGAGGAGATTGTGGTGAACCTTAGGTCTCGTTCGCGAACATTTGGCTTTCAGACCACTGAGCTGGCCTCCAACGGTGTTAATGCCAAACTTCAGTTGAGTCACAACCTTGGCTCAATGGTCTAGAGGTCAAGCGTTCGCACGCGAGAACGATATGTCCTGAGTTCGAATACCGCGAGCGGGATCGCGGACGTGCACTTCTCAAGAGTTCCGTTTTGAGACAAAACAGCCATCCATCGCTCCAAGGTTTTCAATGGTGATCTAGCTTACATCGACTCATGAACTTTATCTTATTCTGTCCACCTTTGTTGGATCGTTTTCGAAACAATCGGCTTTCTTAATCAACAGTTTTTGATGGATCAAACATAAAACTTATATTGAACTCCGTCTGCTGTATATAAATTCTTTTGACCTAATTATTCAGTATGTTATCAATAATTCACAATGGATCAACCTGTCTAATCAGTAGAATTTATTTTCAAAGCTGTACAATCGCAAATATATATAAATATTTTTCAAAATGATAATAATAACAATATTAGTGATCATAGAAAGCTCTGTTAAATATGCTAACAGTGAGATGGAATACACAAAGGCATTAAAACGTCATTGCAATAACATTTTATCTTATCATACTGTTCTTTCCTTTCCCAATTATAATTTCTCTATCTATCTTCATGAGGATTATGCAAGCTTTCAGCAATAAAACTATTATTAGTTTCCCTGATAAAAATAACATTTTATTGTCTTCGTTTATTCCACCTCGATGTTACCATGTTTAACAGAATTTTCTATGATTACTAATATTGTAATTCTTATCATTTTGAAAAATATGTAAATACATTTGCGGTTGTACAGCTTTGAAAATAAATTCGTTGAAAAGAGAACTCTTCGCCAAACCAATTTTTCTTATTTTAATTATTAGAGGTTTATTTGTAGCCATGGATAGTTCAACTAGACTTAAATATCTAGTGTAATCAAAATCCATAACGTTAGAGTATTCTGTCCTAGATGCTGAGTAACTTATTTTTAAAGTCAGTTATACTTAGATGTATCACTTATTATATTGGGTTTTATATATATATATATATATATATATATATATATATATATATATATATATATATATATATATATATTAATATTTAAATAGTGGCAATTGGTTAACCTCAGAAATATTTTCCATCTATAACTAATAGCTAATTGAGAAGTGGTTAATTAGTTTGTACAGCCCTTTCGTACTGATCAAATTCTATCAATCAATTTGAAATATGGTTATTGGTCTAAGTGAGTCAGGATTGCCCCCGATATAGTGAAACTTACTTGATTAGGTGTAGTCTCCAGGATTGCATACTTGTTCTAAATGTCGTGTTAGTTGCCACTCGTCAGAAAGGCATATCTGAAATTTTGAGAAAAATGGTTTACGCTAGGGGATTTTAAATCGAATTACTCAGCAACCTAGTCTAGAACGTTGCAACTAGGCTACTCTATTCACTACTGAACGCCCGTAGAGCTAATATATTTAAAAATAACTAATCGTCGAGAAGTGTTCCATGTCATGTTTGATTAGTACTTTAGTTCATGGTTAGTATCGAGATTTATTGAATAACTAATGTAAAACTCTTCAGGAAGAGAGTGTTCGTACATCTTCGTATAGAGAACTTCAGAAATACACACAGAACATGTAAACCAATTAGTGATTGACTCGATAACCAATCGTCTATATTTTTCCAATATCGGACAATTTAATCAATATTAATCATCGTCACATTCATTGATACTATCAGATTAATGATAACAGGGTTTTCTTTCTATCTCTTTCTAAGTAATATGTAACTTATTCTATTTTTATTGAAAAACAAGGAAGCATTAAGTTGTAATTCATAATTTTCTTCAATATCATGTAAATTCGTTTAGTATATGACTGGTGAAAATTCATTTATACACATATCACTGTAACAGATTGTGTTAAATCATCAATGATAGATAAATTAAAAAAATCCAATAATCAATTATAAATGTTACTTTTATTACCAAGCCAACATTCCTAGACTGTTGTGTTTTGTAAGAAGTAACCACATAAATTATTTAGTAGACTTGTTTATTTATCAACAATCATGTTATTTTCTAATAATTCGAATAAAAAATAAACGCACCCATCTTACACTAACAAGAGTGAACATAAACTTTTTCTATGTGTAGGAGTATAACAACAGTTTTACTATACATATAACCTCATTAAAGAAGCTTTTAATTACTATGTATAATTATTCAATTGTAATAGGTGTAGAAATACGTACACTAACAACAAAATAATATATTCTGGAACCTTCAGATGTCCATTGGGATATATAATATCAAAAGCACCTGTATACATTGTCTATATTTTTCCATTGTATGGGATTCACAGATTTAGCCTTACACTCAATATTTTCATAAACATGTACATAAAAACAGATAACCAATTCCATATGTCAGTCACTAAATTTAAGTAAATCGAATTACTAACAAGATCCCTCCCTATGATAATTAAGATTAACAAATGTTATAAAACATGAACTGTTACCAAGTATGCATATATATACATATACCCTCCAGACAGGGAGATAGGAACAAAATCTTTTCTACAAATAAAAGTTATTTTGCAGACATTCATATGCAGATATTGAATGGATAAACAGTTTATGAAAACCTATCAAGTATAATAATAAAGAGATTTATATATGAAGATTTCTACGATTACTACTGCTACCACTACTACTACTACTACTACTACTACTACTACTAATAATAATAATAATAATAATAATAATAATAATAATAATAATAATAATAATAATAATAGCAATCAAAGTAATTGAAACAAATGACGAAATATATATTTTTTTTATTGGCATGGCCAAAGGAAAAAAGTTAAAACTGAAAATGTGCTAATCTCATCAGGCGATTAATAATAGAACGTTTAGCAAGTTCAAAACAATAACTTAAAATCTAAACCATTACAGAATAAATTAACAATTTGAATTCGAGCTTTAGATCGACTCGTAAATTCAACTGTTAAATTACTACAATCTACACAACTCCCCATACTGATAATTTAAAGTGACATAGAAACTAGATAGATGTTATAAGTTATGGAAATGGATTATACAAAACATGATGAAAACTCATTTGAAGATCCAGTCATTTCATTAAGGTTGTGGAACATTGAGATAAATTAATTAGTTTGATATTAGAGTTTAACACTTAAAGAATTAATTAGAGAGATAAGTAAAAGGAACTGAAGAATAGGACTATGGTTGGGAAAAAGACGTGTGTAACCTTGTACAAATGTTGAGATCAAGGTATGGAATTAATTTTTATCTAGTGCCCTTAAATCTGTCAGAAGCTTCAGATTTATTATAAGGACAGATATAAAAAAAGTGGATAATATACTTAGGTGATAATGATAAAATCCATGATAAATGGTCAAGATCAGTAGTAAGAAATCAATCTACACCAGAGTTCACTTATCGTTTAATTTGTTGTTTTTTATTTGTAACTTTTGTATTTTTTAAAGTTAATTCATTATTTTACAAAATATGTAGTTGTACAAATTATTGACTTTCTTAATTTTACATTACAGATTGAATTCAACTGGACAATTATTGGAAACTAAGAAATACTGGACGGATATTATGTTTCAGAATGTAGCTTCCCAACAGTGAACAACTAAGACATTACCAAGGATCGAATCAAGAACCATAATTTTTATGGAAAACCCTTAAACCCTTAGACTGATGAGTTACCATCCACTGATTTACACTTTCAACATAAATCCATTCCCGATAATCCACGACCATCATTCATTTCTATCGATGATTTGTATCTTACAATCACTTTGACTGAAATCAGCCCATGATGTAAAAAATATACGGTTCATTACTAATTTTTCACCTTCAGTGGTAATTTAATACTTTATCATCATCTGTTGATGAATTTATTTTGATCAATATTGAAAATATGATTTCATAGAAAACATTATTTTCATACATGTTTTGTTTTCTATATTATTTTCCCATTTGAACATATAAATAGTTAGTAATGATAGGTGCAAGTACTTGTGTGAATCATATACTGGTTCATTCATTCAATCAGTTGATTCGTCAACTTGCTTAACAATACAAATCGACAATAAAATCAAAAGGGATACATTTAATTTATTTACTGGGTAAATAACTAGGTTCTGAGCAACGCTTTCAATATGAGTAATAGTAATATTAGCTGTCAACTTAAATTAAAATAGGTGTTATGGGTTTGAAACTGTAACTCATGGACTGAAATTTTATAGCATTCAACAGTCGTTCACTGCTTCACAAATGGAAACTAGAAAGTAATAACTGAGGAAAGCTTTATGTCTAAGTAATTTATTTCTGATTCTAATTTTTGATACGAGACACATATTGCTACTTCTCAGTAAGGAGTATTCTCAACCTTGAAGGAGGTGATGCTCACTATAGGTTCAAATATGTATCATCTGTCATTAAAAGGAGACATTAAAATTGAATTATGTGCATCGAGATGTCAGGTATATTAGTAAAATCGTAACTTGATAGAAGTGGCTAAATCAGCAAAAACAGCTACATAAACGTGACACAAGTAGTAACTCATTGATATATAAATATGAATATTTCAGTTCGATAGATCTCTCGCTGTCAGAAAAAAACTTAACTAACGCTAAGTAACGCCAGTTCGAATTTCACATAAAGTATCATTTCCCTTAATATTACATATTTATTTGGCTTATGGGTGCCGACTTAAGGAACTTCTGGATCAAGCAAGACATTATATCATTTGCCTCTAATGATTTAACATCATCATCATCATCATCATCATCATCATCATCATCATCATCATCATCATCATCATCATCATCATCATCATCATCATCATCATCATCATCATCATCATCATCATCATCATCATCATCATCATCATCATCATCATCATCATCATCATCATCATCATCATCATCATCATCATCATCATCATCATCATCATCATCATCATCATCATCATCATCATCATCATCATCATCATCATCATCATCATCATCATCATCATCATCATCATCATCATCATCATCATCATCATCATCATCATCATCATCATCATCATCATCATCATCATCATCATCATCATCATCATCATCATCATCATCATCATCATCATCATCATCATCATCATCATCATCATCATCATCATCATCATCATCATCATCATCATCATCATCATCATCATCATCATCATCATCATCATCATCATCATCATCATCATCATCATCATCATCATCATCATCATCATCATCATCATCATCATCATCATCATCATCATCATCATCATCATCATCATCATCATCGTCATCATCATCATCATCATCATCATCATCATCATCATCATCATCATCATCATCATCATCATCATCATCATCATCATCATCATCATCATCATCATCATCATCATCATCATCATCATCATCATCATCATCATCATCATCATCATCATCATCATCATCATCATCATCATCATCATCATCATCATCATCATCATCATCATCATCATCATCATCATCATCATCATCATCATCATCATCATCATCATCATCATCATCATCATCATCATCATCATCATCATCATCATCATCATCATCATCATCATCATCATCATCATCATCATCATCATCATCATCATCATCATCATCATCATCATCATCATCATCATCATCATCATCATCATCATCATCATCATCATCATCATCATCATCATCATCATCATCATCATCATCATCATCATCATCATCATCATCATCATCATCATCATCATCATCATCATCATCATCATCATCATCATCATCATCATCATCATCATCATCATCATCATCATCATCATCATCATCATCATCATCATCATCATCATCATCATCATCATCATCATCATCATCATCATCATCATCATCATCATCATCATCATCATCATCATCATCATCATCATCATCATCATCATCATCATCATCATCATCATCATCATCATCATCATCATCATCATCATCATCATCATCATCATCATCATCATCATCATCATCATCATCATCATCATCATCATCATCATCATCATCATCATCATCATCATCATCATCATCATCATCATCATCATCATCATCATCATCATCATCATCATCATCATCATCATCATCATCATCATCATCATCATCATCATCATCATCATCATCATCATCATCATCATCATCATCATCATCATCATCATCATCATCATCATCATCATCATCATCATCATCATCATCATCATCATCATCATCATCATCATCATCATCATCATCATCATCATCATCATCATCATCATCATCATCATCATCATCATCATCATCATCATCATCATCATCATCATCATCATCATCATCATCATCATCATCATCATCATCATCATCATCATCATCATCATCATCATCATCATCATCATCATCATCATCATCATCATCATCATCATCATCATCATCATCATCATCATCATCATCATCATCATCATCATCATCATCATCATCATCATCATCATCATCATCATCATCATCATCATCATCATCATCATCATCATCATCATCATCATCATCATCATCATCATCATCATCATCATCATCATCATCATCATCATCATCATCATCATCATCATCATCATCATCATCATCATCATCATCATCATCATCATCATCATCATCATCATCATCATCATCATCATCATCATCATCATCATCATCATCATCATCATCATCATCATCATCATCATCATCATCATCATCATCATCATCATCATCATCATCATCATCATCATCATCATCATCATCATCATCATCATCATCATCATCATCATCATCATCATCATCATCATCATCATCATCATCATCATCATCATCATCATCATCATCATCATCATCATCATCATCATCATCATCATCATCATCATCATCATCATCATCATCATCATCATCATCATCATCATCATCATCATCATCATCATCATCATCATCATCATCATCATCATCATCATCATCATCATCATCATCATCATCATCATCATCATCATCATCATCATCATCATCATCATCATCATCATCATCATCATCATCATCATCATCATCATCATCATCATCATCATCATCATCATCATCATCATCATCATCATCATCATCATCATCATCATCATCATCATCATCATCATCATCATCATCATCATCATCATCATCATCATCATCATCATCATCATCATCATCATCATCATCATCATCATCATCATCATCATCATCATCATCATCATCATCATCATCATCATCATCATCATCATCATCATCATCATCATCATCATCATCATCATCATCATCATCATCATCATCATCATCATCATCATCATCATCATCATCATCATCATCATCATCATCATCATCATCATCATCATCATCATCATCATCATCATCATCATCATCATCATCATCATCATCATCATCATCATCATCATCATCATCATCATCATCATCATCATCATCATCATCATCATCATCATCATCATCATCATCATCATCATCATCATCATCATCATCATCATCATCATCATCATCATCATCATCATCATCATCATCATCATCATCATCATCATCATCATCATCATCATCATCATCATCATCATCATCATCATCATCATCATCATCATCATCATCATCATCATCATCATCATCATCATCATCATCATCATCATCATCATCATCATCATCATCATCATCATCATCATCATCATCATCATCATCATCATCATCATCATCATCATCATCATCATCATCATTTTAAGACTAGAATATTTCTCTCATTGAATAGAGGGATTTATTTTACCTGTCTAAAATTAACATAAATGCTTTGTTATAATAAACATCGTTTAAACAGAAAACGCTACACCTTGTGATTGATTAAGCAACCTAATCAATAAAACTTTATTACAGAGAAAAAATTAAAATCCAAACTTACAGTGGTTGCGTTCTGGTACCAAACAATTTACCAATGTCCATACGCTCTGTTAGTATATGATAGAAATTATATATATATATATATATATATATATATATATATATATATATATATATATATATATATATATATATATATATATATACATATATATATATATATGATTTAGAATCAGTCTTGGTAAACAATAATCAGGTATGTATGAGAGGTGATACGAATTTCCTGAATATCTACTGAAAAGTTATGGGCTTTTTTAATCAATCGAATCGCAAGTGTAGCGCCTATCCACCGATGATAGTTTCAGAGGAATTTTGTACTATGTTCTGTATTAATGATTTCGTGGAACATAAATCACTAGGTAATGACAAATAGCTCTAAGGCATGATAGTCTGAATCCTATTCTATACGAGGTGGACAACAGTTTAAAGAAAAGCGGATATTTGATGGATAAATCATCCGATTATCAATGAGTTGATCAATAGTTCAAAACCTACGTTATGTACATCGATTTGTACGACCTTAACAACTAAATCGTCGTTCGAAATTCAACATAAAATTATTTAATTAATCTACAAGTTGAATCACTGAATATATACTGAGATAACTTGACAAACTTTAATATCAAGCTACTTGTAAATTGCATAAATGTTTCAATTATGTTTCGCTATGTTACCTCTTAAAACATCTGTAAGTAAATCATAATCATTTTAAAAGATTTTACAGTTTGTATGGCATAAATAAAATAACATTTACAAACTATATATACGTTCAATAAATAAAATGAAATAAAGATGATTGGGAAAACAGTGAATAACAGATGTTTAATTTAGTGTAATAGAACATCTTGACAAAGTAGTCATATATTTTTGGACCTCAAAACCTTGTTACATTCATATGATTCTTTTTTTCTATTGAAGTATCCATCATTAAATATATAGTTGAACTCATTTTTTCTCTTTATTAGGAAAACTTAATCTATAAACTAAAAACAGCATGTTGTCAAATTGGAAACTATTCAAATTGATCTATTATTCGATATTACAATCATGTTGTTGATAATCAAAGCTGAACTAATAAATCACTATTAAGATATGGGTTACATAAATGGAAGTTTCAGTAGTGAGTAGATTTATAAGATAATTATTTATTTTAGACAATAGCCAACTAATGGACTTCAAAATGTATAATAGGTTTTATTCGGGACTTGGTAAATAGATGTACATATGTTTTCTAAGTTCCGTAACTAATCACTATGAGAATATAATCAGTTTAAAACATGTAAATTTCGACTGAAATTGATGAATTCAGTTAATTTCATGATATACATATGATAAGTAGTGTTGATTTTGATTTTGATTTAGTATCTTAATAGGACACAGTATATTTAAGGCATTCAGTCTTAAATTTCTATCACAACGGAAATATTAACCCTGGAGAGCAAACACACATAGTTCATAAGTTCTAAGCAGGATAAAACGTTGGACTTGAATGTCTTTACGTAATAATCTCCAAATATGTAGTGAAAGCCTATATTCTGGCTAGATATTTCAACTCCTAATTTTATCTATTTATAATTTCATCCTTTATATAGTGCATAGATGTTTCGAAGTGATCGAGAACTCAAGTGGGAACAACCAATCTATTATTTCATGTTCAATATGTGAAAATCATACATCAAATATGTCATTTGCACATCTTTGAATTGTCTCTTACAAGCTTCATTTTTCCTTCATGCCTGTTCATATCTTGATTGCTTTCAACTTCCCTCTCTCTCCTCTTCAATTCAATCTTCTCAGCTTTCTGCCCTTAAACATTCCACCTCTGCCTGGTGTTACATACTACTTATATCTGTAAGCACAATTAGCATACATCAAAGTGTTAGGCCAGCCATTTTCGACAAAAAAGCCTGCAAACTTGTGAGTGATACTTAACATAAAGCTCATTTTTATTACTATAGATTGTGTAATGCTGTAATCACCTGCATGTGTTACATTATTTTGTAGAAAAAATAGTAAATGAATTATATGATCTTATTTCGTTGGAATCATGAGTCGATCTAAGTTAGACCGCCAATAAAGACCTGGAAGCACTGGACGGCCGTTTCGTCCCAACATGAAAATTCTCAGGAGTGCGCATCCACAATCCTGAACTCCGAACTCGAACTCAGTACTCACGGTCGCGCGCGACAACGCTTAACCTCTGGACTACTGAGCCAGTACCCAACAGTGTTAATCTTTAACTTCAATCGATTCATAATCTTGTGCAACTATTTATCCATTGTCATGAGTTCGAGTAGTGGGTGTGAGATTGTGAATGAGCACTGCTGAGAAGTCTCGCACTGGGACGAAACAGTCGTCCGGTGTTTCCAGGTTTTCAATGGTAGTCTAGCTTACATTGATGTATGAATCAGTTAAAATTTAAACTTTTTAAACGAAAAACAGAAAGAATAGTTCCATAATGTTGAATTAGATTTTCGATCTCATCATCTAAATTGTTTCATACTTCACTGTAGACACCAAAAGATAAAAATTACTGGTTCAAAGAGTTTCTTATAAGTATTAATAGAATGATATTAATTATAGAACATTTATTATTTAAGCAGGTTTTACACTCAATTTATAAAAAGAAGAGAACTTATGGACATAAATATCGTTGTTGTTTTACGTTTCAGTGGTCTAGAATATTTTGTCATTTATTTTACTTACCGATCAGTATCAAAGTCAATAGAACAAGATAACAGTTATAAGTGGAGAAATTCGAATAACTCGCTTCTACTTGATCTATGTTCGTGATGTTGTTCGGAAGAACAATAAAAGCTTCATGATCGAACCATTTATATTAGAGAACGAAACAGCCTAAATCATTCATATAAGCTACAAATCTTCTCCATCATCTGGAAATCATGAAGTACTGGATAGTTCTGTCGTACCTCAGTAATGAACACCAACAACATCCCATACCTTCATGTCGTATTGAGTACGTTACCCTTAGATCACTGAGTTAAAACTCAGTGACAAATATTTCTATCTACAGTTTACTCGGAATACTAAACAACGTCCATGCAATGCCATCGGTAATATCAGCCTCATTTTCGAACTATATCACTCGCAGTTAGTCTTGTGGCAACTATATTCAAGTTAGAAGAGAAAAGTTTATTTCATCTAGTTGGTTTAACTTTGAAACTTTACTTTGGTTACTTTACTTCAGTGAGTTAAATGTTACTTACCAATGTTTCTCATAGAAAACATTTAAACAAAACACCTAATAGAATTGTCTTTGATATTTTCTTAATACTAGTCAAGTTAAATTATGCTTCATACATGCACTACCTAGTTTTAATGTACAGAGATAGATTTTGTCACTTAAAATAACCATCAATATAAGATACAATATAATTTTTATGAACTAGTCAGTGAAATGGTAGTATGCCATAGCATCATTACTTAGTATATACTATAATAATATAAAGCTCAATCAAATTAAAGTAATTCATTAGTTTCATAGTCATTCGTATATGATGAGCTGTTTTACCATAGATCTGTACTTTTACCTACAATCTGCAAGATATCTTACAAGAAATATAGATAAGCTATTCGCTGTTAAGTTCAATTTCAATCTAATCATATAGGATTAAGTTTAATCTATACATTTAGTTTATAATCAAAAAGCATAATGTTAATCTCCTTCTGAAAAAGTGACCAATACACATACATAGGAAAATTAGGAATCATAAAGAAAACCAAAGAATATTGGATGTAACCTACCGTCATCTGGATGAATTGCTTCAATGTATAGTATAATTGAATAAAATATCGAAATGACTTGGATAGAATACATGCTCGATTTCAGGAAATATTTCATATTATGACAATCAATTAATTAAATTAAGTTTGTAAGAATTCGGAATTTTCTAAATAAAAGCTGTGGTTGATTTTATTGTGTAGTGTATATATATATATGTGTTTCAACAACCACTTCTTTATTTTTAATTCAGTATCCAATATTTTAAACTTATTCTCCAGATATTCTGTTCACTTGATTTGAGTTGTTTTTTTAATTTTAAAGTTTCTGACCTATAGAAGATGCGCTACGTCAGATTATGGAGGTGAACCAACAACAATAAGCTTTGTAAAAAGTAAATTCTTGTCTTTTTGAAAAAGGTAATCTGTTTTATAACCAATTTTGTAAAAAAATTTGTATTTATCTAACTAATTTCTTATTTCCGTTATTTTTCACTAGTTTCTAATCTTCCAAATGTATCGTGATAAACCGGAAAATAGCACAGTGATATCCTATTGGATTAGAGTTAGTGTAAATTTCCCAACTGTTAATTGGCACTGTGAATTAACCAATCAATTATGAGCAAACTAACAGAATGGTATAGGATATAAGAAAAGCTAAATAAAAGATTTCCTGAAATTATGTTGTGTTATATATATACTATAATGATATTTTTCTGTGGGCTGATATATATTTACTACCTATTGAAGATTAAGAATTATTTGATGGTTGTTTAGTTTAAATTTTCAACTTTTTAGATAGGTACGCTCACAAATGTATTGAATGATGAACCTTGAAATTCACAAATAATCGCGGTTAGTACAATACCGTAAAACTATTGAAATGGAATACAAACATTAACGAAAATGAAATAATTAAAGAAAATTTATTTCCTAGCTTATTTTGTATACACAAACATATCAGTACCTATTAATTATTAATTTAGGGTTGTGCAGATTGTTGATTTTCTATTGGGATCATAAACCAATTAACGTTAGATCACCATCGGAAACTTAAAAGCGCTGGACGGCCCTTTCGTTCTAGTATTGAACTCCTCGACAGCATGTATCCGTAGTCCTCCACGCAGGACTCGAACCCAGGGCCTTAGGTCTCGAGCTCATGCTTAAGATCAAGACCACTCGGCCGACATCCAGAATATAAATTTACACTTTGTTTTATGGTGGCGAGAGCCGACTGGGCTCTCTGAACCTAGGTTTCGCAGTAATTTGTGCTTGTCAGTTTGTAATCTTAAGAAAACTGAATACCCCTGTGGAATCTAAACATATATGCTTTTGCACACAACTTAAGTCCTGCCTTTCTATTGACCGCCTCGACGCACCTTACATTCCAGATTGGTGAGAAACTGGGTCACTCAGACGTATTCGACAGATTTCGACAAGTCTTAAAAAATTTAGACAAACATGGAACTGGTCACTATTCCATGACCAATCAATTGTACAGTAACTCTTTAAATAGTATTCTAAGTTACTGTTTCTCGATTACTCATTGCTTCAGCTCGCCGAAATCAGTGACTTTAGTCTATTATTCGTAGAAATAAGGATTCATTCAAACTGGACTTGGATTTTAAATCATAAATGTTAATTACAATAACGATCACTCTTATACAAAATCTTGAGTGTGGCTAACAATGGAATCTTAGATGCACATGTTGCCCCACCTAAAACTCATCAATTGAATATACCTGCATTCAGGTTGATGTGACTCCGGAATTGGAACTTAGAACTTCTCGATCCAAAAGCCTAATCATCCCATTAGTTACTAAATCCAGATGCCCACTCAGTTTTGCAATGCATTTAAGTTTAGTTTGATTTATGAGGTCTTTTAAGCTATCCCTTTGTTGACATTCCTGACGGAATTTTGATCATTCTTACTTGGTATACCTGCCTCCTGCTTGGGTGGCCTCAATATGGCCATTTTTCCACAAGTTTTATATAAGAGAAGGTTTGTGGTCAAAAATGCGTTCTTTTTAGAACTGGTCAGCTGGATATATAGTCCTTAAGGCTGATCATGTTCCTTCTATCAAGCTGTAATATGATCATTCGTTCAGGTGAATTACTTCGCAATCACTTTGTATTAATGTTGAGTATATTTTAGGGATGACTGCTTTTACTACTAAACTGGATGAAACATGTTTGAATTCTACAGGGACAATCAGTTAACTCAAGACTGCATATCCGCCTTCTTGATAAATGCCAACTAGCATATATTCAAGGTCAAGGGCTTTATATTGAATACTTCCAGTAATCTAATAATAAAAGGTTTTAGAATATTATCACGCTTGGTAAGCCAACATAGATTTATATTTTGTACACACTCTACCAATAATGGTATCTATATATAATAATTTGTACTTGTTATTTCAGATTTTTATTTACGAGCTATTTAAAGACAATTTCTTTTCAAAAATGTCGGTTGGACGTTTTCTGTGTTTACTATTATTTTGAGTTGTATTTTTGTTTTTATCTGATTGATTATCTTTACTGTGATTGTTTTTTCACTTACTTTTGAACTTTATAAAAATATTTCGGTCACTCATGTACAACAATAGTAATAGTAATAATAATGATAATAATAATAATAATAACAAATATTCTACTTATTACTTTTTAGTAATAACAACAGCGGTTCTTTGATAAATATTTCAGTAATTACAGGTGCTTTAACAGAAAGTAACATTTATTGAAACTAAAATTACATAAATAAATAAATAATAAAACCCCGGTTGTTTAAATGTTTTTCGCTGCTATTTTTCCTATTTAATCTTTAACCAATCAAATATGAACCAGTGAACTTTTTAAATTGATGCGTTTTAGGATGATGCTTAATTAAGTAAGGATAAAATTTTCTTTTTTCTACAAGACTATAGATAGGAAAATGACTATTGAGTAGTTTAAATGTTAAATGATCTCCGTAAGGTCTAAAGCTTTAGGTTTTGATTTATAGTTGATACTATATACTCAAACATAACGTATGAGAAAAAAGATCAATCATAATTTCTCGTATCAATTTAAGATGATTTTCGTTCGGTCAACTCAAGGCATTCTCGCAAGTTCTATTCGTCAATTTTCGGTGTATTCCAGTCGCATTTACTTATTTGATCATCATTAAATTTTGTTGTTGTAATAATTATTTCACTGTGATTTTTCATTCAATGACAATTACTGGGTTAGTGAAACCCTGTGGTTACTAATCAATAAATCAATGTGTAAATGAATTAGCTTGAATGTAAGTTCAGCCCTATGTGGTGTCGCTCAATGAATCTTCTTGATAAGATTGGATTTCTAGGGTAGCTGAGGGCTGAAAGAAAGCATATAGGATATCGTATTGTCCTTAGGATTACCGCCGCGGTTCGTTCTTCTACAACACGATCTCGGAAGGTTTTATGGATGCTCGATGTCGACTTGTCTCATGACAGAAAGAAACAAATATCTAATGCTTCTCAGTTTAGGATGGTTGTCTAGGTAAACGCAGTCCAGCGATTTCAGCTACAAAACAGATAACGTTTTGAGATTGTTCAGCTGATGTGATTAATTTTACTTATTAAGAAATGTTTCATTTTAGTTTGCATTAAATTTGATTAAAACTGGAGCAAAAACATTTATTGAAATGGCACATAGTGATAGAGAAACAGAGTCATGGTTTTTTAAAGAATTAATAATAACTATTTCATGGGTCCGAACGTCATTTGTACCACAGGAAAACAAACAAAAGGGCATAAACTTGTAATTTTGTTATGAGCATACAGCAGATTATGGCCATATTACAATCAGTATAGCTAAAATAAGGGCACAATACCTCTTGACAAATGATGATAGATATTTCTGGTTTTATATTAATCATGCCCCATAGCCTTTGTGTATCATAAACCGCCGACCGGCAATGTAAAACCTACTCTGTCCTGAGATTTCTTTACCGACTGTTTACAAGTACTATTCATTCTTTTCTTATCCGCATCCATTTCCCAACACAATGAATTCTTTGGTAGATCCCTCTTTATTTTACTTCCGAATTTCCAAGTTTGGGCTTGTCATATAATGCAATTCGGTGTTCTACGCAATGCGTGTCTTATTTGAAATCAAGGTGACGTACTAATTTCTTCTTCAGTTAAAACCTGATTGTTCTCTGAAAAAGTACGTTATTGCTGCTGATGTCTAACCAACCGATAAAAAGAATCTTGTGTGAACAGTTGTTTGACGATGGTTGTAGTAATTCTACAAGTTTCAGCTCCATAGGACAGAACCCTCTCTACGTTGGTATCGAAGATTCTGATTGTGGTGTTGACTGACAGTTGTTTCGAGTTCTAGATGTTCTTCACTTGAAGTAGTAATGCCCTTGCTTTGTCAATCTGTGCCTTCACATCTGTATGTGGTCGACATGTTTGTCAATGATGTTGCATAGCTACGTGGAAGATTTCATCTATTCCAGAGCTTCTCCGTCTATCAAGTGTGATTTTATTGGTGTTCACTAGGTTATATTTTAGGATATTGCTCATTCGTTTGTGTCTGTTTTCACCTACATTTGTTGCTATGAGTGCGATAGAAAAGCTAAATGATATGTGAAGTTCAAATGCTCATGCTTCCTCTAAGGTGTATATGTCCTGATAAATTTTCAGACTGAATGCTTGAATCAGGGTCCTTAATTCTTCAAATAAACTTAAGCTACATTTCAGATAGCATTGGGCATTTGGAAGGTTCCATAGCCCTACTAAACATAGTTTCAAGATAGACGATCACACAATGAGAAAGGTGACACGTGACTCTTCACATTCTATATATTTTTGATAGACTTCTATTCAATGCTGACTGGATAAAATGCTCCCAGTATTTTCAGGACCCCTCTCTGAACTCTTTTCGGGGGATACTCTGGATCTCATCAGTCTTCATAATGTAGTCGATCACCAGAATGAAGAGAAAAAGCGAGAGTAAATAGTGTTTGTCTGATACTGGCTTCTACATAGATTGTATCTGCTGCATTTCATGCATAGCTATGAATCGTAGTCAATCGTAAGAATTCAGTTTGATGCTGACGATCATCTCAGGTGCACTACAATGTTGAAGATGACTTCGTAAGGTTCTCCCACCCACACTGTCAAAGCTTCCTCATAGTTGAGAAAGTTGATGTATAGTAACGAGTTCTATTTAAATGATTGTTCAACAATAATCAGTAGTGTCGCGATTTCGTCTGTGAATGACGACCATTACGGAATACAGCCTGTTGATCTCGAATTCGGGCATATACTGAATATTTCAATCTGTCCAACAACACTCTGATGAAATCTTTCTCTGGTATTGAGAGTAGTGTGATGCCGCTGTAGTTCTCATATTTGCTTATATCTTCTTTGGTATCTTGACAAGGTGCCCTTCTTGCCAGTCTGTCAGTGGCATTTGTTCCTGCCCTCAAATCTTCCTGAAGAAACACTGGGGCATATTTGAAGTTGCCTCTGTCTGACTTTAGTGCTTCATGTGTCATACTGTCTGGTCTCACTGCTTACTCACTATTGATCTATCCGACAGCCATCTTGATTTCTTCGATCGTTTGTGAAGTAAAATCTATAGGTGCTACTTTGATGTCCAGTATGTTCAGTTTGGCTGATCTATTCAAGGGTTCTTCAAGGTGCTTTTCTTACAAGCGTGGCTGTTCCTGAATCTCAGTGGCTGTCTCACCTTTATTGTCCTGGACTGGTCACTCTGGTTTACTACATTTTCCAGCTAACCTCTTCGTTGCATCATACATTTGTTCCATATTTCGTCGGCTTTTAGCTTTTGCCAATGTCATTAATCAGATTTCTATGTATTTCCGTTTGTTGGTTCAAATACTCCACTTCACTCGGTTGTTCAGTTGTTTTGACTCTTGTCGTTTTGTTCTTTATTTCTTGGATTCTGCCCAGCGTGACCTTAAGATTAACCAATTATATATTAATAAATTATTTATATTAGAAAATGAAGGAATGTAGTGCTTTCCTGGGATTCCTATATTTCTGAAAATTGATGTCTTCTATTCAGAAAACACTACATATAGAAATGAACTTTTTGTAAATAAATTGCATAGTATAAAAAAATGCTAAAATTATCAAGGATATAGGGTTTCATAATGTCAGAAATAAAACTTTGCCTTAGCATTCTAAACCCAACAATCAGAATACAATTTATGTAAACGACTGTATGAAATTTTTAAAACCACAGTGCTTGTTGAACTTATGTAACTTCTGAATAGGATGTCAAACTGTATATAAATAAGTGAAGTTATTTTTTATTTATTTTATCAACAACACACTGAACCAGCTTGTGAAGTGACATCTATAGGAAGGTCCGTAGGTGCTACTTTGATGTCCACTATTTTCAGTTTGGCTGATCTATTCAAGAGTTCTTCAAAGTGCTCTTCTCACACACTTGGCTGTTCCCGAATCTCAGTGGCTGTCTCACCTTTATTGTCCCGGACTGGTCACTCTGGTTTACTACATTTTCCAGCTAACCTCTTTGCTGCATCATACTTTTTTTTCATATTTCCTCGACTTGTAGCGTTTACTGATGTCATTGCTCAGACTTCTATGTATTTCGTTTGTCAGCTCGAATTCTCCACTCCACTTGATTGTTCGACTGTTTCGACTCTTTTCTTCTTGTTTCTCATTTCTTGAATCGTGCTCAGATTATTAACAGAGATTCATTCTTTATGATGGTGTTTCTTGTGGTACGGCGCCTCCTGATATATTGAAGTTAATGTTTTTTAGTCTCTTTCCAGTTGTTTGAGTAGATCTTTGAAAGCTTGGAATCTGTTGCTGATAGCTGTCTTCAATTCATTGAGTTTTTCAGTACCTCATAAAAGTCTGAATTAAACGTTCGTGGTGCTGACTCCTTACTTTTCAAGTACTTGTTTGGTTTCAGTTTCATCTTGGCAACCAACAGATGGTGATGTGAAGGCATGTCAGCTCCTCTATATGTTCTCACGTTTCCCGTAGTACCTTCTGAACATTTTATTGATGCGAATTCGATCAGTCTGGTTCTCGATGTTATGATTCGGAGAAACACATGTAACCTTATGTATGCATTTGTGAGAACGTGAATATAGTGCCACTCATAACAATTTTGTTGAAGGCAAAATAATTTGCAAATCGCTCACCATTCTCATTCCTTCCTCCAAGTCCATGTCGTCTCCAGATACCTTCATACACAGTGTTGTTCATTTTGTCATTGGGGTTTAGGTCTCTCGTCAGGATGGTCAGCTAATTCCTTGGGCACTTCTCTACTACCAAATGCAGCTTCTCATAAAACTGATTGTTATCATCTTCTTGCTATCAGTAATAGGTGCGTAGCGCTGGATGAGATTTATTGTAATCCCCTTCTTCTTTGTTTTGAAGACTGTGGATCTATAAGATTCCCATCTTCCGTTTTTATTTGGACAGTATAAGTGCAACATCTTGCATGTGTGCGTGTGAAGCATTTTCTTCTTTACGTCCAGAGTGTAACAGCACCTCTCTGGAGGCTAATATTTTCCATCGACGTGAGTCCAATGGACCTTGATTATTTCAAGCACCGACGGGTCGCATGGTTCCATTTCTGCATCTGGAACAGTCCTCTCGGTTTCCCACATCATGTGGACCTTCTATGTACCTATCTTAATTTTTGCCCTATTAGTGAAAATGAACATCGGCTTCGTTGTTTATGAGTAATCTTGAGATTCATAAGACGTCGAAACTCTACTGAATGAAAACCCTTCAACTCTTAGGTCAGAGTTTAAACGGTTACAATAATCTTTTTTCTCGTTTTTTAGCAATGATGCTTTTCTACTGAACTGGGTTACAAATTCCATTCTCAACCCTGATCCCTTTTCTTAAGTCTGGTATCGTCAGTAACCCGCGAAGTGCTACCGGCGGAGCTAGACCGCTGATAAACGTAATTTGTAAAAACCACCTATTTTGTTGTTATAGCTAGTATTTGCTACTATTAGGTTTCGTTCACATTGAGAATAGTAAATATCCTACAAATGAAGTTGGATGATCGATAAACAGTTTTGAAAATTGATTGTAGTTGGAAAGATTAGTTAGTAAATTAAGGACGCCACAGATATTTAGTATTTGACAGTGCTTTTGTCTGCATCACCTTTATAATAGATGGTTGCCAACCCACTTGCATCAGAAGTCAGGGATGAGTTTGGAGATATACTTGTAAGGTTGTTGATATGCTGAGAAGCTTTCAATATGAGCTGGAAAATAGTTGCAAGTGATGCGTAGCACGGTGCACCCACTAGTTATCTTAAGCGAATACGTGACTGAGCGCCTTCAACTTGGGTGTGTTCATTAAAAGTAATGAGGTCCGTATCATTGTCGGAGACTTACAGAATTGTTTACTTCGATAATTTATTTACCGTTACAAAGTTATGATTTGGTAGTTCATAGTTATCATGCTTTACTTTAGTGAGGTTTGAAATATCACTGGGAACTCTCAAATTTCGTTTTGAACTGGGTAATAGAAGGTTCACTTAATTTAGCAATCAATTTCACGCGCATGGTGTAGGAAGTCATTTCTAACTGCTCGGGAGATTCACCGAGATGGGGAACCTTGAACAGTTGTAAGCACTCATGATAGATGAATGCACAGCCTAAGCAACGATTAATACTTTGTAAAGTTTGTTTAGTTAGTTCAAGGTGTAAAACATTTTGAGTTTCAGATGAAACATATTTCCTTGTCTATTATTATGCAAAGTAAATGGAATTTTATCAAATACACTAGTGGTATGATTTAACTTTGATATACCTTTATGGCATGCGTGTATGGATCGACTGATTCATATGCATTCGTTTTTTATTGTCTTTCACATTGTGCGATGGATGGTGGTTTAACCACTCGAAATGCTCTAGTTCCAGCTAGTAGTATAGTTATTTTATAGTTTGCATACCTTGTAATCTAAGTGGTTGCGTTTGCCTTACGGCGTTAATTTTTTTGAAACAAGCAGCTATCACAGTGCAATACAAAATACTTCAGTGACGTTAAAACAACGTAATTTCTTACATATTAGATAATCAAATCGTGGTAAGCTCACAATATTCGATTACGTCTATGATTTATAGTATGAATAAGTTCACTTATACAGGTCAAGACTTAAATCTTACAAAACAACCCCAGCATAATTCTGTAATTTCAATTATATTGTTTCAATGTAGTATTGAGTATGACTTTAAAGTATGTGGAGATAGACCTGACAAGCTTGTTTTGTAAATAGTTTTTAATATTATTTGTGTTTGTTTTGTCATTCTTTCACTGTATGTATATTTATCATTAAATGTCTGTACCTGTTGTTTGAGTGAAAGACCTTGAACACACTTTCCGTTGTGTTACTGACATAGCGTGACATACTATTGCCTGCTAAGAAATACATTACTATTCACACATACCTTGTTCTACTTTCGCTTGTGACTGAGCTAACTGAATTCTAAATCAAACATTATCCGCATTTATAGACTGTGGGTCGGAATATATCATAACTAACATTGGTTTACATTACTGAAGAGTCCAACAACCTGAGCGGAATTACCGAACATTTATAAACGTGGATTTTCAGTACCACATCCAATCCGAACACACATCAACGTGGTGAACTTAAGTCCCAATTTGTAACAGTTAATATTATTATTTACTCTTGATAACTTGGTTAATATTTTATTAAGTTCATTTTCGTCTGGTCCATCACAAGTACTCCTTAATGTACATCAGCAATCTTTCACTTGTGCTTCATGTCAAAACGGGAAAGTTTCATAACTTGTACACTCCGTCGTCCTTGACGTCGGTATAGAAGCATGTCTCAGCTAAAACTATGTTCGTCATATCCAACTGAAAGCACATGGATCTTCTTGACTTACGCTGCAATCAAGGCACCTGTTGATTTGTATTGCCATCTGGTATTTTGTACGTGTGTATCCGTTTTATAGAGTATGAACAGATCGTTCTTCGAAATGAGTCGGGCTTTAACTATGTGCATTCCACCTTATCGTCATTTCAAGCAATCTCCTAGTTACTTTTTATCTTGAAAGAGGCTAACACTAAAAATGACAAAGTTTATCTAACGTTTTGAAGGCATGGAGATGAGTATATATCCGTTAGATGCCTACTTTGTTTCTACTTTTGATTATTGGAGTGTTGATACTAATCTCTGGAGTAAGTCATTAGGGAAAAAATAAACACAGAACTCAGCTATGATGATAGCTCGTTTCTCAATTTGGATGTTTATTGATTATTTACTATGTTCTTCAAATTGTCATTTTATGAATGTGACCTGATAAAATTCCATGGTTAGTCATCCACATTGTTTATAACAACCCATCGCTCATATGAGACGGTAAAATTATAATTTCTTTTGTCACATTTTCGTGCCCGAAGGTAACCCTCGTTCTGTTGATAGAAAACAGACATGTAGTGAATAGGTTGTATTTAGCTCCTGAGATAGTCACAATGGAGTTGGCAGTTGCCTGTTCAAACGCACAAGGCTTTTCAACATTCAATATAATTTATTAGGGAATATAATGCCTATACGAAATAGGAAAGTGAATGAATACTTCGATTTAAAGTGAATAGCTTTGTCACTATATATTTGATTTTAATTTAATTGTCTGATGTAAGATGCCTAAAACACTTTAAAGTGTAGTGAGTTGTATTCACCATCATTCTAAACTTCGCCGGACAGATATACTTAGAAGGTTATTGCTTTTTATCACCGAGTACATAGTAGGAAAAAGCAGTCGTTTTATTGTTGCCAAAAGTGAGCCAGTCAGTTCAGTGGGATCCGGATTTTGTCTATTTAGAATGTCCTTTTATCAAGATCGTGGCCTCGGTATTCTGAACCTTGAGTTGTCATTCCATGTCGAAATACTCTGAGTGTATTTCATTTAGTTTTTCTGATGTTGTCTTCAAAAGTTCGGTTTGCACTTACACCATATGATGTGACTACAGAGGTCATTGTTGGAGTCATATAAAGTCTGAAGAGACTCAGTTAGGTTCTCTCGTTTTCTGAAGTTTGCGGCCATCAAACATTCATACCTAATGTTAGTAAATTATAGGGGGGAAAGAAGGATGAAAAACGCTTATCTTCACGGTTGTTTGAAGGCCCAGGCTACGTGATACGCAACGTCACTGTTAAACACTACGTTCATGAGCTTTGTTCGGATAACCGAGAATACACTAAGGCACTCCACAAACCACCATACTGATTGATGATCTTTTAGTTGTATTTTAACGGTTCGGTGTTTTGGTAAGGGTCTAACTTTGGTTTGAGAAAACTACTCAACCAATTGTCTGTAGGACGACAATAGGAAGCTGAAGTTACCTTTATTTGTAGAACGTATACTTTTTGCCAAATTTCGGCCCTAATACAAACGTGATGGTTTTGCTGAATTGGTACTCTCCACAAGCATCACGCGGCATATGTCACACCGTTTTTTATTAAAGGCATTCACTTTCCAGTAAGTTGCTCTATAACACCGAGATATTGAATAAAATCAGGAATTTTTTCATGACGGCTTTACTCCTAATTCTTATCGTTTTTGGGGTTATACTATTGTCGCTATTCTTTCATGATGCCCACACACTGCTCATTACTGTTAACTATGACCGTGGTATGTGAAATGATGAATAAGCGATGAGTATGTAACACAACCGTCGGTTTTATGTTATTTCTGACCAGCAGGCTGAGTTTCCAAGGGATTAAAACCCCCTTCTTTCTTGCTTCGTTTTTGCTTATTAGTCCTACTAGGATTAGGAATAAGGGTGGAAGTGCGATTGTGATTACTTAGTTCAAGAATCGATCTTTGCGTTTGAGCAGTATGACCCATTTGTACCCAATACTCTGAAGTTCATTATCTGCCGCCTTCCTGAGCCTTCTTATTAACGTGTTACCAGAAACGGCCGTCATCCTTGTAGTTACGATGTAAGTTCTGGTGTCTACGCTACTACCGTAAATGCCACCTATTTGACTAAAGGGCTGGATATGTGAAGTTCATTTGGTCGGTAGGGGATGAACGAGATTTTGCACATATGCTTAAGAGACTATCTGGATGATATAACTCTGAAATGAGGCCCCTTGTATCAATTCTCTTTTTAGATTTAAAGAAAGCCTTTGATAAGGTTCCATAGAAAAGGCTTCTCACCAAACTGAAATTCTTTTGAATCAATAACCCAATAAATTCATTGTCTGTTTTATTCCTAACAGAACGAAAACAAATGGTTAAGCAGGACGACTCTTTATCATTACAAAGATCAATAACAGGCTGGGTTATTCAGGGAAGTATATCAAGTTCACTCTTGTTCCTGTTGTATATAAACAATATATGCAGAATCATAAAATTAGCAAGACTGTACTTATACGCTGATGAACTGAAAATCGCACACGGTTTTAAGCCAGAAGCTTTAAATGGAAGTATATTTAGAATTTAAAGTGACCTTAATGACCTACTTATCTAGAAAGAAAAATAGCAGTTACCATTTAACCACAAGTGTGGGATCATGCATTTTAGGAAACATTTCCACAGAATACTACTTTACTTAAGCAAATGTAGAGTTCTGACACAAAAGTCAGTGCACGATCTAATTACTAACTGCACAATACAAAAGACTCCTATTAATGTTCATATCTGTATAAACAAATTATAAAACACATGGTTTTCCCTATCTCATTATAAGTCAAGATCTCATGCTCTAACTACTTACATCAAGATTTGGAGTTTCTTTAACGTTTAAAGTCGCATAACGTTTTTCCGTGAAGTCACATATCCACTTTCAATTTCTATTTCAAGTAGGCAGAACACTCATCAGCCCTACGGTACTGACCAACTTTGGACAATCATAAGAAGCTCACAATATCCGAATTAATTATGAGTTGATTCTAGTTCATGTTCTATCATTTAAAAACCTCTTTAATAGCATTCAAGTGTTCAGCTCTCTAACCCATAAATTTTGCAAATCTAAACTTTTCCCTCATATTCTCTGATCATTTATCTGCCTTTAACATCTCCAAACCACATGCATATGACCAGTATCTTATAACTTATACCATTAGTTAACCTCGTAGCAGTGTGATATACTAAATGGCTATATAATCCATCATACAAAAGCTTTAGGTCTCTGATTTGCATTAACATGGAACTAGTGGAGCTGAGATTAAAGCAATATGTATACATACCACAAACGTAAGAGGGCCTTACATTGCAAGAACGGGAGGGTGGCGTTATTGACCAGCAAACATGATGGTGGGGAGACAACCTCAGTCCACCTACATCTGTAAGGTAGAGCATCTTGGTAAATTACGGCCCCTTATTGTCTAGCGAGATTTACTAATCAATTGTATTGATGTTAATTTCCTATGTCAAATACCTCCCTGACCCATGGCTGAAAACTTGGATTGCTTTCAGCTCTTACCAAGAAATCCTATTGCAAGTAAAACTGGGCAACTACGCTAAATAAGAGTCCGCCCATGACTCTGCAAAAAATGTGGTAATAAAAACGCACTATAATAATTTCAACGAAAAAACCACATTTACTTATCTGAATACTTTGTTTTCCTTTAGTCCATTTTCCCACTCAACAACTTGAGAGATCCCCATTGGCTCCTCGGGCAGGGAAGGGCTCTTGAACAGTAGTGTTACTGGAAGCTGAAGAATACGTGTATAAATGGATTATAATATCACTCGCATGGGCAAATAATCCGCACAACGTAGTAAGGAAGTATTCTTATTGGCCTACACTACTCTTTTCCCATCACTTTTGGAAGCTTTCATGTAAATCAAAAGCGCTGGCGAGCTACTAAAACGTTTGTAGTGGCGTTGGGCGCTAATACAAAATAATGTGGGAAATAGACACTCAACATTTAACACGGAGAAAAACCCAACGATGAAGAGGGCGGGAAGAATGGATTGGATTAATTAGAGTTTATTGTATGGCATGGATCGGCCATGCAGGCGTGGTCCCTGCGGAATGTTGAGTTATATATTTTATTCATAATAAATATATTGTTCTTTCTCTAGCTTAATCTTGTTCTCCATCATGTATTGGTAATTGTTACGTTACAGTGAGTTGGTGTAGACGATGATGTGGCTCCCATGTAAGATCCTATAGATTGGGTAGTTATATCATGACAAATCTACAATTTTAGGATTAGGTCTATTATTAGAGCAGTACTAATATCACAATAGACCATAATCCTTCAAGTTCAGCAATGAGAAAACATGGAAACTACCTCCAAGTATGCTTCATATGCATTTATTTCAATGCAAGTAACAATGGTAAATACATTCCAGTGATATGTATGTTAGCACAAGTGGGCGCAATTATTAGTAAGCTTTACATGCGACCATAGAAGGCACAGACAAGTCCACATACCCCACAAATACACATAGACGTAAACGTCTACGCTCGCAAGCATACTTACTAGATTCACATGGACTCCCACGAGAATGGAATCAGGCCACTCTCTCCCAATCATTCAGAGGGCCAGAAAGAAAGACCCTTGTTGGATTACTTCCAATACTATGAAAGGTTATGGAGGTACTAGTCAATGAACAGTTAAGGGAATAAATGAGTAAAAACAACAACAGAACGTTTCATTCTAAGTTAAATAGGATGCACGCGAGTTGAAGATTCTCAGCTCCAGGGTTTCACAAGAAACCATTTTGGGTCCACTTCTGTTTTTTCTTTATTAATGATCTGTTTGATAAAATTTGCTCGATGGCAATGATTTATACTGGCGACGTAAAGATCTAAAGGTCTATAATTAAGGAATCTACTTGAGCTTCCAGAGAATCGCATAGCAATTAAGAAGTGGACAGTGGACCAGAAGTTAGAACAACCTGTCGAAATGTCCGATCATGAAACTTCTGCCTCATTTGACGCAAAGCACTTGCATCCTACATGAAAATTTTCTCCTGATAGTCTCCTCAGACCGTGGTCTCGGACCAGTAACCATGGAAGACTTAGACAAAAGTTCAAACCACATAAAGGATGTAGACAAAGTAAACGCAACTGTTCATTCGAAAGAATGCACATCTGAGAGCGAAAGCCCGGGTTAGTTCTCGCTTTCTTAATTAGCAGTCCTCCGCAATCAAAATGACCTCCTAGCCGAAGTGACCGCAGCTCATCATTGAATACTTGACAAACATTTGCTCACTCAAGGATTGCCAACCTTCTTGTAAACCATCCATATCTGATGCATATCTCATTAGTTACTACAACCATCATCGCCACATATCAATAACCAAGTCATATATCTCTTATAACCACCTACATCCCCCTCCTTTTTGTTCCATCTTCTTAAACACTAGCACATAATTAAATACTTTATTATTCTCGAAACAATCATCTCTCAGCATTTGAATTATCACTCAACGAACCTGTCTGGTAGTGCGATAGCTGCTGGTATCCCGAAACCCCACTGTCCCGAGATAAACATACTCATTCAAACCACAAGATATGTAGATCCACAAATGACTACCAAACTGATTGGAATCAGTTCAGTAGAGTGACTAGGCTACCACTCATTGGACATCGTTAAATGCATGAGACTGTATCGGAATAATAAGAAACAAGCGCAAAAATATCAATTGGTTAATACAAGCTGGTGAAAAAATGTCGGACAGCAGACTTGAGCTTGAGGTTTGATTGGAGTAATTTCAGAAAAAAAGACCAAATATATTTTTATTCAGAACGAATTATGCACAACCACCGATCCTAACGTCATATCTTATTTATTTTATTTTTGGTTACTAATTTGACGATACATACATAAACGTTTATTCTTATTATGTGTTCATAAACACCCTTTATAAATTATTAGCGTATTTCACGTCTCTTTATTTCTATTCCCTTATTTTCTCCCTTTCCTTCTTTAAAGCCAATTCAATATTCTTCTCAATTACACAGAACCTGATTTATTATTATTATTCTATTTTCATTTTTTTCATTTTTTTCTTTTTTGAAATATGACAAATATAATGCTAAGATTATTGAAACTTGTGTATTATTGCAGTTTTTAAAGAAACCCGAAATGGTTTCGTCACAACATTGATTTACCCATAAGGTCTTTGTGAATAATAATATTGATAATGAATTTAATAGAATGATATAGGACCATAAAATTTTGTGGGTTACCAGGGTCTCATTTAACTGACAGTGAGGCCAATGAACTCAAACGTGTGACTGTGACATCAAAGAGTCCATTTTAATCCACCTGATGCGGAGCTAACACCTCATAGCATAAACCGATTTCATTTGGACGTCAGACAAGATAAATGTTAAAGTGACGCCTGAAAAAAGTGAAGTAAGCAACTGTAAACTTATGACGGGGTAAAACAATCAACAAAAAATAATGAAAAAATTATTGAGCGAAGTATAGAGTCATTTATGATATGCCAAAATACACATGCAGCGGTAAAAAATCGTCAAAACAAATAGTTTTATAAGTCTTTGACTTTGAAGCTTTCCTCATTACTTTTGCTGGCTGACGGCTCTCACTAATCATCTGCACAATGACACCATTGTGAACACCATTCTACACATCCCTCTCAACAACCAGTCAAGTTAGGTATTTAAGAAACATCGACTACTTATCAGACATATAACTGATATCTTTTATTCTCAACACAGG
This sequence comes from Schistosoma margrebowiei, assembly GCA_944470205.2. Classification (NCBI taxonomy): domain Eukaryota; kingdom Metazoa; phylum Platyhelminthes; class Trematoda; order Strigeidida; family Schistosomatidae; genus Schistosoma; species Schistosoma margrebowiei. The sequence goes on from OX104024.1 coordinate 15,105,195, forward strand.
ATTTGACTAGGTTGGAAACTTCGATTGAAATGGTGTCAGGGACAAAAGGGTTAGCAAGCCAGGAATATCCGTGTCATATTTAAACGAAATGCGATTTCATGAATTACAGAAGCATTAGATGGCATATGATCGCGATTTATCATATCTATCTAATGTCCTCTTCGAAATAACATGTGTTTATTGTTTTATTTAAAACTTATACCTAAAGAATGTTTATTTGTTGGTAGAACAAGAAAGACGATACACGAAATCCAGTGATCACTATTTTTTATGTGACCATAGTATAGAAATTGTATAATTTCCTCCAAAAATACGTTATTGAGGTTTTCTAGTGATCTGATGATCTAGTGATCAAATTTAAGCTGGAAGTTTTACTTCAGTTCCGACGGTATTAAGGAATGTTGTTTAGCGCATCTTCTTTCACTTTAACATTTCATTGTCAAATAATGTTTTTGTTAGCCGAAACTATATCTTTCTGTAACTGAATATTTTGACTCATGATACAGATGAAGATTTTAAGGAACCAAAGTTTACGCATTTTTAACTTTTGAATACAAATGTGGATTTTGTTTAAATATGCCATTGCGTCTGTACTTCTTGGGAATGTCTTTTTAAAACATTTCGAAAGGACCTAACGTTTAAACCTTGCCTCAAATAATGGTCTAATTTAAGAATGATAGCATATCATTGTCTGATTATACTGGTTCTGCTAAATCGATCAGACTGTTTAGAATTTACAATCGGCGCGTTGTTAAGTGATGATCAGGTTGTTTCTAGTTTTAAAAGGATGGTGTCCACCGTCAGAGATAGCGTTTATGAAGATGCAATTACTTTCAAAGCTGCTGGAGAGGTACCTCATTTTTAATTTTAATTTTTAAGACTCTTGCTCTTAATGCCCTTAAAGCGACAAATCAGGTCTGTAACCTGTTCAATTCTTCTGAGGGTCGGATGTTTGCCTTAATAATCTCCCATCCAAATGGAGCACCTGGATCTGCACCTTTATCCGTATCATTTACCTGTGCATTTTATCACCTACCGGTTATTGGAGTTAGTGCAAGGCACTCAATTTTCAGTGACAAGTACAGCCATGGCAGCTTTCTTCGTACAGTTCCACCATTCAGCAATGAAGCATCTGTTTGGGTTGATTTAATAAGAGCGTTTGGTTGGCGTGAAGTGTGTGTCATTCATTCAGATGACCATGATGCCAAAAAAGTGTTATCGTACCTAGAGTCCGCTTCTCAGAGAGGAATAGACTTCAAGGTTAGTTAATAGTCATTTCTTTATTGGTTTATCCTTGAATTAATATGGATCTGAAGTGTCATCTCATTTAATCTTGATGGAAAAAATATAGAATATCTGCAACATTTTAAACTTAATTGTAGGCTTTTTCAATTCAGACTTCACAACTTACAGAAAGCCTCTACTGGTTAATGACAGTCTCCAGTAATAAGGATAGTAGGTTGGTGAACCTGTGTTAATCCTGACACATTGCTTTCCAGTGAATGTCCAGCTTCTCCTTGAAAGTATTCACTGATGGGGCTGATACCACTTGTTCGGTTAAGGCGTTCCAATCATTGACTACTCGATGAGAAAAACGGGACCCCACTTTCAGTTTATTAGATCGTGGTTTATGAACCTTCTTGCTATGACCTCGGAGATTATTAGTGCTGGAGGGAGCAATAAGATAAGACAAATTAACACCCAAATCATAACTAAAGATACGAAATGCCAATGTAAGGTCATCTCGTGTCCTACGATACGACGAGGGGAAGAGATTTAGGCGTTTTAAACGCTCATCGTAAGTGAGTCTATAAAGACTCTTCACTAATTTCGTTCCTACACGCTGGACACGCTCAAGGTAGTTAGTATCCTTTACCAGACACGGGCTAGCTGCTTAAATACAATACTCTAAATGTGGTCTAACATATATGGGATATAAAATTCGAAACGTTTCCTCGTCAAAAGATTTGAACGCTCGGCAAAGTGACCATAACGCATGAAAACCTTTGACAGCGGCTGCTTTGCAATGCGTAGTTGTTTTTAAATCATGACTTAATACTACTCTTATATCTTTATTCTCTTGAACGCATGAAACAGGTTTACCCTCAATAGTGTAACGGTAACTATTACCGTGACCGATGTGCATTAGCACACTCTTCCCAGCATTGATTTCTTAGTCCCACTCTCGAGCCCATCTAACTAAATCGTCTAAGTCAGCTTGAAGATCCAGATAATCAGCCGCACTTTTTATTGTTCTCTAGATTTTTACATCATCCGCAAACAATAATGTCGACGACCTAAGAGAAGAGGGCCTAAGATGGTGCCTTGGGGTACACCACTTTTGGCCGGCTTCTAATCGGATAGTGTTCCATTGACCTTCTCTCTCTGTCTGCGGTCACATAATAAATTTTTCATCCACTCATGTACAGTACCTATTATTCCGAAGCTCGTGAGCTTCTGCATAAGATCTACGTGTGAAACTTTGTCAACTGCTTTGCTAAAATCTATGAATATCACATCAACAAACAGACCGTTATCTAGGGATGCTGTCCAATCCTCTCTCGCAATAAGCAAGTTAGTCAAGCATGAACGCTTGTTACGAAATCCGTGTTGCTCAGGAGCTAACAGATTGTGTAAATCTATGTGGCTTAGCAACCTAACCCGAATTATCTTTTCAAGTAACTTAACGACTATGCTAGCTAGACTGACAGGCCGGTAGTTAGATACTATCTGTCGCTTACCGTCCTTAAATATAGGACTGACTATAGCGTCCTTCCAATCTCTAGGGAGTTGAGTGAGTGAAAGGGACATGTTGAAGAGTGTCGCGAGCGGTTTTGAAATAATGTCCGCAAGAGATGACAGCAACCTTGGATGTAACCCATCAGGGCCCGGTATCTTACCAGGTTTGAGGTTAGTTATCAACGGAAGGACAGTTTCCTCAGTCACCTGTACAGATTCAATGGTTGGTATCTCGGTGTGAGTGGGACAAGTATTTGTTACAATAAATGTAGAGAAGACTTCGCTAAAATAGTCTAAAAAAGTCTCAGCTTTTGCCCGATCTGATTCAGCTAGTAATTCTGAATTTTCGTGTAACAGTAACAGGGGAATATCATCACTACGTTTCATTCTCCGTTTAACATACGAAAACAATCGTTTCGGACAAGTACGGCTATCATATACTAACTGTCATTCGTAAGTGGTACGGGATTTGGCCATGGTTTTCTTATAGATATTACGGAATTTTCGGTACTCACGCTTAAATGGTGCATGACCTGTCAACAAGAATAAGTCCTAGAAATGTTTCCTACGCTTTAACAGCTTCCGGGTTTCCTTATTAATTCATGGAGGGCAATGTGATAGCTTACGTGCTGACCATGGGTAAACGGCGACGTTACGGACTCGAATGTAGCCTTAAACTTATTCTATTCATCTTCGATCAATCCACCCGCGTCGACCGACCAATCAGTCTAAATAGCACAGTTTCTGATTTCCGGAATATTGGCTCAACAGATATTGGGACGGGGTGGAGCAGATACGAATTGTATACCATGTGTCCTAAACTTAAAGTGAATTACAACGTGATCACTGTTAACTAGTGGGGGAAGGTGCTGAATATCAAAGACATCCTCACAGTGGTGGGTGAGGGCGAGGTCCTGCAGTGACGGATCATGACTGAAATCAATATGTGTCGGTTTTGTGATACATTTTACAAGTGCACACTGAATAACGGTAGATAAAAGGTCGCTATCGAAACCACTACCTGGAGCTGTAGGCTCTATCCAGTTGATATGCGGTGCGTTGAAGTCCCCAATGATGAGACAACATTCTGCCATACTTCAAGAACAGATGTCTTAGGATAAAGTCGTCAGCAAGACAAAACGGACTACGGTATATTTCCCCTATAGTCACTAACCCACTTCTAGATTTAACCTTACAACATGCAACCTCACATGTATCACTGATATGAGCCTCCGATATGGATGATTGTATACGAAAGTGATCCCTAACGTATAATAATACACCCCCCCCTTTGCGACTTGAAACTCTGTCACTTCTAATACAGATATAACCTGCAATGAAAGGAGAACAGTCTATATCTACTGTGAACCAAGTTTCTGTAACAACGATTATATCGGGACATAATTCTTGCACCATCAGACTTAGCTCGGACGTTTTATGTCTAAGACTACGAGCGGTCGTGTAGCACACACTTAAGGTGTTTTTGCAATTAATCGTTCTACCCTTACAGGCCTCGGAAGCATTGGCTTCCAAGACCTGGCTACCCAAAAACCCTTAATGGTAAGGTTGTTTTCGCCATTTAATTTGCGAGTCCCCAACTCCGTAAGAGCATTCTTCTACTTGATTCGATCCTCAAGTGGCCAATCTGGTCGAATACGGATATTTGAGTCACAAGTTTTTAGTGCGCTTTTCAATAATATGTCTCTTTCTTCAAAACTCTCGAGAACCATTTTCTGGATTTTTCTTGGTTGGGTCTCACCTCCAACCCATTTACTAAGTCGTATTACTTTTGTAATATGTACCCCTGAAACCTCTTCAGGTAGTATATTCCTTACCACAGACTCCACTAACTGCGGGTCATGTTCATGTCTTCTAGAAAGTTCGTTGTCTTTCGACTCCTCTAGATTCTAAATAATTAACCTAGGGAGGGGTTTAGCTTCTCTTGAAACTGTGTTCACAGCTTTCGACCGTGACGTTAGATCCTGTATTTTAACTACTGGTATCTTACGTTTAGTTTTTATTGTGAAAGAGTCCTGGGAGTCGAGCGAGTGATTCACAACAATGTTAGACGAAGCTTTACTATGGGACTTTGGCGGAGTGGTCTGAGAGTCCACCAACGACTTATCAAGTAAACGGTTATTAGTTTTAGCTGTCTTTCCTATTCTTCTGCGTTTCCGTGTCATTCATATTCCATCAGTTGTAGCATCCACATTAAAACCACTCAACACAGTAATTGTTTTATCTGGGTCACCGGTTGCTGCTGTAGCAACATGGCCACCAATATATAATGAGGTGTCACTCATTGATTGTTTCAGGGTAGACGGTTTAATAGCGAGTTGCACAGGTAGATGCCTGGCTTGCGCCATGATAGCACTTAAGACACTAACGCAATCTTCGCCATCAGTACCAATGCTGCCAGTACAGCCCTCATCAACCTTCTTATTAGCCAACACCAGTAGACTAATTGCTTTCTGGATAAGCAATGTTTTGCTCGAGCAACAAAAACTACAAAGCCAATGAGAGTTGGGCTTTGAGCACCTTTTATATGCAGTGGGGCTTAATCGGTTGCACGTCTTATGGAACCACTTATTACACTCATCACATTGCATCCCTTCCTCCACGGGAAATAAGCAATATGGTTGTTCACATTTATGAGCAGATCTAGCCATCTTGAAAATCAACTAGAACGGTGACAAAAACAGAATATGTAAAAGAATTCTCAAACCTTAACTAAATAAATCAAGTAAAAGTCGACCAAGTATGCTTCGATGCAATAAATACACAAAAGCAAAATCGAAACACTCAATATAATATCACTTCAACTGGGATAGATGCAATTAAAGTGTATACAGTAGTTCTGATGCGTAATTTACGATCAAAACAGCCTTCTTTGCGTTTCATAAACCAAAACTGTTGCAGTTTACTTTTCCTTATTCTGCTTTTGAAGTTAAAAAAAGACTCATTTCATAACAAAATATCCTTTGAAAAATCATCAAAAATAACCATAAGGAAGAACGCAAATCGTTTGATTTTCCTTACCTGTTCTTATAGCTTAGTTTCTACGGTTAGCTTTGTTTCCTTTGGTAAGTTTAAGTAATTTTTTGAAAAATTCGGCTTTTGGTGTTGTCATAGTTTTAAAGTCTACTAGGCTGTTTGTTAAGAGCTTCAGATTTGGGCACTGATCACTCAGGATGACTGTCTTTACTAATTACAAGTAACATAGCCAGGTACTTGATTTGTTTGATTTTCATGTGTAAATGACAATCATCATAAGTCGATATCTATCGAACCTACATTGCAGTGGGAAATAAAATAATTCTCAGTTGCGTGTGAAAATATGGAAAAGCTAATTTAAATGGATGTATCAAGACTTGCGGTCACATAATATTTTTACTTTGAAATCAGTGAAATCTCATGTTGTGTGAATGTAGACCAGACGAAGCAGTAATATATTAGGCAGTGATATGTTTACTCATGCGTTGTGTTCGTGCCACATCGACTGATTCGATATTTTTAATTCTTGCCCAACCTTCTTAAACCCATATAAAATATGGATGCCTTCACATAAGTTATCTGTCTTCACTTAAAGGCATCTGAAAAACTAGTAGCACCCAGCCCATCAATGAAGCTTCAGTTTGAGCTATTTAGTTAATGAGTAGCGGTTAGTCTTTAACGAGCTTACATATAGCCTAGATACGCATCGTAGGTCTTAAGAGTCTGAAGGGAAGCATGTGTGAGAATTTTTAAGCTGGCGACACAAAAAAGTCGTGAGCTGAGGACTCAACAGGATAACGTAAGGCGTTTACATTTAAGCAAGTGATAGGACTTAACAAATATACAGACGTTAAACTGTAGCAGTTAGGTATAACTTAACAGCGTTAACGTTTTAAAAGCATGATATATTGATTATCTATTCGTGATAATGTTAATTCTGAACTAAATTTTTACCTATGCCAGAGATCTTCATCATACGACCCTCCGTTTGTCCGAACCAGGCTATCCTAATATTATGTGTTATTAAGATTATCGTAAGTCCTTAAACGCAATAATCAGTCAAAACTTTGAATATATTTTTGATTTCAAGAATAAAACAAAAAGAATAACACTTTAACTTGTCACAATTTAATTTACATTAAGGCAAGACCTTTTTATGACTGATGTAAGTTGCTTGGGGTGACTGGCATATTAAAAATATCAGTGTTCGATTGGGATCCTTGTCAATGCACTCACATTTTAGAGTGTAAAGCAGTTATTCTGAGATCAAGATCAAAGTTCAAAAGAAGTAATTACGTTTGTAACAAACGCAGTACTATTATTCGGAAAACAGAAGGCCGTTACTACAATTATAATAAGATATTTTTACTAAACTATTTCAGTTCATTTAGTTTTTGATGTATCTGTCACTTCTGTGGCGATCAGTCTACTGAACCTATTAGTTGCCTCTTTCAATAGTGTCAAAAAATTAGAGCTTTACGTTTTTATTTGGCTAAATCATAATCTTCACAAGTATTCTTCACTCTTTCCACAATATTTTAACTAACTTTAATAACACCACTGTTTATTTAAGTTAAGCTGACGTTTCTAATTTATAGATATTAGTATGGACAGAAGTGTTATTATTTTTTGATTAAAGAATTGGACTACTGCACAAAGAAAATTGCATTCATTTAAAGATTTTATTTAAAAAGTAAGCGCTTTATGTGGGATTTACTTTTCATTCACATTTTTGAGCTGGTCTAGCTAGCGTTAGAAACTAATACTACAACGGTAAATATTTGTTTTTCTAATGTATATAATATCGAATTTACCATACAAACCACAGAAAAGGACTGAAATTTTATTTTTTAGATTGAGTCATATATCTTCTTTCATATGATAAAATGGTTAAAGAATAAGAGTGCGGGGATTTGGGTACTAACCACTATCACTTTTGTCATCTCTAAAGATTATGTGATTCTTCAATATTACTGAGTCTAAGGAAATATAATTTGTTATAAGCATTATATACTGTGGTTTTATACGAAATATTTTATATTACTGAGTGCCTTTTAGTCTCCTTAAACACTTGCCACTTTATAATGTGAAGGTAGTTCTGTTAAATACTTTCAAAGATTACTCGTCAAGTTGCTATCAATACAGATGAAGAGGACGCTGCTCAAATGAAGGATTTTATCAGTCTCTTGCAACCGGTTCGAAACGAACAAACAAGAGTTATTTTGCTGTTTTTACGCCGCAAGTTTGCAGAGTATGTGTTTTTGGCCGCACGTAAACTGGGTATGCTGGAAGCAGAATGGGCTTGGATTGTCACTGAACAGGCTTTGGATGCTTCAAATATACCAAATGGTAAGTTAATAATTATTTTGACTTTGTTTATGAAGATTTTAAAGAGATGTGTTTTTTGAAACTAATTCACAAAGCTTTAAGAAGAGTCGTTAACAAAATTCTGATGGATCTGGTGTTTTCACTCGAAATTCAACTGGATATTATTTTGCAGTGATTTTTAACAACTTGTCGTTTATTAATCATGAGTAGTCACATTACTTATACCATAATTATATCTTTTCACCGTTTGCTATGGTAAGGAAAATACTAAGCAAGAGGACATTACAATATCCAACGTGTAATTACTAATTTTAAATCAGTTGATCATAGTGAAATTAAAACCTATCACGTACATGGATCATTCAAAGTTGCTGTAAGTCTTTTCTACACAGCCAGAGATAAAACGTTTAGGAGTAAAAATTATGCTAAAACGATCGAATTAAAAACAACAAGTAAAACGGAGAAATAAGCGGAATGAAGTTTAGTCCGAAAATAAATGCCAAGTGAGCTTACCGTAATGAAAATGACTTTCAACGATGTCACTTAAAGTTCCAAGACATTAACTTATCACCCACACTTCGGGTATGAAGTCAGTATTCCTTAAAATACTCAACCGAAATCACGGGCTGATACCAGATACTGTCAGAAAAACCCATTATTTGAGTACTTTTTATCTGGGTGAAATTCACTTTGGACTACTATCTCTCTCAAAATTTTAGACTGAGAAATTTTCATGCTACCAGAAATAGTAGGGTTTAAAATATTATAAAGATTTACATTTGCCACTGTTTGATATTTTCAGAGATCTTTTTTTATTTTACATAACATCACGTTGTTAAGGTGTGATTGGTGTCCGGTTACTTCAAGTTACCGAACTAGATCACGTTGCCGATGCAGTCAGAATCGCCACACAGAGCATTCTTCACTTAGTTCGTACTAATTATGATGCAATGAAACATCTTTACTCAGTTAAAGCATGTAGTGATAATCCTTCAGAAATTCAATCAAAATCAAAGCTACCTGGTAAATCGACTTATATGTGGAAGGATTACGCAACCAAACTTTTCCGGTGAGTTAAGCTGGTAAGACAGTATTACGAGATTTCTCACTATGCGATTTCAAATCTTTAAAATGTAAAACAAAGGATTGCTTTGGAACTGAATTGTTTTTGTTTCATAAAAAATTTCATTCGACACCAAAATATACTTAACTGAAATACTTTCAGTACTCAATTTTACATAAGTTTTCAACCCAACTGTATTTTTTGGCTTGATTATCACAAATTCTTTATTAATATTGTATTTCCTATGTTTACAGTTTAGTTTTAATCAACATTGATAAACAGCTTAACGGTCTAGTCTGTTTTGCTTAATAATTTGAATAATTAGAAGCAAATTTTTTTAATTATCGATAGAGCTTTTAACTATTGAATGCAAAGATCACATGGAGATATAATCTCCATCTCAATAAAATTAAATTCAATAATCAATTAACGTTCCATCTACAATAAACTGGAAATGTCATCTGTCATCTTTAATCTAAAGGGAAAACTTTATTTTGTTAATAATATTTCATTAGATTTGTTGGTAATTTTTATTACATACTGATTTTAATGAGAGAAATATTGAAACATTGGTATATGAAACTGCCTTTAGATTCTAGGAACACTTCGTCAAACAAATCAGCCTTCAGCTACGAATAAAAATTAATAAACTCATAAAATATTATTGATTCAAATAATTTTTTTTCTGAATAACTAAATAAAGGCTCAATGAATGTCTTTACAAAGATAAGAAGACTATCAAACGGTCGTCCGCCATATTTGGAATGAAACAGATTCACAATAGGACAGAAAGTTTATAAGGTTTGTGGATATTACTTATTTTGGGAATGTTGGTGAGTTATTACTGAACATAAGGTGCCTTTTATGTCTGACCTCTGACTCTGTAGATATGAAGTGTGGTAGCTATGTAGGTTGGTAACATGTTTTTTGTTTGTTTACCAATGAATAAAGGAACAAACCTTCACTAAGATATGTTATTTAGGTTAGAAAAAATTGCTAAAGAACAAAGAACTATTGTGGTGAATGACGTTATTTTTCACTTGCATTATTTGTTCCTACTCAGTCAGCCATATACCTTTAACATTTATGCACTAGTTCAAGTCGTCATAACAAATCAACCATGCCAAAAAAGAAGTAGTAGAAAAGGTCAGATATAGATGGTTAGTTCGAGAAAAACAAATTCATGGATGGACAAAGACATGTAAGATAAGTTGAACCCGAAGATCTAAGGGAATTGAATGAATGAATGTATCACCACAGATGACGTGGAGATTTTTAAACATTTTTGTATTTCACTTTCAGAGACATGTTAGCAATGAATTTAACTGATGGTCGAACTGGTCATTTGGAATTTAATGAATATGGTGATCGTATTAAACCAATTTATGATATTGTAAATGCTCAAATAACTAATCAGGACATAAATAATTTATCTGCACAAAAATCATTTGAGTTTGAACGGCCAACATTAGTTTCTGTTGGAAGTTACGGTGTACATCAAGTATATACGCATATTTATATGATGAACGATTCGTTTCAATTTACATTTTCTGTGTTATATTTTAAAAAACGTTTTCCTATTTATAAGTCGATTGTTATATTTAAGCGGTTCGTTATCAACCTACTACGGCATATTTTATTTTACAAACAGATGGAAAGTATGTTGGAGGTGTTGTGGTCCTTGAGTGGAATGGTTGTGTGAATGGTTGTGAAGCTTTGATTGCTATTCTGCATAACGTATTACCCTTTGAAGCACGTATTGATGATATTGATCAGAAGGACAATGGAAGCTTCTGATTTGAATTGTTTAGCTCGAAGACCGGGAAACGTCCAACATTCTCATCCTGAGCTAAAAATGTTCTCCATTATCTCAGACCAAAGGTGATTTTCGTATAAAAAAAACTTATTTTGGGGAACATTTAGAAACCAGGTTGTATTTAGTAGCTGTTTCACCGTAGTTTTTACTCCAATGACGAATATTTAGAAGATTTTGAAAAAAATAGTCTGCACAGAACTGTCTGGAGGTTTAGATTTTTGTCTTACAGTAATTATTTCACAAGAATAAATGAAGAAACGTAAGTTCCTTTGTACGTCTTTGTCTAGTCGACAGGTTCAAGCTCAAAATTGCGAACGTGACTGGATTTTATCTTTATCCGTGTTTCTTCGTATGACATTTAAAAGGAAAATGTAAAGCAGTCGCTGATTCCGTATTTAAATATCTCGCCGACTCCAGTCACACTTGTCCCCACTGCTCAGAAATATTCTTGGAAACTATATACGCGGTCAAATGACTGAGTTGAAAGGCAGTGAAAACCACTACCGTTTATATGGTAGTAGCGTTAACAATCCAACCTCTCTAACCTGAACTCAGAGAGCAAGATCTAATTTCACTATGAACCTGACACTTGGTTTTTCATACACCATAAACGAACTGTTTATACTTTATTTTGACATTTTTAAATTTTAATTATTTGTTGTTTACATTTCCACGTCTTGTTTTCGTCTTCACCTTTATCATATACTCAATTTCATCCTATAATTTTCCTTCAATTTCCTGATTGTTACGCAATCCATTTTGACGCTTAAAATTCCGGTACACTTTTTCTATATACTTTTATTTCTGTTTTGCGGAGGACTAACATACATTTTAAATAATTACATATACTACTGAACCGCTCAAGTTGATTAAATTATTTAAAAAATCCTCTTCCCTGAAATGCTTTTAATTTTTCTCCACTTACATCACGGGTTTCATTTGTTTTTTAATATCGAATTGTTTAAATGAAGAAAGAAATATTAATCAGTAAAATAAACTTATTTTTCAGATATATTTGTTGATTGTATCTAAGATGTTAAAAATGGTTATTGTTAGTTGATAAAAAAATCTCACTAGAAAGACTAATGGACTACTAATATGACTCATAATATATCTTCGAATAAACCATTGTTCCTATTTTCTTTGACCAGTCAATATAGATAGCTTCTTATTCATCCCTCCCAGAATATCAGCTAATTCAGAAGTCATATATTGAATAAAGTCCCATTTGAATTACTTGATAATCAATTGGCATTTGTTATTTTTCTCTACATAAAAAGTTGTTATAATTCAAAGTAGCAAAACGATTTCCCTATTCACTATCCATACTAGAAGACATATGATCATCAGAATTACATGTTGGCCTAACCTCAGTTATGTTCCATCAAAAGCTTCATGAGATGTTGCTGTCTAGAAACTCAAATCCTTGATCTAATATTACCAGAGTATTACATTTCCTTTTGTTTTGAACTGAAGAATAAAGTCAGCAATGAATAAGTCCATAGTATTCTCATCATTGTTTGTTTCATTAGCCATATTGGGCTTTTTTTAATCAAAAATGTCTTTATGTCATCATTTAAAATTTTCTTATCTTCAATCTTTAATTGAAAGCCAACCCCTATGGAATGGTTATCTGATGAACCTCATCCTTCTCTATTGTCAATCAATTTAAGTAAATTAATTTGGCCAGGTAATAGTATTGTAAAACGTCAACAATTGGTATGTATACAACGTGCTAATGATGGAAAATGTAAAAAAACTGAAAAACGACTGGTACATGCAGCACCGATTAGTTTTAAAAAGAAAACACATTTAAAAGTATGTATTATGTTTAAAGTCACAAATATTTTGATTATAATCGAATGTTTTTTTTGTAAAGTTGATTGTACTAATATTTACATATATTTGTTTAGTTAACTGGTTAGCATACTTTTTGTAATGTATCACATAAAGTTCTCCTTTCAATCCTCATATCAGTGATCATTTCGTAAAGAATTTTAAATGAATTCGATATCAGCCTGACGTATGAAATGTTTATATTCCCACCAAAACTATGAAATTCTTAATCGGATATTCTCACTTAATTTCACATCACGATGTAAGCAGTACCAACAACTAAACTCGCTACATTTAGCATATATATCATAGTTCCCTATATTTGCTTGTTGAGTATGATTAATTTATTGTAATTGTGGAGTACTACTGGTACTTAGTCAATGAAGTTCTATGACTATCAACCTGACAGACAGTCTTGTGAATGAAAAACCATTGGTTAGTAATTTAAAGCAACATAAAGTACAATTCTTTCTGGGAATTTCAGAAGTATCATTATAGAGGTATTTTTGCCATAAATTATTCATTGTGCGGGAATTCTATCGTTTTTCTGTCTCAGACTTTTCCTGTCCGTCACGTCAATGGTATTTTTATGTTTAGTCATAATATTAATAGTAATCGGGGACTGATGAAATTTGAACTTTTACTTCGGTTTGAGCACCGAACAGTATCACAGCCCTCACACATATCAAATGAGATTTATGTGGCGCATATATATTTGGTGCCTCCTTGTTAAAATAGATAAATAAATAAACCTTCACTTGCACGTTCAGTATAATCAACATATTTTGCATTTATTTATTTATTTATTTTATATTAGTAGTTCTAATGGAAATCGATTATATTCATTTATTTGCATTTCCTAGTAGATAGATACTATCTTAAAATTTTCGGCAAAAATAACTTGTTTATTATGCTTAGTAAACTTAGGAGTTTCTAGTTACATATCCGAATTTGACACTGGAGGGATTTATTACCATTTAAAAAGTTACTGTAAATAATATTACTTACTTACTTACGCCTGTTACTCCTAATGGAGCATAGACTGCCGACCAGCATTCTCCAACCCACTCTGTCCTGGGCCTCCTTTTCTAGTTCCATCCAATTCTTGTTCATTTTTCTCATGTCTATTTCCATTTCCCGGCGTAATGTGTTCTTTGGTCTTCCTCTCCTCCTTTGGCCTTGAGGATTCCATGTGAGGGCTTGCCGTGTGACGCAGTTGGGTGCTTTCCCCAATGTGTGTCCTATCCACTTCCAGTGCTTCTTCCTGATTTCTTCCTCCGCTGGGATCTGGTTTGTTCTCTCCCACAGTACGTTGTTGCTAATAGTGTCCGGCCAACGGATCTGAAGTATTTTGCGTAGACAGCTGTTAATAAACACCTGCATTTTCTGGATGATTGCTTTCGTAGTTCTCCAGGTTTCCGCCCCATACAGTAGAACTGTCTTGACATTTGTATTGAAAATCCTGGCCTTGGTGTTGGTTGACAGTTGCTTTGAGTTCCAGACGTTTCTCAGTTGTAAATATGCTGCTCTTGTTTTGCCGATCCGCGCCTTCACATCTGCATCAGATCCACCATGTTCATCAATGATACTGCCCAGATATGTAAACGTTTTTACATCTTCCAAATCTTCTCCGTCAATTGTGATTGGATTGGTGCATGCTGTGTTGTATCGGAGAACCCTGCTCTTCCCTTTGTGTATATTGAGACCTACTGCTGCTGAGGCTGCTGCTACACTGTTCGTCTTCTCCTGCATTTATTGTTGCGTTTGGGATAGAAGGGCCAGATCATCTGCGAAGTCCAGATCGTCCAACTGCATCCTAGATGTCCATTGTATCCCGTGCTTCCCTTCAGATGTTGACGTCTTCATGATCTAGTCGATCACCAGGAGAAAGAGAAAGGGTGAGAGTAAGCAACCTTGCCTAACGCCGGCCTTTACCTCGAACGACTTTTTCAACTGTCCTCCATGCACAATTTTGCAGTGTAATCCATCATATGAATTCTGTATGATATTGACTATCTTCTGAGGCACGCCGTAGTGTCGAAGAAGCTTCCATAGTGTTGTCCGGTCCACACTGTCAAATGCTTTTTCGTAGTCAATGAAGATGATGTAGAGTGATGAATTCCATTCAATTGATTGTTCCACAATGATCCGTAGTGTTGCGATTTGGTCTGTACATGATCTATCCTTACGGAATCCTGCCTGTTGTTCACGAAGTTGGGCGTCTACGCAGTCCTTCATCCTGTTTAACAATACCCTGTTGAAGACTTTTCGTGGTATTAAGAGAAAAGTGATACCCCTGTAGTTATCACAGTTGCTGAGATCGCCTTTCTTCGGTATTTTGATCAGAAGTCCTTCTTTCCAGTCTTTTGGTACTTGTTCCTCATCCCAAATCTTATTAAAGAGAATGTGGAGTATCCTTGCAGTTGCCGCTACGTCTGCTTTTAGTGCATCTGCTGGAATGTTGTCTGGTCCTGCTGCTTTGCCACTCTTGATTTGTCTGATGGCCATGCTGATTTCTTCAATTGTTGGTGGGCCAACATTGATTGGGAGGTCCGTGGGTGTTGCTTCGACGTTGGGTGGGTTCAGTGGGGCTGGTCGATTCAAGGGTTCTTTGAAGTGTTCTACCCACCTGTTTCGTTGTTCTTCAATGCTAGTTATTACCTCGCCTTCCTTGCTTTTCACTGGTCGTTCTGGTTTGCGACGATTTCCAGAGAGTTTCTTTGTTATGTCATACTGTTGTCTCATGTTCCCTTCTCTTGCAGCCTTTTCCGCCGTCGTTGCTAGATCTTCCACATATTTACGTTTGTCGGTTCTGATGCTCTTCTTCACTTGTTTGTTTACTACTGTGTATTCAGCCTGTGCCTTGACTTTTTCTGCTCTTGTTCGACTAGTATTGATTGCTGCCTTCTTGTTCCTTCTTTCTTGAATCTTATCCAGTGTATCAACAGTGATCCATTCCTTGTGATGGTGCTTCTTGTGACTCAGGACCTAATGACATGTTGTAGTGATTGCCTCTCCACAGTAGTTCCTTCTCCATTGAGTAGATCATGAAAGGCCTGGAACTTGTTGCTGAGGACTATCTTGAATTTGTTGAGTTTGTTAGTATCCTGAAGAAAGGCCGTATTGAACTTTTGTGATATTGTCCGCCCCGTTGTCCAGTGCTTCCTGAGTTTCAATTTCATCTTGGCGACCAGCAAGTGATGATCTGAGGCTATATCAGCTCCTCACTTGGTTCTCACGTCCTCTATAGTCCTCCTGAACGTTTTGTTGATGCAAGTATGGTCGATTTGGTTTTGCGTGGTGTGATCCGGTGAAGTCCATGTGGTTTTGTGAATGCGTTTGTGTGGGAATATGGTGCCACCTATGACCCGTTTATTGAAGGCACATAGGTTTGCGAATCTCTCACCATTTTTGTCCCTATCTCCCAGTCCTTGTCGTCCCATGATGTCTTCATATCCAGTGTTGTCCGTTCCAACCTTTGCATTGAAGTCTCCCATCAGAAAGGTCAGGTCCTTTGTTGGGCACTTCTCAATGATTGACTACAACCTATTGTAGAATTGATCTTTAGCGTCTTCATTGTAATCGTTGGTAGGCGCATAGCATTGGATGATGTTCATTGAAATGCCCTCTTTCTTTGTTTTGAATGAGGCTTTGATGATCCTTGGTCCATGAGATTCCCATCCTGTAAGTGCATTTTGTGCTTATTTGGACAGCATCAGTGCAACTTCTTGTGTATGGGGAGCATTTTCTTCTTCATAGCCGGAGTATAACAGAAGCTCTCCTGAAGTTAGTCGTTGTTGTCCAACTTGCGTCCAATGTGTTTCACTGATCCCAAGCACCTCTAGGTTGTATCTCCTCATTTCTGCAGCAATTTGGAGGGCTCTTCCGGTGTCCCACATTGTATGAACATTCCATGTACCTAAATAAATGGTCGCTCTGGTTGTCAGAGGAGGCATCGGCCTCGTAACTTCCGAAGGAATTCGGCTTTCATCATGAGGCGTCATAGTTCTTCTAAATGAAGACCTTCTGACTCCTGGAGCAGAGGTTAAAAGGTTCGAATATTTTTTTCTGGTTAGCGTATTTTTAGCGAGTTAGTTTTCTACGGGATGAGGACGCTAACCCCATGTTCAGCCCTCCTCCTTTATTCGGGCTTGGGATCGGCAGTAGCTCCCGGAGGGACTCCGGGTGGAGTTACTTTACATAATATAAATGATACATTTTTGTATTAGTTGTTTGAGTCTTCCCATTGATCTTTAGGACTGCATCTGATATATTGACTCTATTGAATAAATGAAAATGTCATGCGCATTCAACAGTAATTCTTATCCTTGTCGTCACTTTGGCCTTAAACCATTATTATTATTATCATAACCTATTATTATTATTATAGTTCGTATTTGGAAGTATACCCCTCTTTCTTTAGTTGTGTCTCATATCCTGATAACTCTAATTATATTTGTTTCTGTTATCACTACATTTGATTTAACCCTTCTATTACCTTTGTTTATTGTAACCAAAATATCTTAATCGTCTTACTTCAGTCACTTTATAATCAGTTGCTAACGTATTAATTTTATAAGGCTCTGTTTATTTTAATACACACAATCTTTTGTTGTTATTATTTACATTACGTAATCCAGTATTACGATCTTTCTCTTACATCGTGTTTATTCCTTGTTGATATGTCCTCATGGAAATAATAATTTAATAAAATTTATATATATATATATATATATATATATATATATAATGATTTTTTAAGAAATCCTCCCATAAATGCCAATGTTTATATATATAATCGTTTAAAAGAGAAAGCTTCTCTAAACCTCGTGTTTTTAATGTTTGAATGGGAATTAAATGTCAAATGTGGCATTAAAAAATGATTGAAAACTGTGAGTTAATTTTGATAAGTTTCAAAACCACATAATTAAAAAATTAGATATATCAGTAAGGGAGGTTTTGTATTGTAGTATTTTGAACGGTTGAATTCACGAGTCGATCTAAGCTACAACACCATTGAAAACTGTTTGATATCGACTCAGCGGTCTAGAAGTTAAGCGTTCGCTCATGAAACTGAAGGTCCTTGGTCCGAACCCCACATGCGGGAGCGTAGACGCACATTGTTGAGGCGTCCCATACTAGGACGGAACGACCATCCAGTGCTTCCAGGTTTCCAATGATGATGTGGTTTAGATTAACTTGTGAATTAGATATATGTTTACAAATTAATGGACACAAAAATATATCAATCTGAGCTAACTTTATGAAAATAAAGTAACCTAGTTAATTGTACGATAAAAGAGTATATAACCATAATAATCAAAATAAATGTGTAAAATGTTTTTCTTCTTTGAATATTGATCACAAGATCAGGCTAAATTTATGGTAAAGTTTTTCTGAAAATAAAACGGGAAAACAGAATATTAATTTCAACAATGGTTGAAGCCATGGCCACTAGAGTTCGATCCTTGTTGGGTAGAGACACGTATCTATCTCAGACAATAAATGAATGGTTGTGCAAGATCATGGATCAACTGAAGTTAGACATTAACGCCGTTTGATGACGTCTCAGGGATCTTGAGGTTGAGTGTTCTCATGCGAAACTGAAGGTCAAAGGTTCGTATAATGCGTGAGGGATAGTAGATGCGTACTGCTGAAAAGTCTCATACTAGGACGAAACGGTCGTCCAGTATTTCCAGATTTTCAATGACGGTCTAGCCTAGATCGACTCATGAATTCAACTGTTAAAAATTCTTGAGAAATAAAATTAAGCAAACATAGAATTTAGAATCAAATGTTTATTATTATTGATGATGTTTATTATTATTTTACGATAAATAAGCTTTTTATGGTAGGAATATTGTTTCATCAGTTATAGTATTTAGTGAAAACAAATAAAATTTTAATATGATTTGGTTTTTTTTAACTTGTACAACATGTCTTATCTAATGTAACATCATTTATTTTTTGAATTAAGAACATACGAGTGACTGTAAAACATAATTCGATTAATTCACTTTTGTATTGGATGTTTGAATCCTATTTATTCAATTATTTGCTCAGTTGAAAATGTTCGTATATATGTAACATTGATTGATAGGTTTAATATATTTGGATTTCAGTTAAGTGAGATCCAGGATATGCTTTATGTTCTGTTTTGAATTCATCAGTCGATTGTATCTGCATCGCACTGTTAGTGTTTACACAAAGAATTGAGACCAACAATTCCAAATGACAACTCCCTATCAACTTAGCTACTAAATCAAGATAGCCAGTGATTTCCACAATTCAAATATGATAAAATTTGGGTCTGCAATGTTATATTGAGGCAGTATGATCAGTATGCTATGTGTATTGACACAAATGGATCAGTTCCAATGATTAAAATCAACAAAGAAAAAAAACACCACTTCTTAAGTATACTAGGTGACGCATGTTTCAATTCAGATGAGAACATTAGTTCATTATTAATCTTAGAATGAACATGCTAACAACAGTGATTTAGCGACAAATCTAGATTCAAGTTATCATTCCATACAAGAGTGTTATAATCAAATGAGTAAAAACTACGATCCAAATATACTCAACCATTACGTAAATAATGTTTCAATTTTTGCGGTTGTTTAGTGTTTAATTTTAACATTTTTGATAATGCGAATAGTTTAATTTGGCCAAAGTGTTGTTCGAAATGATTTTCCAAGGTAACCGTGACAATTGTAATAAGGTAATAAACAGTATTTCCGTAATGAAGATGTGTATTATTGATTGCTTTAAAGTACAATATCTCTTTTATTGAAATTGATTTGTTTAATTCTTTTTTCTATAGGTTGTAACTATTGAAAGTGTACCATTCGTACAAACTCGTACAAAATTAAATGATAAGTGTAATGAATCTGATGATCCCTTAGTTTTTAAAACTGAAATCGAATGTACTCACACTGACCCGATTACTGGTATGTCAGTTGTTTTTATTTAAAAGATAAAGACCTGTTTATTATTCCTATATACATTTTTGAACAATGATTTAAAATAAATATGTTGAAAATTGTTGTGTTATTGCTTGATTTTCTCACTTTCAGTAAATAAGTGACTGACATGTCATTTGTAGCTGTTTTGAATATATTTATTTGCCTTGGTAGTTGTAAACAAAAGAAGGATGGCAAAAATTGCAGAATAAAATTAATTAATCACTTTCACCTGAAAGTTTTTCATCGTCTACCGACAGATTACAAATAGTTTACACATATTTTAATTAGCGACAATGACATGGACGTTCATAGAGGAACTGAAAATCAAAATATTTGAAGAAAGGCATAAACAGCTATATTTAACAGATACTTAATGTGACTGATGATCCGCTGAGTAGTGACGAATGTTGTTGTGTCTAGTCTTTCAACACTGAACTTATTCTATCAACCAAGTTGTAGTGTAATTAATGGTCTTGGTTACACGATATCGTGAGCACTATGTTGAAATGTTAGGTGATCAAAGGTAGTTAACGGAGAACCTGAACCCAGATTTGGTGTTAGTTTGGACTCATCAACAAGGCATTTCTGCAGTCACGAAGAGATCTGGTGCTCCCTGGTATGTTGAACTCATGTCAGCCAATTTCACGACTTGAAACGTTACCACTAATGTATTTGTGTCACTAATAATAATAATTACTGGGTAATGAAGTCTGTTATCGAAGTCACTGTCATTGGGCAATACTGTTGTGACCTATTCATACAGAAGGAAAGCTTGATAAACTACACTTAAAACCATTAGTGATAATTGTCTTAAAATGATAACACCCATTGTTGTATTCTAATTTTGTTAGCCTACTAGACTTGGTACTTTGGTTTAATAATAACGCTTTCTTGAAATCATGAACCGATCTAATTTAGACCACCACTTTAAAACTTGAAGGCATTGGACGGTTCTTTCTTCCTAATACCTTAGTTCTCTAAAAAAAATTAGTCAATAGCCACTTTGCTTTTCCATTTACTTTTTTATTGTCACTAAGATTTTGAACTCTTGTTCAGTTCCTTAAATAATCAATTTACATTGTCAATCTGATCCATTCAGTTCTTTAAAACCTAATCATAATCTCTTATCTAATGCGTTTGTGATCAAAGTATCATTTTTTCTTAATTCTTCTGAAGTGCATAAATGGTGTTTAATCAATCAGCACATTTCACAGTATCACTAACATTCTTTATTGATACCATTTACTAAATAACTTAGTTTCGAATAGAGTTCATTCTTGAAGTAAGGTTGAGACTGAACCTGTTACATAATTGTATGTCAATGTCCAATTTTCCATAGTTATAAAAATTCGAATTCAGAGATAAAAGTTATCAATTATAACTAACTAATGAAGTTGGATATTTTGGATATTCTTAATTTCATTTTACTGGGTTTTTTTCAACCTACATTTAATTTCTAAAAAGTTTAATTTTAAAAATGGTTTATTTTATACACAATCATTTTTTGTCAAATATTTTTATCTGTTCATGTTTTTTTATTTTTTCCTCATCAATTTATCTTGAAGGCGTCAAGAAACATTATTGCTGTTATGGTTATTGTATTGATCTTCTCCGATTATTGGCTAATAGAACTGGACTAGAATTAACTTCTACACCATTCACATATGATTTACATTTAGTTGGTGATGGACAAATAGGTGATGTTGATGAAAATGAAACACATAAATGGACTGGTATTATTGGCGAAATTTTGTCTGGTACAGCTGATCTAGCTGTTGCACCAGTCTCTATTACACCGGAAAGAGCTGCACGAGTTGAATTCACTAAACCATTCAAATATTTGGGAATAACAATTCTAGTGAAACGAGTAAGTTTTGATCTGTTATTTGGATGATAAGTGTAGAGTTTTGTGGGGATTTTTGAATTGTACAGTCTTCAACACAAACTGATCTCAATTAGGCAACCATTGGAATCCAGAAGTTATTGGATGGCCGTTTCGTCTTAATGTAGGACTCCATATTAGTATGCTTCTACGAACTCATCAGGGTCCGGATCTAGAATCGTTAGACATTGTGGCAAGCTGCTGATCTTTATATCGCTGAGTCAGCATTAACTGTTTTATACTTCGAATTCCAGTCAGTTCGCACTATTACCCAACCATCTTTTGTGGATACACATTAACGAGGGACCCGTAATAGGGAGAAACCAGTGTTTCTTTGTTTTAATGGTTGTCTAGCTACGGTCATTCGGTGATGTAAGAAATAACATTTAAACGGTTAATTGTAAACCTTAAATCACATGGTTTTTATTTTATGTTTTGGTGCAGTGTAGTTTGGAAAGTGGCTACTAATCATGATCGGTTTACAAATACTGAAACATTGTACGTTTTACACACACACACAATATTAGACCTGAGGTTTATGATTAAGCAGTGTCATGTTTAGTGGACGGATAATGATATTTGTAGAAATAATTAATAATTACAAACGGAGATTGGTTGATTCAATTTCAAATTAATGTCGAATTTCCACAGTTTTAATTACTTTAACTGTCAAAGTAGTAGAGAAGGAATAAACAGATCATCGCTAACTGCCCATAAAACGAAATAAAATTAATGTCACAAGTTTCAGCGTCAAACTGAACTTTAGAATGCTCCAAATTGTATGACAGGTATATGTTTTAGTATGAGGTTGTGGAGAATGTTGAGTTTCACTAAAATCATGAACCAATCAGTGCTAGACCACCATTGAAAATATAGAAGCACTGGACAGCCGTTTTGTCTTAGTATGGAACTCCATAGCAGTGTGCATTCATAACAAATGCTCTGCTAAAGTTAGGGTCAAGGGTGATTCCAGAACTTTCAGTTTACACCCAATGTGATAAGATGCTATATTCGTTTAAAGCATTTTACAATCCAATATATAATATACACTTTGGTGTGCTTTATTTTTCTTATAGGAACGTGCTCGATCCAATCTTGGTTCCTTCCTCCAACCTTTTGAAAGTTCACTATGGGTTCTTGTAGCCTTGTCTGTACATGTTGTCGCTTTTGTATTATATTTGCTCGATCACTTTTCACCATTTAGTCGAACAAACTCTGATCTTGATATATCTGTCGATGGAAGTGGAAGTCATTCAACTTTACGCCAGTTTGATAATGAAAAACAAACTAATGACAAAAATACACTAACTCTAACTCACCTGCGACAACAACAACAAAAAGAAGAAGAAGAAGGTATGAATTTGAGTAGTGCAGTGTACTTTGCTTGGGCTGTATTATTGAATTCTGGGATTGGTGAAGGTACTCCACATTCATTTAGTGCTCGTGTTCTTGGAATGGTATGGGCTGGATTTGCTATGATAATAGTAGCTAGTTATACAGCCAATTTAGCTGCATTTCTTGTTTTGGATAGACCTGAAGCGTCTATTTCTGGAATTGATGATGTTCGAGTGAGTTACTGTTGTAAAGTTGCTCTTGATAATGAAAAAAATACATTTTATTTGTTTTTTTTTACCTGTGTAAATGGAATTTAAAGTATTTGGCGTTTAAATAAATGTTTCTCAGAATGTATTATCTACTTCGTTTTTTTGACGGTTTTCAACTCCGAAGCTTTCCTCTACTTTTTTCACAATTTTGATGATTTTACCGTTGAAGTATAAACTACTTTCAGTAAAAGTCAGCGTCGAATACAGTTGTAGTATACTTGAAACATTGGTACACTGAACCATAATTGTCTTATTACCCAGACCCAACCAGGCCGAGTCATATGTTATCACGATTTTAGAAAATCCACTCGATAACCTTATTTAACAATACCTGAAATCTACCTAATACAAAGAACTCTTTAATCTTCAAATCTTTGTAAGTTTCGATTCCTTTATAAATATTTTTATATTTAATTCAGTCCTAATTGTAATAATAAAATATTTAGACTTTTTGATAATAAGGTACATGATAAGCAGCATTAGAATGAAGATGATTGTTTGGATTTGAAAACGGTCTATCGGTCAAGTATTTATAAAAAGTTGTTAAAGATATACAAGTATGTCTTTTAATTCATTTCAATACCTGTAGAAAATTTCAAAACACCTGATAATCATAACAACCCACATTCCGAAAACATCTTGTTTAATATTTAATAGGATTGTTAAACTTACATTGTTCAGTTGGTATTATTTTTGAAAACTTGTCTTGATTATACATCATCCAGTTACTAATGTACAGTAACGTAAAAATTAGCAATTAAATGAAGAAACTATATAATATGACAGAAAAGCTATCTTCAGCATGAACTAAGACTTCATTTTCATGGACAACATCAGCTTGTGTAAGAGACAACTGGAAAACGTGATCTGAGAGCATCAAGAGGAATAGATTGTGCAAACAGAGTGAAGCATACATTTATATAGTTAATCGTGATTGAAGTGTTCAAGTGAAAATAGTGAACTTTAGCTTGACGAAATCGTGGATGCTAACTTCTAAGTTGTCCCATACTAGAACAAGGCAGCTGCCAAGTGCTCCTTGGTTTTCAATGGTTATCTAACTTAAACAAGTTTAAAATAAAGATTATAAGCAGCTAATCAGTTTTGAACATAATTTTTTAAAATTTTTATGATAAGTGTACTTAGGAAATAGTTAAGATGGAGTATTTATATCAATTAGTATGTTTGTATGACGTTAAATCGTAAACATGTCATTCCGTTTTTTTATTTAATCTTTATAATTGATACTGTAGGATAACTTTCTGATGATCAATCTGTATACACGCTATCTGGATTTCTATGCTAAATACATTATACTTCCACTAAAATTTTATGGTCTAAATAAAAATATAAAGTTTTCATTAGAATAATAATACACTTAGTTATCTTTTAGTTTAACTGAGCATATAATTATCACGGATCGATTGAATCCTTCGAAAAAAACTAAAATCTATCATTTCTTGCAGCAATGAGAGCTGGTAGAGCAATCCCTTCTTCTTAAAAGTATTGTATTTTCTGAGCTGGATTGTTTGGTCATGAAGTTTTTGTTATTTCCTTTTTCCAGACATTATTAGGATATGCTTTAATATACATATAACCGTCACAAAAATATATACAACGATTACCATTATTAATGGTACTCCAATCACTTGCTACATACATACATGAAATAAACCATTTTAAATTATATAAAATATTTCTAAGGGGAAAAAATCTATGCAACTTTTAATTGTCAACATGTTTATGCATAAACGTTTTTGACTAAGTCACATCTTCAATCAGTTCGTGATATAGTATATTCACTAGGTACGTTATTTTAGAGCTCTTTTACTTTTACTCAAGTTCATGGATCCTAATATCCAGGTGTCTTGTCCTACCAGGAGAAATACAAGTAGTAAGATCAGAATGAAGTAGATTATTAGTATCTCATAAGACAACAGTTACTAGGAGTTTACAAGATTTTAAACTTCTATCCACAACCATATTCATAGTAACTTCAAAAGTGTCTCCACACACCTTACTAACTGTCTTCAGGATTCTTTGCAATATAGCAAAATCTCTTCTCAAAAGCCTGGGAAAGAATAATGGGGATAGTAAATAATGATAGGTCATATGCAAGAACTTACAAATCGTAGGTATCGAGTAATGCTAAAAGCATATAGCCTTTTTTTATAGTAAAGCAAACGGGAAACTTTCTTCGATATCACTAACACTTGAGAAGACCAAGAGAGATCAGAGGATAAATTTACACCAATATAAATTACTTTTGACACTATTTTTATTACAAAATCTCCAATAGTACAAAGTTTATACGATTCCAACAGGATGTTTATGTGCTGTTTATGTCTCAGGCTAAAATTAACAGTTTGACATTTAGAATTATATGTGAGATCATTAACAACAGAGCATGGTTCAATGAGAGACAAGAACTCATTCATTTCAAGAGGATTTGAAGAATGAAAAACTGGTATATATACTTAACAAAATGCTGATTCAACAAGACTAATTATTGGTCAGCCATTCAGAAATTCTAATAGCTCAATTCCTTTTGAAGTATGCAATGATGATGTTGTCCAGAAAGACAATGAAAACTTCACAGTTAAGCCATTCAGCTCAGAAAATATAACACTTCAAAACTTTCATCTTCAGATACATAAATTCTGTGTTGTATAAAAAAAGCTAATTCCAAGTAACGTTTTCTGTGACTCACTTTTAATTAATTGCATTATCCCATATTTAATTTGTCCTTGCTATGTTATAAATTCAGTCGTATCACAAATATAAAACACTTAAAGTGATTCTCTTGTATATATACATCTATTCGTATCTTGTATTCATTTTGTGAATGTGCTCACATACATATCCTAAACCTTATACCAAATGATACATTCATCTTTAATATGAAAATGTTCATCACTGTAAATTTTAGTGGCTACTTAAATGATTTATAAATCTGAATTTTAAGTGATTTTCCTTATTTTTCTATTCATGTTCTGAACGTTGGTTCAGTTTTACGAGTCATATTATTATCGTTTATTGATATAAATAGTACTAGGGTAAACTACTTAAAGAACACTCGTGAGTTATTCGACTTTAAAGTTAACTTTGATGTACTATGGTATAACTTATAAGCTCATGAGACATTGAACAATAAGATATCAGTAATTCAATTTATTGACTTGTTTTTTTTTAGCTTCGCAATCCTCAAAAAGATTTTCTATTTGCAACGATTCGTGGTAGTCCTGTAGAAATGTATTTTAAACGACAAGTTGAATTCGCTACAATGTATCGTGTAATGGAAACAAATAATTATGATTCAGTAGAAGAAGCAATTCAAGTAAGTATAATCAAATTAATCTTCACATGCAAAATGTTTATTTAAAAAAATCAACTTTATAAAACAAATATCAGAGTATTCTTTGCATAAGATAACGAAATTGAAGCATGTAGATTTTAGAAAACTAACTGTTTCGAGATGCAATTTGAGCTAGTAAACTCATATGCATTAAGCTGAGACAATTTCTTGTAAAAAAGAAAACAGTATCAAATTTATAAGCTAAAATAATATTGTAAATATAATTAACTGAACTGAACTTGAATCTACGGACATAGTAAAATTTGTACAAATATTTATTTCATACTTCAAAAGATTATCTCTCACAAATGAAGTATTAAGAAAACAATAGTGGTGTATGGTCAGTTGATTGATCGCTGAGTTGGTAATGCTACGTTCGTCTAGTCCTTTCGTGTTGATCAAATTCTATAGATTAAGTTGCAATTCACTCACTAGTCTAAGTGAGTAGACATTGTGTAAAATATGTTTTAATGTTTCTTGGTTGAACGTTGTCTTCAGCAAACCCCGTTTAACCTAGGTTTCATGCTATATGGCACTCATCAACAAGGTGTACAATCTTGAGGGAACTGATGCTCCCTTTGGGAGTCGAACCTATATCAGAAGTTGGTTTTACAAATAAACGCTCGTCTGACATCTCGATACCTCTCTCCAACAAAATACATCAAAATGTTTGCTTATGTGTTAATATTGTCACTGTTATCTTTTTTTTAACTCTTTCCTATGTAAGGCCATCAAATCCGGTTCACTTAAAGCTTTCATATGGGATTCAGCAAGATTAAATTATGAAGTTTCCATTGATTGTGAATTGATTACTGCTGGTGAGGTATTTGGTCGTAATAGTTATGGCTTAGTAATGAAAAAAAATAATCCCTGGTTATACGAATTGTCACAAGCAGTGTTAAATTTTCATGAAAGTAAGTTGTTTATTCGATCAACACTTTGTAAGACAAGTTTTAATTTTACTGATCAGTAACAGTTAACATTGGATTTATATTGTAATGAACATAAGTAACATATAACGAATGAACATAAGTTAGGAAAACACAGAAACTTGCAGTGTATTTGTTAGCTTCTGGGTCTTGGTCAATGTTTACTCAAAATGGATTTACTTGACATTAAGCTAGTAATATTTTTCAGGTAATAAACGAATCTAATCACCATCTATAAACACTGTTATTAACAATGAAGCCTGCTTTTAATCAGTCTCTAATGATACATTAGCTTCACGAGCTAATTACTCGATTGTTCGTTTAGCAATAAGTTAACTATATTTTTGACAGTGTCTACTGATGAATTGCAAATTACGAGATTTAATACAAATCCTTACAAATAGTAACAAATGTTGTATCCCAGGCTATAAGTTTTGCTTTATTTAACACTCATCCGTAAAGCATACCTGTAATCTTGAAGGATTTTCTGGTTCACGTGGAATTCAGATACAATCTACTCAACTTCATATTATAAGATCTTCCTACTGAGCTATTCGATAAGCTTCTGACCTCGGTTTAGAAATTATCTATGTACACTTGAATAATCGATATCATGTTTATTAAATCGTTTAGTTACTCAATGGAATTCTATCAGTACTGAATGACTTGAAAAACATGACATTTGTCACTAATCAGTAATCATGTATATTTGCACTTAAGTAATGAGTTTAAAACGAAATGAAACGCATGCTTTTTGATTTTCAAGTACAATCATGTACGAGAAAATAATTTTGATGTTTTAGAATTAAAACAATCATTTAATCACATGAAAATTTAACCCAAAATTAGATTACATATTGTTTTTCAATTTTGTGTACGAATGAGTTCGAAAATAAAAATTGATGTTGAATTAGAATATCAATGTACAGTTGACATTTTTTCGGAATTAAAAGTTTCCTTAGGTCTGTTGTTCTAATTATAAGCATAAATTGAATGTCAGGATTTATTACTATGATGTGCTGCTTAAAGAGATAGCTAACAAAAATTAGTCTGATAATTTAAATTTACTCACTTATTATAAGTTTGAATACAGATAATTTAAGTCTCCACTCCTTTGAGTTACATTTTAACTAATCATTGTACGGTTCATCATCAGCATCATAGTTGAGCAGCTTACTTTGGTGTGAGAATAATATCCATTCAAGCAGACATTCCACAGAAACGTATGTAAACTCTTTGGAAAGTATCACGGAGTAATAACTGACGGAGTTAATTACCAACAGCTCTTCTGTTATCAAAGTAAAATCCATATACATTAAAAGTCAAACTGGCTTTTTTCAACTAGTCAACTGTCTATAAATTTAATATTTACTTGTTTTAAAACTAGTCAACAATTGGATTTAATTCAGTTCCTCACAGTTAACCAGACATGAAAATTTAAGCACCACATGCATCAGTAAAATAGAATGAGATATTTTATATCTTTACGGGTGGTAGGTATTTTGATGTCTTTTATTGATGTTGTGTTCTTTGAGGTGTATAATCCAACCAGGAAGCTTTCATTAAATGATTTATACGAAATCAGTGCCCTAAAAGCATCGACTTGGGCTTAAAATCTTCAACATTACTTTTGAATCTTTGTAACTCAGAAAAACTGACCGAATTTCGTCTTTCTTATAACTATATATAATTTTGTGATTGATTGAGTTTAACACCAATATCTAGAACCCTTGCTACTGAAATTCAAATTCAAATTCAAATTAATGTTTATTTTAAACTATTATGTTTAAATTAAGAAGTTGTCAGTATGAATTAAAAAGTTTTTACGAAAATTTGCATACAGTAAGATTTATTATCAAATGCTTGGTGTAGTCATTATTATTATGTTAAGTTGATAATTATAAAATATTTCTCTTCAAAGAATTTGCTCAGATGATATCATCCAACATTTTTGAGCAAATAACGAGTGCGTAACGTTGATAACATCTTATAGTTATTATAAATCCGTCTTAAAAAGACAATTGAATCACTTCTTGGTTTAGCAGATGCGTTAAATCGTATGAATGAGAACAGGTTAAGATTGTACAATCTTGAAAACTTATCAACTCTAAACAAGTAAACCATTAAATACCAACTCAGTGGTGTGAAAATCAAATATCAGTTGAAAAATATAAAAGGTCCGGAATTCAATCCCTGGTGGGGTCGTTGATGAACACTACTACTAAGATAAAACAGCTATTAGGCTACTCTGAATTTCAATTGGTTGTCTGTCTATGGTCATGGTATAATGTCGAGCTACATAAAGAAACATATTTCGCTTGAGATTCGTGTGTTCAGTATGAATCTGAATCTTGTTCTTCGACTTTCTCTTACCTTATATTCGTGTTACATCTTAATTTCATCCTTTGATATTTTCTATGATAGATTTGTTTTACCAGATTATATTTTTAGTTTTATATTGTAGTATCTTGTACCATGTCAGGCCCAGATGGGTTATTCTAGCTTCCGGACAAACCAAATTACTCGTTCTCCTTGAGTCATATTTTGACTTTTTTTATTATTCTCTTATTAACCTTGATTATTTTTATACAAGTGCATGTGTGTAGATTGCTTATCCCACCTTTCACGTGTCTTTAGCGTATTTTTGTCTTACCGGAAGTAATGAATCACGGTTGATCAAACTGAGTCGGCGTACTCGCCTTCTGAGCTTTGCCTAGCCTTCCTACCTTTCATCCTGAAAGTCCATCCGGATCAACGAGTGCAGGAAATATACGTATTCGAAATTTATTTTCCTATTTGACTTATTTTATTCCGTTATTCTCTAACGTGAATTAAGTGGATAGTCGTATACGAGGGTAGCCCGGATGTGTATCTCTTTAACATCATCATACAACCAAACTGGAGTCAGATTAAAGGGCTACAAAAGTATAAAGAGAACAAATGAGTTGACTTGTTATAAACAAACAAGTAAATATTTTAAAAGTAAATAATTTTGAAAATCTGTTTCAGTGGTACTTTCAATAGAGTATTATATCGTCCGTAAAAACTACAAAAAATATTCCACATCTTAGATAGAACATTTTAATAGCACTTAATACTTGTGATCTTATCCGTTTATTTTTTGGTGAAATTAAAAAAATGTTAACTAGGAGGTATAATGGAAACATTGGATACAAAATGGATACATATCAAATCCAATAACTGTGAACGAACTGAATCAAGTCCAGCAACTTTAGGTTTAACCAATATGGCTGGTGTATTTATCATGATTGGTATGGGTTTAGTAGCTGGGGCTATACTGACGTTTGTTGAGGTATTGTGTACGAAACGTAAATGTGAACAAACGAAAAAACATGAACTATCCACTTCAACAATACAACAATGGCGAGATGCTGTGCAGGTAAACTTTATTGTTGTCGTTAAGTTTTCTTGGATATAATCACTAATTTTTGTTTGCATAATCAAGATAATAATGTTATTAATTAAAATTTCTCTGAATAAAAACTTTTTTTCGATGGACCTAGCTTTTTATATGAATTTAAACAAGACAAGAGCAGTTATAATAACAGAAAAATCAACTAATAATTTTATTTCATTTTTATTGTCAGCTGCAACTCGAAACAGATTTATAATGAGTAACAGCACTGAATATAATGAATTGGTGGAATTGATATACATATATAGAAAAATAATGCACAAGTTTCTTCAAATGAGAACAGAGATAGTGACATTCATTTAAAACCAAAGTTTGTTGTCGTTAAATTCACAGACCGATTTAAGTTGGAAAACCTTTGGAAAACTTGAAAGAACTATACGGCCGTTTCGTCCTAACATACCACTCCTTATCATTGAGCATCCACGACTCTGTAACCACCTAACCTCTAGATCGCTGAGTCAAGACCCACTGGTGTACAAGTTTAACTTCAATCAGTCAACAATATTGCGAGACAAACTTCCATCGTCTTCAATGGGCACCTCTCTCCCAAACAACACTGTTGAACTCCACTGGTCACGACTCCTCACTTAAAATCCTGGAATTTCCTGTAGAAGTCAATCACTAGTCATCTAGAGGTTGAGAACTCGCTCGCAAAAGCGGAGGTTTGAGGTTAAATTTTTGCTTACAGATTGTATATGCTCACTGCCGAGGAGTTCCATACCAGGATGAGACGGACGTCCAGTGCTTACATGTTTTCAATGATGATCTAACATTGGTCAGTGCGTGATTTTAATGCAATTCAACAATCTTCACGATCACAAATTTGTTTTGATATATTACTTTCGTTGGTATCTTTCTTGTTCTCATTTTTTATCCCCATCCATAAGTTATCATCTGTGTTTCCTTCCACATTCACACATAGAAGCGTCAAAATGAAAGATATTTTCTGAACACTATGGATAAACAAATGCAATTATGTCACAATACAGAAAGATCATTTGGTGATGTTATTCACCACTCAGTTGCTGTTGATAAAAATAATTTAGACTCATCTGCTATTTATTCTACTAATATGAAAAATAAACAATTAAATAATCCCAAACCTAATCTTTCAATGAATATGAAAGAAAAATATTCAGTTATAGAAGATGATTTATTGTCCACTAAAGGTCGAATAACTCGTAAGCGTAAAGCTAGTGATTATAGCTGTGATGATGATGGTGGTGGTGACAATGATGCGCTAGACAGTTCACTATCTTTTGCTATGCCAATCTCAAAAGATAATTTGAAACAAATAAGCGAAAAGTATTATGTTACTACTTATCGTTGCGATCAAGTTAACAATTATGAGAATAATGATAAAGTTGAACTGGAACAAGAGGAAGACCAGGTAGCACAGGAGGATTATGAAGAAGAAGAAGATTTTAGTGAACTTATTCATCGCTCTGGTACTTTTACCGCTAATAATATGAACAATGTCAATCACTACCAACGATCAAATATTATTTCAGCTGTTTAACACTTTTCAGGACAAAATAGATACAATTATAAAAAACAATCAATTATTTGAATTCATGAATTATACTTCGCATGAACTTATTACCATACCTTAAATAGAACTGTTGTTATTATTGAATAATTAGGATTGCAATAACTCATTCTCTAGAGTTTCATGCACATTAATCCATTTCAATGATCGTTCTACATTAAAACTTATTCCATGTTGTTCTATTTTAATTTTATGTTACTTTTAGAGCACATTCTTCAGATTATATATAAACACATATTTAAAAATATTGTTTATCTGTGTTAACGTAGTTTATTTTGAACACTGAGTATATCTGTCTTCAATAATAATGTAGAGTGTTTGCTTAGAAAACTATGTTGCCTATTGTTATTCATTTTCCGTTTGTCTCTCTATTGAAAAGCTATGCTTAGTTTTATTGGATATCTTAGAAGAAATATATATTCATGTATTGTTATTTGACATTTCAAATTTATAGACTTTTGATTTTTTTATTTCGCTTCTTCACTACTTATAAAGATTAATATGACATGACAAAGTTTGATCTCGCCAGTTTATTTGTGATTTTTTTCATTTTCTTAAAATAACTTAATTAACTTGCTTCCGAATTCATTCAATGTTATTTTCAATTAACTGTGTAGTATTGTTTTTATTGTTTAGTTTAGTGAAATAACTGTCTTTTCGTAGATAAATTACTTCATGATAGCTGTTTATTTTGTGTAGACATTGTCGTCTGTCTTTTGAAGGGAAGAAAAAAGTTCATCATTTTCGGTATGAAGGTTGAGGAGGTTGTCGAATTTTATTTTAGATCACGAGTAAGATACAGAGTGACGAATATAGGAATTGGTAGCAAAATAGTGCAAATTCATCGAAGTTAGATATATACTGCTAAATCCCACATCATATATCTAGAAGTAAAGCACTCTGTTGCAAGACAGGTCTTTGGTTCGATCCCAAATGGAGGTATCGTGAATTTTTACTGTAGAAGAGTCCCATGCTAGAACGAAATAGCTATCCAGTGGTTTCAGGTTAACAATGGCTGTTTAACCTAGGTCGGTTTGTAACCTCTATAAAGTTTTTTATTTGTTGGCGATTTGAAATGTGATTATTTGCATACGTGTGTCTGTTTCACTTGTTTTTAAATCGATAGTATCAAATCTAACTAAACATTGATTATTAATTATCACTACAAGTTGTTCATTGCTCTGTGTCTTAATTTGAAATTAGTCGCCTATATGTACAAACGGATTCGTCTTTTAAGTAATATTACACGATCATCGGTTACAAAGCTTTCAAACGCATATGAAGCCACACTTATGAAATTGAATCGATAACAATTTTAATTTATATTACAACTTACAGTTAGTAATGATAAAATTAGAGTACAAGTGTGATGTTTTACCAATGGTTTGTTGGAGGCCTTGAAATTCAGTTTTCAGCATTTCAGTCTTCAAACTATAAAAATAAGGACTGCACATTGTTTTCGAACTAAAGAATATTTATATTCATGAGAAATATCAAACAAACAAGACAATATAACCCAATATTTTAAGATAGCTACCACTGATTGTTTAAAACCAATACATTGTAGTATGGTGCTTAGACTATTGTAGTCTTTTTCGTGAAAGTGCTTTCGATAATGAACGTGAAGTTGACTGATTATTGTATGTAGATGATTAATTCACCTTATCATAAAGATGAAAGGTGGATGGCAGCGAAATCAAAATCGCCTCTTTAAGGATTTGCTCAGAGAACAAAACTCTATCAAAATCATCCTACTAATCTGCAAATCTTCCCTACCATCTCAAAAGGATTAACTACATATGGATCAAAAGGTTATCTACAATTCGCGACAATTTTGAATCACACAAACATTCATTGTAAGTCAGCAATATTTTTGATGTAATATCTCTATTTACCAAAATATCTTTTCTTGTGAATATTAACACAATTTGTCAGAATTCTGACTATAAATAGTATCAAGACTCAAACGGCTGCTAATCATCTGTACTAAAGATGTTCAGTTTCAGTTTGATGAACTTATATACCGTCAAGCAGATGGTGTAGCAATGGAAAATCTTTGCAAATACTTTCATGGCAAATCTTGCAAACCCTGAGTTTAAAAAAATGAGATAGAAAATGTAATGTATTATTTAACGTATGTTGACGACACTTTCCTAGTACGTAATTATTAACAACATCCAAAATACATTCTAAAGCATCTAAACATTGCTTACTAGAATATTCAATTCGCTATGAAATGTGAACGATAACAAGTCCCGATTTCTTTATATCATAGCAAATGGAAGAACGATGAAAAATTCAAACTTAGTTTGTAAAAAATATAAATGAACGAAAGATTAAATAGCTTATGTCCAACCATCCATAAAATGCTAGTGGTCAAAAAATTGCCTCACAAAAATCAAGTTATTTCCTACTCATATGCTAAAAACCGAACTAATGAATATTTAAAAGAACTCAAGGAGCAACAAGCATCTACAGAAATCTGCGAATAATTTAGGTTAGATACTGCGTGAAATCGTGAATGATGTAACTGAATAATAATAATGAACTCTAGGACCAAAAATGATTAAAATACTTATACATACTTATACAAACTATTTCATTAATAGCACTATTCAAAAATGCAACCAAGCAGCTGATGATCGAACGCCTCAACCAATAAGCCACAACTTTTGTCAAAAATAATTATCCCAAATAGACAAGCTAATTGATCATTCTACAAGTTATCAATACCAATGTTGATCGCATTTCTTCAGTCAAATTTTGGTAATTAAGTCAAAAAGCATATACCTATGATTCACTCAGAGGTGAAATAATCAAGCACAATTTGACTAGTAATAGATAATGTACAGGCTCATAGAAATGTAATTTTAATCTTTACCCAAGATTACCATTTACGATTGTCTGTTCAGAATATGTTTTCACACTTTATACAGTTGCAATTGCAGAATATATTCACTAATCAAATAGGAACACGGGGAATTAACTCTACTAGCTATTAGTTTTGTGTACAAGTTTACTTTCTTTCGAAACAAAAATTTCCGATGGTTAATAAAGATACTTTATATCTCATAGAATATACATAAAAAAAATTTAAAATAGTAAATAAGTAATGAATCACAGCCGTGGAATTAAAGTGTACTTTAAGAAAAAAGACAGGAATCGTTCTATTCACTGGAAATTAATACAAATACTCACATTAAAGATGGATATTACGATCGGTATAAACGTTTCAAAGGTAATTTGTAGGAAAATGTTTGTAGAAAATAGTTGAAATCCAAAATTTTAAAAATTATCATAAGGTTCGAATTAATATTACCATTCTCATTTTATTTTCATTGAAAATATTCAATAGTTAGCAATAGATGGAAAAAGACATAATTTAAACAATAATAGCGCTGTCAATAATAAATTTTAAAAGTTTTCAATGGATCTATGCTGTGCAAACGCTCATGTAAGTATGCTGTTGTTGATAATTATTGATAGTTAAAGAGTTGTTGTCCGTTCATTATGATCTATGCCTTCATTATCATAACCTTCATCGGTCATTTTACTGATTTGTGGTTTATATACTTCATATGCATTGACTTCTTCTTTTAATTGTAAAATACGTTCAATTTCCTTTTTGCGTTTCCGTTTTTTTCTAATTTGTTTTATCGTGTATGTGACAAAAAAATGCTACGGTAGTAGCACATCCTATTGTAAATATTACGATGCCAATAGTCATTTTAGTTACTGCACCTTCATCTTCGCCTGATCCCCATAAGCAACCACCAATCAATAAACTCAATGTTGATATGATAAATAAAAAGAATAAAGCTGGTTCTCCTTCAAATAATAACATTTTGAGTTCAATAGCAAATATAACAATGAAAAATACTACTGTTAATGATTATTCCATATTTTGCAGAAAATGTCACAATAGATTCTTGATTCTTGAAATAGTTGTATACATAGAGTGAATATTGATCTGGTTCTTCCAAATGAGTCGTGCACCAAAAATGAACGTTTTCAAGTTTCAGTTTGATTGAATTATTATAGACCAATAAAATTCATGTTACATGACTACTAGAGCAATCGCTGATTGGTTAATTTTAGAATAGAAGACATTAATATGATAATTGATTGGCACATTACGAGTATGTTTTAAAAAATATTGTTAAGAATGATTTCATATTTGTGTGTGTGTGTGTGTGCGTATTAGTAAAAACAATTTGGTCAGGTCTCCTTTTTATTTAAATTAGTTATGTACAGTTCATATTTTAAGTTCATTTGACTCTAAATCCATCCATAATTTAGCTGATTATTACTGAAAGGAATTGCTCTATGATAATCAATTTAGTATGAAAACAAATAAAACACTTGTCTATATTAAGATACTATGATGATTGGTAGAAATGTCTGACCTTTGACTGTGTATTTGATAAACAAACAACCCTCTGAAACAAACCTATAGATTTATAATTGAATTTATCTGTCTTGTAAAACAGCTCTAAGTGTTGTAACCAGTAAATATGATTTGTTAGTAAAGAACCGGCTGTCCAGTGCTTCCAGGTTTTTTTATGATGGTTTAGCTTTAACTGACTCATGATCTCAACTATTGAAAGTGAAATATCAGTTCAGCTTTATCGGTAATTCTAGTGATTTTATAAAAAATCGATTGAGCAATCATAAACTTAGTATCTATATTTAATTTTATATTGATTGTGTTTGATACACACAATTCTTTTGAAAAATTAAACTGATTATTCTATTCAATAATATTGTGTTTAAAACATTGATTAGCCAGTCACATTACCTTTCAACTAGAATTTATTCTATCGTCATGATGTGACTGTTAATTTTATAGTACTGGAAAAAAACCTTCAAAAATGATAAAAAAAAATACTTCTTTTGTTTAAAGAATTTGTGATTAAATAATGTATGGACTTCAACTGTGTTAGTGTCATATGTTTATTGAACTGATTTTCTCTAATTAAATTCAGTTTGTAATGTAAACAACATATTAAACAGTAAATATATATAAACGATGAAGATCATTGAGAACTGTACAATCAATAACAGTTATAAATATTTTCAGCTACAATCTATCCAATTGTTTATATGTCCGTATAAATGAAGCAACAAATTTACATTGAGAACATTGCTAATTCGTTGTAGAGAAAGTTTATTTTGATGGTTTTAATTAAGGTTTATTAGGTTTTATATAATTTCTTACACAATATATTGTCTCTCATCTCCTGAACACATTTTGGCTTAATAAAAAGTAATGCAGTCTGCATTCTTTTAGATATCATTTACGTTGCACTAAAAATTTTACTTAAATAAATCTTTCAAATTTTATTTTTGATTGTATTTTGAGGAAATAGGATCATTGAAGTATCATTAAATTATTGAACATTTTAGTTGTTTGCATTTAAATAGTAGCAAAAACTTCATTTTCTTATTTTCAATAATAATTCATATGTTATTCAAATGAATTGTGTGCACTGAAGAAGAAGGTGATGGCTTCTGATATCAACTATGCTCAGACAGTGGTTTTAGAAATTTCGGTGAACATAGTGTGGTGTGTGCTACTTATATTGACATAAGTAGTATGTGACGTTACTCGTGAACAGAATATCTGACAGCAGAAAGACAAGAGGATCGAACAGTAAAGAATGGTAACAGAATGCAATGTGTATGCAAATGCAAGAACAATAAAGTCTGAGTCATTATGAGAAAATTGATTAACATTTTGCAAATTACGTAATTACTATTTGATTGTTAGATTTTAATAACAAGTCCTGTAATTTTGTGTCAAATACATCCGATTGTCCCCACTAGTGTTCTTGTTCAATACAATAATAAAAACGCTTTTTTTATTGCAACAAGATATTTTTCTGAATTCCATTGCTAGCTACTGTCTAATTGTGTTTAGTAAATATCAACATTTAGTTCAATATTTTCAAGTGAACATATGTTTTAGCTAACATTATTCACTCGTGAATTTTTTTTTTAAAGATGACTAATATACTGATTAGCTTCATGATATTAAAAATAAGTAGTTACTTCAACTCAGAATGTTGAAAATCGTTGTTGAATGTTCATGTAACACTCCTAAAATGTATATTGCTTAACATTATTACCGTCTCTGTTAATCTCATCATACATCTTCTCTTAGTATGATCACCTCAGAGCTGGTGGAAAAATTATCGAATAGATATAGACTACTTAAACGTCATATCAGTAGGAACAAATTGTCATTTAATATTTGGTAGTTACAAACCCTATATATATATATATATATATATATATATATATATATATATATATATATATATATATATATATATATATTTACACGAAACATTTGTAGTACGAATCTATAGAACACTAAATTAAAAATAGGTTCATGAGCATAATTTTTGAATTCCTCGATTCACACAGACAGTTTCTTGCATACTATATAGGCTAGATACAGGACTGTTAAGCTTTTGTACTTTAGTTTGTCTAAATGTAGTCTAATATATCTGGATCTTGCTCTGTCAGACACACAAAGGAAACACACAAATGGAATTGGTAGTTTTTTGCAAGATTTCAAACATCTCTTTGCTGCCATATTTCTAAGTGTATTATAGGATTTACTATGTGCTCTACTAGGTGTCTTCAGTCTTCTCTGCACCTCAAAAAATTCTTTTCTTAAAGGCCCAGGTAATAATAATGAGGAACAGTAGAGAACAGTGGTTAGTAGATAAGAATTTACAGAAGTATATACTGAGTAGTGCCTAAAACGTACAACCACGTCATACAGTAAGTCGGGCAAAGAACGTTGTCTCCAAGCAAACTTTAATTTGAAGTGCCCATTAAAAATCACTAATCGATAAAATTCTCTTCAGTTTTTCTTCATCAGTCACCTACTTCTCATATAAAAATAAATAATTATGATAATCGTTTTTACAAAAGAAAAATTAAAAGCTAACAAAAACTAGTAGTTTTGCTAGAATAAAGGATAACCATCTTTTTTTCAATGATTTACCATTTAAAATATATTTTGAATATACTCTCAAGTGTAGTTAATCAACTGTCAAGTATGGTAGACTGTTAGATTACTTTTGGTAAAATTAGCTATGTAGGTTGAAACGATATCATTTTTAACATAAATACATTACATGTTCATATAGGATGTTTAAAATAGACGACAGTACTTCCAGGTTTTCCATGGTGATCTAGCTTCAGTTGACTCATTATTTCAGCTATTAAAATTTAGAAATGGTCGTCAGGTGGTGGTTAGAGGTAGTCAAGAGGAAACCTTGGACCCGTTTTCCGTGCTACTTGGCACTCATCAGCAAGCTGTACCTGTAGTCTTGAGGGGCTTGGTGCTTCCTGGCGGATTCGACCACGTGTTACCCATCCTCACAATCAGAGATGTTACCACTAGGCTATCCGGGCCGTAAGCGACCTCCTGTAGGACCGAGATGTAATCACAATTGATTGATCACTGGGTGGTGATCAATGTCATGCGTGTCAATTCTTTCTTAGTGCAGATCTAATGCTATCAACCAAGTTGCAATGTGGTCACTAGTTTAGGTGACTCGACATTCCGTGCAATATGTTGAGATAGCAATCGATTTGCACTAAGAAAATATTTGTAACTGTTATTGATTGTACAATTCTCAATGATCTTCATCGTTTATGTATATTTACTGTTTAATATGTTGTTTACATTACAAATCGAATTTAATTAGAGAAAATCAGTTAAAATTAAAAAAGTTGTCTATACCTTAAATGCAACTATTTCTTTTTTCAGTCAACATTCCTAACTTCATCAACAATAGAACCTTGAACATTCACGATTCACTAGCAAACTGAGGTGAATATCCATCGATTTTTTTAATAAAAAAATTGTTTTCTGTATTTTCCGTATTAAAGAAAAATCAGTTGGAAATTGAAATAACACAATAACAAAAAATTATCTCTACCATCTCATAACCAACAGTTCAATAAACATATGACACTAACACAGTTGAAGTCCATACATTATTTAATCACAAATTCTTTAAACAAAAGAAGTATTTTTTTTAATCATTTTTGAAGGTTTTTTTCCAGTACTATAAAATTAACAGTCACATCATGACGATAGAATAAATTCTAGTTGAAAGGTAATGTGACTGGCTAATCAATGTTTTAAACACAATATTATTGAATAGAATAATCAGTTTAATTTTTCAAAAGAATTGTGTGTATCAAACACAATCAATATAAAATTAAATATAGATACTAAGTTTATGATTGCTCAATCGATTTTTTATAAAATCACTAGAATTACCGATAAAGCTGAACTGATATTTCACTTTCAATAGTTGAGATCATGAGTCAGTTAAAGCTAAACCATCATAGAAAACCTGGAAGCACTGGACAGCCGGTTCTTCCTATTGTGGGACTCCTCAACAGTGAGAATACACGATCCCGTCTCGCGAAATTCGAACTCAGGACCTATCAGTCTCGCGCGTAAGCGTTTAACCTATAGATCACTGAGCCGGCTGACATCCAACGGTGTTAATGTCTAACTTCAACCAATCCACGAAATCGAGCGACACATCCACCATTGTCTTCATTGAGTTACTATCTCACAACAGACCTACTTGAACACCCCTGGCCAACAGGTTTTCCACAGTGGTCTGGTTTTGATTGACTCATGATCTCAACCATTGAGATTTCCATAATATCCACAAAATCCCCTTCTGATCATAATTAGCTGATGTTGTTTAGCCCTACCAATTACATTTTGAATAACTGAATCACTTATCAGCTGATTGAATTTGTAATTGTATTGTTATTTCACTCGTGTTAAATTCACAGAGTATGGCTAGAAGTTACGTCTCAAAAAAACGAATGATTAAGTAAACATATATGTGAAAGGCACATAATGAAACAGTTATCGAAACAATCAACTTTACTAACAAATCATATTTACTGGTTACAACACTTAGAGCTGTTTTACAAGACAGATAAATTCAATTATAAATCTATAGGTTTGTTTCAGAGGGTTGTTTGTTTATCAAATACACAGTCAAAGGTCAGACATTTCTACCAATCATCATAGTATCTTAATATAGACAAGT
Organism: Schistosoma margrebowiei; assembly: GCA_944470205.2. Classification (NCBI taxonomy): domain Eukaryota; kingdom Metazoa; phylum Platyhelminthes; class Trematoda; order Strigeidida; family Schistosomatidae; genus Schistosoma; species Schistosoma margrebowiei. Next base: position 15,146,795 of record OX104024.1, read on the forward strand.
GTTTTATTTGTTTTCATACTAAATTGATTATCATAGAGCAATTCCTTTCAGTAATAATCAGCTAAATTATGGATGGATTTAGAGTCAAATGAACTTAAAATATGAACTGTACATAACTAATTTAAATAAAAAGGAGACCTGACCAAATTGTTTTTACTAATACGCACACACACACACACACAAATATGAAATCATTCTTAACAATATTTTTTAAAACATACTCGTAATGTGCCAATCAATTATCATATTAATGTCTTCTATTCTAAAATTAACCAATCAGCGATTGCTCTAGTAGTCATGTAACATGAATTTTATTGGTCTAAAATAATTCAATCAAATTGAAACTTGAAAACGTTCATTTTTGGTGCACGACTCATTTGGAAGGACCAGATCAATATTCACTCTATGTATACAACTATTTCAAGAATCAAGAATCTATTGTGACATTTTCTGCAAAATATGGATTAATCATTAACAGTAGTATTTTTCATTGTTATATTTGCTATTGAACTCAAAATGTTATTATTTGAAGGAGAACCAGCTTTATTCTTTTTATTTATCATATCAACATTGAGTTTATTGATTGGTGGTTGCTTATGGGGATCAGGCGAAGATGAAGGTGCAGTAACTAAAATGACTATTGGCATCGTAATATTTACAATAGGATGTGCTACTACCGTAGCATTTTTTGTCACATACACGATAAAACAAATTAGAAAAAAACGGAAACGCAAAAAGGAAATTGAACGTATTTTACAATTAAAAGAAGAAGTCAATGCATATGAAGTATATAAACCACAAATCAGTAAAATGACCGATGAAGGTTATGATAATGAAGGCATAGATCATAATGAACGGACAACAACTCTTTAACTATCAATAATTATCAACAACAGCATACTTACATGAGCGTTTGCACAGCATAGATCCATTGAAAACTTTTAAAATTTATTATTGACAGCGCTATTATTGTTTAAATTATGTCTTTTTCCATCTATTGCTAACTATTGAATATTTTCAATGAAAATAAAATGAGAATGGTCATACTAATTCGAACCTTATGATAATTTTTAAAATTTTGGATTTCAACTATTTTCTACAAACATTTTCCTACAAATTACCTTTGAAACGTTTATACCGATCGTAATATCCATCTTTAATGTGAGTATTTGTATTAATTTCCAGTGAATAGAACGATTCCTGTCTTTTTTTCTTAAAGTACACTTTAATTCCACGGCTGTGATTCATTACTTATTTACTATTTAAAATTTTTATGTATATTTTATGAGATATAAAGTATCTTTATTAACCATCGGAAATTTTCGTTTCGAAAGAAAGTAAACTTGTACACAAAACTAATAGCTAGTAGAGTTAATTCCCCGTGTTCCTATTTGACTTATGTTTTGATTAGTGAATATATTCTGCAATTGCAACTGTATAAAGTGTGAAAACATATTCTGAACAGACAATCGTAAATGTTAATCTTGGTTATCTCATTTTTTAATTCAGGTTTGCTAGATTAGTCATGAAAGTATCTGCAAGGACTTTCCATTGCTACACCATTTGCTTGACGGTATATAATGTCATCAAACTGAAACTGAACATCTTTAGTACAGATGATTAGCAGCCGTTTCTGTCTTGATACTATTTAAAGTCGCAATTCTGACAAATTGTGTTAATAGCCACAAGAAAAAATATTTTGGTAAACAGAGATATTACATCAAAAATATTGCTGACTTACAATAAATGTTTGTGTGATTCAAAATTGTCGCGAATTGTAGCTAACATTTTGATCCATATGTAGTTAATCCTTTTGAGATGGTAGGGAAGATTTGCAGATCAGGTGGATGATTTTGATAGAGTTTTATTCTCTGAGAAAATCTTTGAGGAGCCGATTTTGATTTAGCTGCCATGAACCTTTCAGCTTTAATGATAGGGTGAATAAATCATTAAAGAAATAGACCTAAACAAGATCTGTTTATGGACTTTTGGTAAACCACACATAAGCGGCTAACGAGAAACCTGAAACCCAACTCTATTCTAGGATGGATTATAAAACATCTTATAAGTCATTCTTCAGTAGTTCTCTTAATGCAGTCGTGAATTTTTTCTGTTGGATCAATTAAGTTGGTGTTACTTTCATCTACCTTGAGTCTTAAATGATTTTTAAAATGGACTTCATCTTATTAACAACATCAGAGCATTTATCTGATAGTAATATCATTACTTTTTCATTCTGTCTAAGGCATCGAGATGCTATCACATGATTTTTAGACAAACTCCTTGACCTTGGTGTGGGTAAGATGAGGTATTAGTTAGTTATATCAACTAGTTTGGATGTCAACCAGTCATTCTTGTCCTTAAATTTCTATATTGAGTTTCTATGTCACTCTTTCTATTATCTTTTTTACGATACGGAATTTAAATCCCAGAGATAAAGCTTCAGCTTTTATTTTATTTAACTGTATATTTGGTAGATTATAACGACATTTTTAAGGGTTCTTTGAAAGTCCGTGACATTGGTGTCGCTTTAAAATAGTCTTTGAAAATGTTGCGTGGAAATACTTACATATTTCGCTTTACAGATCATGGATAAATTTAATAAAGTTTATCCTAAACTCGATATTTTAAACAATGACTATTTTATCAAAGACACTGGCCTCTGTTCTTGAACGTTTGATAAGCAACTTTTTCAATTCAATGTAAAATTTTATGGAAGGTCGAAGATATTTGAGTGAAATCTGAAATTCACATTAGAACAATGATCTTACAAACTGACTGGGGTAACAGCATGACTTGAGACACTCATGAAATAATTAACTTTTAGTCACCTCTCACGATAATTTTACAACATACTATTACCAGCGGCGAAACTGATTGTAGGCGCTTTCTCAGAAATTTCACGCATACAGTTTCCTTTATTCTCCTGAAGAGAGCAACAACGAAGATTTTAGTAGAATAACATGAATTCATTCTGTTTCCTTGGGTCATCATCGTCAGCTACTTGCAACCCAGAATATTTTCAAATTCAAATTCATTACCCAATCAACAGAACTTTCGAGTCTTTTATCTCTGGCTACTCGTTCGATATTCTACAATCCTATTTCCCACGCTGTATTCATCTGAAATATTTTTCCAATCTCATTAACTTCACTATAATCTTTGTTCCATTGCAATGATATGTATTCACGTATCACTAAATTCGCTTGTATAACTGTGTTAGGTTCTATGATAATTTTAATGCTGAAATAATTATGGGTCTTATGCACCTGACGGTAACCTGAAGAAATAAAATGGATTCATGGCATTGTACCCAGATTTTTGTTTTGCTCTCTTTAAATTTGGCAGCAATAGGGTGAAAAGTATTCAGAAGACGTTAAACGTTTAAGTTATGTTTGAGATAATCTAAATGATTGTGATTCGTAAGTAGAAACTTATCAACAGTCTGAGTGATTAGACATTAGTTAAAAAAGCTTAATTTTGATATAATTTATTCATTCTTACTATCTCACAAAGGATAGAATCCAAGGTTTTTCAAGTGCTATACTCCTTAATCGGTGAGTTGGGATACAAATATCCCCGAAATTAACTAACTTAGTACTTAATAAATGTCACTGAATACATTCATTCAGCATTCATGAATACGTTTCACTAGACATCTAATATGTGCCGTGTTAGGAAGTTCAAGTGGGTCACTAGGATACTCTGTTGACCACGTCTAACCACCTAATATCTCAGCATAGCATAGAAGATTTCTTACTTAGACTAGTTGCCGCGCCGCAAATTAAACGACAGTGGCTAATTAAAGATAATATTGGTCACCACTCAATGATCAACTAATTGTTCACTTTAACATGTTGATTTCCGCTGTTGTCAATCATTATAGTAATGTACATAGATGGTCTTATATTGAAGAGTTGTGATTTCGAAATCATTATTCGACAAATAACCATAAAGTAAGAAGCCTTTACCGACGAAATTCACAAACATTCGAAGTAATTAGCCTACTCATCAATAGCATTGCAAGACAGTTGTACAACACTGAAACTTGAGTGAAGTTTGGACTGTGAACCACTGAATACTGACTAAATAGTTTGTAGGTTAAGGTCTTACTGTAAGTCCCGAATTCCCCAAACCGTAAAAGCTATCCATTGCTTCCTATTTTTCCATGGTTGCCTAATTAAGATCAGTTCATGATATAGACTACAAAATAATCACTAGATGTATACCACTGAATGTAACTAATATAATAAACATAATCTGTTTAAGAAAATCTTTTAAATGTTCAAATTAAATAGAGAATTCATTGACTGATAAAGCTTTCCTGGCTAGATCATCCAATAAATGATATCTAGATGATTTATCTGTCACTCTCTTACTAATATTTGTAAGACCGAGTGAAATAAAGCGAGTGAAGCAGATGTATTTTATCACCGAATTTATGTGACATGTGTTTCATCTTGGTGAATGTGAAATACAGACAACAAATGGTACAAAACACTAAAATGGATATGTATTCATTCATTCAAGGTATCATGATATTCCTGGAGTACTTTTAAACACAGACTTACGAAAAAGTAGGGAAATAAGTATGGGATGACAAAAACCATACTATTTATAGAAGTGACTGAAGTATGATATATACGTTTGGAACTATTTGCATGCTTTCTTACCATCTAAAGTAAAATAATGACAGAAACATATTTTTCATGAATTTCATTGAGAAGTTAACTGAACATTAAGTAAATCATTGATCATTGAGAGTTTAATAATGAGAGTCTGTATAGTGGGTGAACATTGCTTTATTAAATTTGGTCAGAGTAAATTAACAACTCAACTCTGTTGGGCCATTTAAAATATATTACATTTTTCATAAGAAAATATTCATTATTATCTGATATTAGTGTAGAAATACCGTTTTTGGGTTAAGTTGTTTTAATTTAATTTGAAGTTCGTCAGGTTTAAGTTGATTAGAAAAACATTCTTCGTCAGACATAAATTTGAAATCAAATACCTATCAAGTTCGTGATATGGTTGTTTGAGTTATCTTACAAAGGAGTTTAACCATATGTTATCTACTTTATTTTCTGTTACTGGAATTATTGATTAGTTCAAATCATTTTATAGTGAAGTTAAGCCGCTGGAACCTCAATCATAATATATCTGACTGTGATCCTCAGAGATACGAATTCAAAACCTACAAAAAGCATCAATCCTTTGAAAATTATAGAGATCCAACTCAGAAAATTAGTGTCTAGCACAAAACTTAATTTTTAAGACAGCTACTTCAAACCACATTATATCTATATGAAGATGAGATTGTCTTGAATCACAATTGATTTATAAAATTCATATTGTACATCAAACCACTTCACAAAACTTATTTAACAAATTCACGTTGTCATAACGACCTACATGTATATTCACATGATTTAAAATACTTTGGTCTCTATGTACTGATTATAAAATCAATAATATTAATGTGTAGAATAACATTTATTAAAGAAATAAACCATTTTCCCCTATTCATGATACCTAGCTATTATAGCTTCTTTTTTATTTGTAATGAGAATCAATTAAGTATCGTAAATTTTGAATGTCCATAATTTCGTGTTTAGGCGTTTGCATATTATATACATAGATACAGCATCAATTAATAACATAAATCAAATCAACAAATTAATTAAATAAACATATAAAACATTTAAATTAATCATTAATTCGATTTGTTTGGTTTATTATTTTTTTTAAAAAACAAAACAAAACAACGACGACGACGACAACAACAACAAAGAAAATTTCATCTATGAAAATCAATTAAAACATATTGTTAAAACAACAAAAATTTAATCAATATTTAATTGATTTTATTTTTTAAGAATCTGTTTAAAATATCAATAAGTTTTAAGTGAAACTTTTAATCAATAAACTAATGTTTGTACACAATAAATTAAACTCTGAATAGATACTATTCTGATAGAATTGGTTAATTTACAAAACACAAATTCAACAATGATAGATCATGACAGATCGATATTTATATATTTTTTCCCAAGAGTTGCTTGGAGCTTATTCGTAATATTTCTAATAATGGAGAGTAGTAACATGCAAGTCATCAGTAATTTAGATAGGAAGTATCTTCTTATTAGTTAGTTCACAGTTCTATTTTCGGCTAACCATTATGTAATTCATTTACCGAGAAATATGAGTTCATCTAGTAGATGGTATTACCCATATCTTATATATTATTGTCATGTGTAAGTCATAATCAGGCTGATGAGAAGGTAGTTGAACGTTATCGCTGAGACTCATATTATCTCAATGAAGTCTTAATCATACATGAGTTATATGAAATCCTAGTTACTAACTCAACTGTAAATCAGGCTAAATGTTCTGTATCTGATCCTAGTGAACTCTTGAGTATATCTTAGTATTAAGTTATATCGACGGACAAAATAGATATATAGTTCTTTTGATTTCAGGTGGTCGATTAGATAAAGCTGTTTTATAATGCTAATCACTTTTATACTGATTAGAGCTGAACTCTTGACTAACATTACCGAATAAATAAATATGGATGGTGTCGATCACGTCTGATGTGAGACAGTTACAGACAATGGTAGATAGTCGCATAATATCGTGAACAGATTGTGGCTAGACATATGTCACCAGTAGATGCCGGACAAAATGTTTAAAGGTCAAGCATTCTGGAGCAAGAATGAAGTTCCTAGTTTTATACTCCCTATGATGGGGTTGGAGATACGCACTGATGAGGAATCTCACACTGGAATAAAACATTCGTCTAGCGCCTTCTGGTTTTTGTTGCCGTTCTAGCAAATATCAGTTCCTGACTCAGACTATCAAGATAAAACTTTAACCTGCATTTTCAAAACTGACTACAAAAGAGTTTCAATCTAGCTATAATGTTTACCCATATGGGTCCTTCTAAATAATCTAGGATTCTTTTTCTATATTAAGATTACTTTTTATTCGAAAACACCATGATCTGTGGTTACCATTATTATTGTTTGGAGTAATAAAACCGAAGTAATATAAAAATAAAATCCTAAATTTTTTTAAGCATTCTGATAAATGGCCCCAGTATGATTATAAGTCACTAGAAGGCTAGATAGCCGATCAAAACGTTTTTGGTACTCGGATTTTTAACTCTTGTGTTTATATATGAAAGTTATACTGCACCAAAATGTATCACAGTTTATAAATCTCGTTAGGCACATAGCTAAGAGCGTTTTACTACAAAACTGTATAACAAATTTATAGTTGACTAGATTGAATCTTAAGTGCGTTTACGGTTAGGGCTGTAGATCATATTACATCAATATAGTGGACAATAAATAAGACTGATTATATGGCTGTTATATCTGGACTAGAATAAATGAATGGTAACCGTTAGGAATTACATATGATCTAATATTATACGAATATTCTTATTGCATAACTATTATATAACTATATTATATGTTTATTCATATCCCCTTCATACGATTTATTATCCTTGAGATATTCCCAATTTATTAATAACAGCACAACCACTTTTGGCTAGATCTTATACGAACGTTATTTTCTATTTTATGGTGTGGTGTGGTCTGATTTGTCTACATATAAACCCAGTATGTTTGGAATATACGATTAGTATCGGGGAGGCTAATATTGACGTTCTGGACTTACCAGGCAGGGCTAGGCGGAAAAAGGACCAATCAGAACTCTGGGGTGCCCGTACTGGTGTATGCGTCATTAGTTTGGTCGTATAAGTAAATGTATCTAAATTAGCAATCGTATTTCACGATAATCGTATAGATAAAGATATAAAAATGACCTTGAATTTGTTGGTTGACAAATGACTTACCAAATTCGGATCTAATAGTCATTAATATTTTAAACGAATTTTAATCACGTTTATATTGCACTAAATATTCTGCACATAAATATTATCAATTCTCTATATAAAATGACAAATACCTTGCTAACAAGTTGTTCTATCTTCTGTTGTGCGTTCTTTAAAGATATTGCGTCAATAAATCCGAATTTTGTGAGCAGCCACTTACTGAACTACATCAATTGCATCAATTCAAGCGATCGATCTGACAATCCATAGTTATACGGACCCATTAATCCTCCACAAAAGTTAGAAAGTTTATCCTTGGACCATTGAGGCATACTAAATACTACTTTAGAAAATTCGTGCCAACTTATATTATTCCTCAAATATGAAGACAACTCCAGTGTATATTCAATGCATATATGCATAAAATTAAAAGTCTAAATAGATGTTCAAGACTAATTTTATCATTTATTTTTTTACACCAGACATGATGAAAATGAACGGCATGAATCTTAAATGATTACACTATAATTATTCTCAAACTACCGGTTAAATCTAAACAATTGATAACTGATATAAAACCTAATAAGTACATGAGGATTTAGTTATTAAAGAATTCACATATTCTGTATTATTTCGTAATAAGTAATCCGAATCCATAAGTTTAAATCACCATAAATAGTCATCACGTAGATTATGTAAAATTACTTCTTAAAGACTGTTAATCATTTTTATATGGGTTAAATGTATATTAGTAGTAATATTATAATCATTATTAATATCGTTGCACCAATAACTATTAAACTTGTCATAAATTTATGTTGTTTCCATTTCAGTAGATTGAATTTTTTATTCACCTTCTGAAATTGTTTTGCCTGAAAAAAATTAAACATATAAAAAAGGTTGAAACATTGAAATGAATATTGTTTAGGAAGCGTACAATTAACAATAAATAAGTAATCCATAGTGTAAGGGGACTGTGAAGATTGTTGAGTTTCACAGTTAATATCACAACTATTAAAAAAAAAAAACTAAACAGTTGTTTTGCCTTAGTGTGGGACTCCTCGGGAGTGTGCATTAGCACCCCTAAAACAGAGGGTAGAATGTATTATGTTGAGACTATGATCCTACATTTCGTGCTAGTCGATGTTTATCGGCAAGAGGATCCTGTGAACTAGTGCTCTGTGTGGAATCCGATATTTGATGACTCAGTTTACAGCCTGAGAAGTTAGCACGGTGTGATTCGCATCGCTACTGACCTACTCTAGAACTGAAACTTTTACATTGATTGGTTTCTTAGTATTAGTCCAAATGACTCAACATCATTTGATAAACCATCAATTGATGAAGAATCCTCTCCATTTACTAACATATTTGTTTCCTCCAAAATAATCAAAATATTTTTCCATTACTTCCAAACGATCTATATTTCCCTTTTCATAACTTTTTTTCGCTTTTTCTAATGTTATTCGAAGGTTATATATCTTAATACCTTTTACTGAATACAGTTTTCCCTGTACCACACCTTACGTCATCTTTCTTTTTTAAGTTTACAACAGCAAAAGATCATAAATATTTTCCTTACTAGTTGATACTGAACTGTTCTACTGTATGAAGGTCAACCATAGTTTCTATGGTTATTTGAATGAACTTTAAAAGTTAAGGAAAACAATTTTACACTGGCTATAGTAACGTGAACAACAATAATAATAATTGTTATTACTATTAGCTACGCCTTAGCATCTACAGCAATCTATTTAGAATCACAACTGTTGATAGAGTTGGAATAAATTAATTGGTAATTCCATTATCTATTTCAAAATAGAAAGAGGAATTCTGCAAAAATCTTCTAACTATTGTTTTTACTTGGAATAATAGGTGATTTGTGAATAAGTTTGGACAGTATTTTAAAAAAGGGATTAATTTTGTAAGTATGGTGATCTCAGAGATGAATGGTTTAATCGTGAAGATTATTTTGTCTTTCTAGACTACAGCACATACTTCAAGAGAAAATACTCTTCTACTTTTTGAAACATATGCTGATGATTTAGGCTAGAAAGGCAATGGAAGCATCAATATTAGGCCATACACTTTAGAATTTTTAAAAATTTACTATTTTTAACCTTCGTTTAGCAGAGACCATCGATCAGTAATCTAAAACTCTGTCGTGAGCTCTCCTATCCAGTTATTTCCAAGTGCTATTCGTACCTATGATGTCTGCCTCTTATTCCCGATACAGAATATTCGCTGGTCTGTCTCTTTTCCTTTTGTCTCCAGGATTCCAAGTCAAGGCTTGCTTTTTGACTTGGTTTAATGATTTCCATAATGTGTGTCCTATCCACATCTAGCGTCCGTTCATAATTTCTTCTTCAGCTGGAAGCTGGTTTGTTCTGTGCCAGAGCAGGTTGTTGCTGATGTTATCTGGTCAATGGGTATTGAGTATTTCTTTTATTATGGTTGTACTAACTCTTCAAGTTTCAGTCCCGAACAAAAGACCTGTCTTGACATTTATATTGGGAGTTCTCAAAAACACAACCAATCCCAAATCCTAACTTATTTTACAATTATTCTCCCGTCGATATCCGTCAGTAATAAATAACTTTTTTCATATTTATTTAGTTATTGGTTGTATTTCATAAACTTATTCAATGAGTCATCTTTAAATCGTAGCTAAAGATTGAAATCTCAAGGCAAATCTGTCCAACATTAGTAAAAGTAGAACTTCGGGGAGGGGTGTGAGAAAGAATATATTGAATGATGGATTGCACATTTTAATTCATATATAAAATAAGGAAACTCAATAAAGAAAGCCTGAACCTTATTGAACCTTATTGAGTCTATATTAGGCATCAACTTAGAAGTATTTACTTATGAATTTGCCGCAAAACAAACTTTGAGTTTACATGTTCCAGTGACAGCACATTATCCGTCGGTTATTAAACGTCAATCACAAAACTGACTTTTACGATATTTATAATCATTTAATTTTAATTTGTTATTACGTTTTGAATATCCAGTGATGGGTTGATAATGAAAACATATAACCTATAACCATTCCCTCACATTTCCACTCTACATCATTTGCTTTTATTTTGTCAGGAGAGTAGTATGATCAATGCCGTTACAAAAATTTATAGCTTAAAACTGAATAAGTATATCTACATTAACATTATTGATTTTCTATCCGAAAACCTGTGATCTGTTTTCATTTTGAGATGAAAATGAAGGACACAATGAGTTCATCAGACCAGTTGACCTAAGTTATACAAAATACCATAGCACAATAATAGGTCACTGCATGAGTGCAAGAATAGAGCATAATAAACAGCTAGATTATTGAACAAGTAAGTGGTTAACGTTTAGGTTGATTATTTCTATGGAATAACAAATTACAAACTGTTATGACTCTATGTCCGGTCTTTTATCACGTGATTTATCCACCAATCAAATTAAGTCTTATACAATCTTCTCACTGTGCCAAACCAATGACGTTCGACCGGTATGGGCAGTCTAGCGTCCTTATTGATCTTATATCCGCCTAGCCCGTCCACTTGAGTCCAGAACACCAGTACCAGCTTCTACTATGCGAATCGAGTCATTTATTTCAGACATACTGTGTTTATATATCAACCAAACAGACCGCAACGCACCATAAAATAGGAAACAACATTTGTACACAATAAAGCCAAAAAGTGACTGTGAACGTGGGACGCAGTAGTCAATAAACTGAACATAGCTTAAGAACAGTAAATCGTACAATAATAAATTATAGGTCAAAATAAAGCTCATAACAAGGGAAATATAAATATACATAATCTAATTACTGAATATAAGCAAAAATGGACAGTGGCTAGCAGTGGAATCCAGGACGCGCGCTTCGTCTTGTCTGGAACTCGAACTCAGTACCGTTCGGTTCAAACGCCCATCGCGTCATCCACTTAGCTACTGAGTCCTGATAGCCACTATCCATCTTTGCTATAATGCTTGTAAATTAAGGCAATATCGAGGCATACCACAGTATGCACAACTAAATGGACACGTTCTCAACAGTGAAATCACTCGTAATTTACTCGATAGTGAACATGATGTTAATGTCTGGAAATCTTTCAAGATGTTCAATAAGTCAAGGAGTCCTAAACTGTTATCTTCACTCGAAGCTATTGCAATAGAAAAATATAAATAGAATTGACGTATCCAAAAAGATACTGTTATCAATCTTGATTTGCCCTAGTGACTTTTTTTCGTGAGACTATTACGTAGGACATTTTTCCAAAAACCTTAATTAAAATTTCAAATATCTTAATTCTTACACGGGAGCTTTATTCAACTAATCTATATTTTTAATTGAGTATTACACAATTTATCTTCAATTTTGAAAAAAATCTGTTTCCATGTTGTTCTAGAGCATTCATACATATTCAACCTGCAAATAAGTGAACGTTAAAGCGGTGTCAATTCTTCCATATCGTTATCTTTGATTATTATTCTATCTCCCACCTATTAACTCAATTTATTCGAGACATTTCCGATAAAAAGTATGTAACCTTGTTTCGTTTTCATGAATAATACTACAGCCATGGGTTGTAAGCAGCTGAAAGAAATCCACGAAATAAATAAATTTATGTTATTCTACAACGATATTTTTTATTATTATGCAATTGCTAGTAGGACACTGTGATAAAACATGATCCACGAAGATTATGTCGGAGCACGTTGACTGAACTAATTCAACCCAATCGGAGCTGTCAGATAAAAAAACTACGGAAGCTTGTGTAAAATTACAGGTATTCTAACGCTTTTCTTACTAAAAATTCATCGTTATTCAACTCGGTTTGCTTTGAAATATAATTAAGTTCCTGTCCAAATCGCCTTCTGATTTTGGGGACTAGTCGAGTGAGGTAAAATGTTCGAAGAAGCCTAAACTATAAAAGCAACTGAGTCGAATAGCGGAAGACTTGGCAACAATGGTTTTACTAGTTACGAAGTGAAATCATCTAGAGTATAATTAAGAATCAAGTGGTAAGTAACTAGGACTACACTATCTGTTTAAATTGTCAAAATCCAAGCCAATTTTCAAGAGTGACAAAAACTGATGTACAAACTAATCTCTCAGTGTAGGGAAACATAAGGTCCGTTTGTAAGAAGCCTTTATGAAAATAAAAAAGTATGTCTTGGATGTAAAACGATTCACAAATCGACCGAACAATAAGTTCATATATGCCTAACAGTCAAAACACTATGCTTCCAACTACAAGGTACCTAGTTCGAGCTCTAACACTAATCTACCTGTTTGAGCAGCAAGCTAGCATTATTAACCTTCACATAAAACGTAGCCCCAGACCCGAACACAAAAACTCTCATTTAGTAGATGGACTACAATTCGCTTTTTTGAAATACCGGCCTTCGAAATATATTACAACATTAGCTGAGTAATTAAATGCTTATATGTTGTTTACATAGAGGGTTTCGATAAATTTCGAACGAGGTAAATAAACAATAATGCAACTCAGTATGTGCACGTTTATACGCAAAGCCGTGATTTACGCCTACAATGTAGGAAACGATAATAATACTTAACAGCGTGGCGTGTAATCAAAACACAAGGACTGGTAATTTAGATTTATTTGACGCCGGAAATAAATCAAATTTTAACGTCATTTCACCTTTTTCAGTTTCGAGCACTCATGTATAACCATTAGTGCTCTGACGAACGGTGTGGTGTTTAAACACAAATACACAAAATCTGTATGAGTGATTGGTCACAGAATAGTAACTAATGTCATATTTGTTTAGTCTTTAAGTGTCAACAGAATTCTGTTGATTAAGTTGCAATGTAGTCATTTATTATTATCTTAACACAGATATTGGTACGAGGAGGCACCAAATACATATGCGCCACACAACTCTCATTCGATATGTGTGAGGGCTGTGATACTGCCCGGGTGCTCAAACCGAAAGAGCTGGTTTTCTTAGGGCAACGCTCCCCGAGCCTTCGACCTGAAGGTCTGATCCACAAGGCAGTGGAGCATCGTAAGGAGATGCAGTCCCATGGAAGCCGGTGACCAATAATTGGTTCATACGCCATTTGTTCCCGCAGGATACTGGAGCCCATGTGCACCATTGATTTGGGATCCGGTTGAAGCACTGGACATTCGCTTTTCGTCCTCTCAATTTCGTAAACAACACCCCCGCCATAAGAAGGCAATGAGTAGGACTTCCCTGGCAGAGGCTATATATGCGTGGCCATGTGAGAGTATTTCGAGAGGGAGAGCGGACTCTCCCCACTCTCGGCCGTACCAGGGCATTTGGGGGTAGTCATTAGTCTGAGTGCATCGACATTTCTTGCAATATGCAATGATATTAGGTGATGATTTGTCAGTTTCATCAAGATTGTAAGTAAACCAACTAGTAAGAAACCTGGGCCCAGGGTTTTCTGTGGATTACCTCCAAACATTTAACACTTCCGACCTGTAATTAGCAAAAGATTACGAAGTGTTTTGTCTGCGGATTCTTAAAATTTATAACCATTCAGTTAACAGCCATTTGGGGGGGAATCGTAAGGTTATATAGTAATAAAAGTAAACTGAGTCGACATGATATATACAATCTTAAAAGCATTGAACATGGTACCAAAATATCGTGATATCCAAATTATTTCAAAACAAACAATCACAATTTTACAAGTAGTTCCAACATGAATCATAGAATCTTCGCCTACACCAAAAATTCGGAATACTTACGATGGATTATTAGTATCATTAACAGTATTCAATAATTTCATACTACTTAAACCAGTATATTCCGATGACTTTCGATTTGCGTAGAATACTTTCATTAAATCAGTGTAAAGATCACGTGCTATCTTGATATTATCAACAAATCCATATATCTTGGCTTGTTTTTCACATTCAGGCATCCAATATGTGACTTTATTATTATGAATGATAGTGGCATAGGTTTGCTGAAAGTTAATACACAGTGAAATAAATTACCTATTATGTAGTTACTTAATTAATATTTGAGTTGATTAAGTCAACAGGAAAACAGTTACTGACTGTTATGACTCGCATCTAGCTACGCGAATCGAATCTTAACGAAAGAGTAAACACAAGAGTAAATGCAAAGCAATATTTTGCAAAAGAACTTGTACTACGCCCTGAATAACTGTCGAACCCACACTCAAACTATTGAGAAAAAAGAAAACAATATTTGTTCTTCAATAAAATTGATGATACATAGAATAGTGTATGAATATTTATACTTTTTCGGTGTTTTAGAGAATAAGCTATTCAGGATGCGAGCTATGTGGATTGATTCCACAGTAAGTATGCCGTTCAGAAACTTAGAACGCTTAAGTTTGGAGAATCGTTTTTGACTAATTTTGGTCATCAGTTGGAAACATTGGATGAAATAGATCAAAATCGGTGTCGGCACAGATATATTTGCCCTTTATCTTCATTTAGATATTGAGTACCAATATTCCTTCATATGTACCTTTACATTCCATCTTGTCAAACCATATTCTATATCTTTAGCCTTTTGTGTTATCATAGACACTACTATGGTCTTGATCTATCTGCTACTTAGCCAGTTAACTTTATCTTGTTGGGTTGACGTGACATGACGAATTAGGTTAACTCATTTCTGTGCTCAGCTCCACAGTGATTATGAATAATTGATCATAAATGTACGATATTTTTTGTTACGGTTTATTTTGTGATTTCTGTTATTATTTAGTTACAAAATAATAGTTCACTTCATGATATCAATCAGATACTAAACAATAAGTAGATCGAGCAAACTTCACATTATAAACAAATGGCAATTATTTGTCACAAAAATATTAAACCTGTTTTCAACACTAACATATTAATTACAATTATTACCGTTGTTTATAGAAACAGTATTATTAATTTACAACATAAATAAATACCAAACTAACATGTCTACTTGGAGATGATGAACAATTGTATACAATCAAACTTTTTGTAGGGTAATTCTTATAACTTCCACCTGGAGGATACCATAAAAGTGATAATTCAATATGGCTTCCATATGTCCACTGACGACCAATCATAATGAGATAATCCCATTCTTGAAGCTTTGGGATTATTGACAATACTTGACCATAGAAGTTCAGTTTATCAACTATACGGAATAAATTGGACAAATGCAACTCTATTGTAACGACTGAATTCATGCATGAAGTTATATCTCACACAGAGTAAAAAAGGGACTAAAAATTATGATAATGTGAATATATTTATTTCTAAATGTAGTCACCCCGCTCCGTATGAAACCTGTCAGCATCATAGACAAGTAAAATTTAGTGAAGTTTTGGCTATACTTCATTTTTTCAGAAATAATAAGAAATCGTGTATGAATATTGTATATACATATAATCTTTGTTATTATAACTATTATAATCAGTCATTTAATTGCTATCATGACTTTACTTGAAACCAGACTCTTTTATAGATATGTTTATACTGTATTCGAATGGATGAAATCGGAGGGTGATAACAAGTAAAGAATGGATAGGAAATAAATAAACAAACTAGACGATAATTTGTAAGAATGTTTATCTAAATTTGAACGAAGTTTCATAGTAATTGGGCACCGAATTAATATAAGACATTAAAAAGCAAAATTAAATTTTATTACTTATTTTCGCTGTTAGAATAAAAGATTCAATTAAAAATTCAACCCCGTACGAAACCAGGTATAAAACAAATTAGGTAATAACAACTGTTCAGTTATTTTGGGTTTCCCAGTTGATAAAATTGACTGTGATAAAAATGATCACTAAATAAGATAAAACACGTCGTTTTTTATATCTTACGACACTAGATTCCTACTACACACGAACAGATTATTTTTGTTATGGGTTAGAACTTTGTGACTTGAACACATTGTGGATTTAACAGTTGAACTCATGAGTCAATTGAAGTTACACCATGGAAAACTTGGAAGCACTGGACGGTCGTTTTATCCTAGTATGGGACTCCTCAGCAGTGCACATCCACGATCCCGCCCGCGGAATTCGGACTCAGGATTTTAAAATAAATTCGTAGTATGTTGATCAGATGATATGTGACCAAGTGATGACTGTTAGCGAAACAGGATTA
Source organism: Schistosoma margrebowiei (assembly GCA_944470205.2). Lineage (NCBI taxonomy): Eukaryota > Metazoa > Platyhelminthes > Trematoda > Strigeidida > Schistosomatidae > Schistosoma > Schistosoma margrebowiei. The sequence goes on from OX104024.1 coordinate 15,163,766, forward strand.
TTGACGCAAACTTCCGAATAAATTGACATTAAAGACAAGAAAATTGGTCAAGAGAACAGGTTTTACATATGATAAAATAAAACCTCTCAACAGAAAAATAGCAATATTAAATGTCATAAACAGTTTGAAAACAAGAATTTTGTAGATCACTCAAATGTCAAGGGAATTAAGACAGCGTGTTTAGACTTTATTTTTGTCCCACACGTCAATTCCATAAAAAAGGATTTTTTTGACGTATATACAGTCAAAATTTAATAATTTTAATTAAATGATAACCATACCTGACAACATAAGTCTGTCATTCCATTTATGTATAAACTCTTTATCAGCCCAACGATGAATTACATTATTACTGGGAACAATAAGATCTAACTCCATATTTTTATTGTCCAACGACAAAACATTTCGTACATTTTCAAATTTCGCTTGACCAGATGATATTACTAATTGACTGAAATGATTCAAGCCAAATTGTGCTATTTGAATTGGATATGGATAACCGCGAGAACTCCATTGTTGACTGATTGGTACTCCTAGTATGCATGATTGTTTGTATTTGAATGTAAATACACAAATAAGTTGTGATTCAACTTTTTAACAAGATAATGAACGAAATGAATTGCCAGATATATGCACTATAGAAAACTTTCACCGCAATATATGAAGTACATTCGATAAATGGGAATGGATTTATGAGTATTTAGCTCAACTACCATACTTAAAATATTTTAGATGGAGAGAAAAAGTGTCATTAAAAAATGGTCCAATGTATCAGTTATACAAACACAAATGAACCAAAATATACTCGCTCACTGTAATACGATGAATAATTATATTACTGATAATATGAACATTTGAAGTTTGATACCTGATAAATATGAAGTACACTGGACAGAAGTCATCACCATTCTGTTATACTCTTTGAATAAGTGGATGAAATATCTGATTTGGTGAGACCGGAACAAGACTATTTAAGATCGTCACGAAAATAAGGACCAAGGTTATTACAGGTTGACTCAAGAGTGGAATCTTACAACTCTTTGAGGGGAGGTGACAGAGCGCTATCAGGAGTAAAACTATTGATTAGACCATCATGATAGTTATCCAATTTGACATTTGATTGAATTTTGACAAATTCGACAACTAATTATTTCGGTATTTTGTTCTATTTGATTCTGACAATTTCTGTTATGCACTGATCCAGTTTTGATCTTTGTTCAACGTAACATTTGTTTACATGTTATGATTATTTAAATGTAATATTCTCTGCAAAACAATCTATAAATAAAGAGTGGCTTTTTTGACAAAATATATTCTTTACATTCACAGATCAGACCTAGTAATCCTAACAGTTAGGGGCTGGGTCAAAATTATTAGATGGATAGCATTAAGCATTAATTGCGTTAAGTCTCGAGTCACTGTTGAGTTTATATTTTCGAATCGCATAGCAAAGAGCAGGTTATAAAAATATACAGCAAGTGTACAGGAATGGTTTAAAATTTGCGTCCATAAATTATGCTAGTATTTCACAACTCCAACTTCAATATAATGAATGAAACTACATCAGTTCTCTTTTTCCCTTTCCCACTAACTTGAGTAAGAGTACTAGTGGTTGATGATGACCCCATCATAATTGAAAATACATCTAACTTAATTGATTGTATGTCAATAACAATCATTAGAATCTATGAACCAAGTATTTGTCACTAAATACAAATCATAATAAAAATGTACTGAAAGTTCATGAGAAGAAATCATATTGAATAATTTAATCCAGTGGAGATCCATCTTCATCGATATTGACTTCCTTTATCATAAGTTGTGTTTGGTGATCGCACATCCCCAACAAATGTATGTTCAAATAATGTGTCCATCAATCGAGTGTAGTGATACAAACCAATTAATTAGTATCTTCTAGCATGCTTTTGACCAGCTATCGTTTTCAGCTTCCTAAATTTTACATTCCAGCTTGTTCAACACTAAACTGAATCGTGGTTTCCAACCTAGAAACATAGATTTTGTGTTAATCAGTTTAGAAATTGTATAAGAAACCCTTTACTTAGTCAGTCGATTGCAGGGAAGAAAGGAAGGAGAGGGTAGTACATTCTTGGTTAACATTAGTGTATACATATAAGTGGACTGACTTCATTATACATGAACTATACATTATTTAAATTAAATCCAACAGTTGTTGCTTGATTTTTCACATAGCAGAATTCGAAGGTCATTTCTATGCCACAGACTGAAAACAGTTGAATTACTGTAAAAAAATCAACTTAATTTTTGTCCTATCTCAAACTCATTAAATAACAAAATAGTTTAATATAAGCGCCAGAATCAATGGTGATAACAGTCACAATTAACATAAGGTGTTAACACACAAAAAGAAAATCTACATTCCATGAAATTATAGGTCATAGCATACCTTCATCTGCAACGATTAATTTCACATTATCTCGTTTTTCTACATTGGATTTATGGAATTGCATATATATACCAACAGGATTATGTTTATTCAAATATGGTTTTGGGACGTCAACATTGGCGTGATTCCAATAAAATGTGCTAGACGATAAATCAAGGGATCCATAAACCTAAATATGAAAACGATCTAGTTTAGTAATACGAAAAATTAATTACTACTTATTAGTGGTCAAATAATCATATTTTAGCTAAATTGTTCATTATCTTTTCATATTTCCAAGTACTGCATACATATGTAGTCGTATGACTCCAAACCCTTATATTTATCACGTTGTTATTTAAACGTTTGCACTTAATTCTATCAGCTTGTGTTTTGGAGATAATTTAACACTACAGTAGATCATTAAGAAACATTGTAATATCTTAGAAAGACTCTGTAAGAATCCATCGAAAATTTGAATTTAATAATCAAATATGATCAACACGAAAAACATTGAACAATAAAATTGTGAAAGATTGAAGAACTTGAGTAGTACTTAGTGTAACATACCAATTAATTTTAAAATAATTCATTTCAGAAGTCTATTTAGTAGCGATAGATTAATAAATCTGTAAGAAAATTTGTTCACAACTACCAACTTAATCGTAATGAGTAAAACTATGTACTACCAATAATCAACTGAGAAGGATATTAAAATATCTCAGAGAAAACGCAGGCTGATTTCCATGATAACTGGAGAGCACATCTGTGGAAAGCACTTAAAGTTGTGAAGGATTTTTATTCCTTGAAGGGTCTAGAGCGAGATATCCCATGATTATAATACACAGATATCCATAGGATCTTAAAGATTCTGTGAAACTTGTGGTATTCATCATTAATGATATACAATCAATAGAATAAAAAAGTGTTACCTGAAGAATATTAGAAAGCATTTCACATAATCCAGAAGCAAGTTCTATAAAAATATAAATATAATTTATGCAGGATACATGTCTACTTAAGACTGAAAAAGTTTCCTCACGAAAATCTGGCTCAATCGGTATCCATTTGAGAACCCTGATGTTACTGAAATCCTTCAAGTTGTTAATAAATTATGACCATCCTAATAATTTCAGCCTTGGTTCATCTGTGATGTAGTGCACTACTATACGAATTTGTGAATGAAAATAAACTTGTTTAGTTCCTAATTTCTAGGCAGGCTTTAGCCCATAAGGCAACCTTAACAAAGTATTCTCATTTCCTCAGAAGAGCTATTCCTCTGATCACAGTACACTATCTGTAAAGAGGACTAAGAGCCGAAATTTAACCTTAAAAAGTCACTTAACATGAAATTCAATAAGCGTACTGGAATATTGAATTTCAATTTTTCAGATAGTGCCACTAAACACGCTCAAAATTTTATGGAAAGAGTATACATTTTCAGATTGTTATATTTCTTCACACGCTTTACAGTTACGGTTCCTTTAACATTTACCAACATCATACACATATTGCCCTGAATATAATCCTTAATACATGTTCAAGACTAAAAAGAATAAAAATGACTTCCCACATTTAAGATTAGTAAACGTGCACCAAGACCGTTGAATTTTTACATGGTATAACTTCTATACATAAGTGCTACAGCTTTCACAATTATTATCCAGACATCCATGTCATAATTAAGTGTAACACATTCAATCCACGTTTAATCTTCTTACTTCAATATAAATAGATAGAAATAGGAGCGAAGCACGACTTGAATATCAATAATTCGCAGTAGACGCAACAAATATCAACAGCGAGAAGTCGAAAGATCCACAAAAAGAGATTTCCAAAGTTATCTATATCATCCGATTACATTACTAGTGGTGAATTATTAAAATGGCTTTCTCACACTTTGGGATGCTGATAAAACGTGTTAATTTTATTCATACTGTGGACGAAAAAGATATCCCCATACTCCTGACATCACTCTTTAAAAGTAAAAAAACTAAAATCGTACACAAAAAAAACAAGACAAACCTTAAAATAATTACGGACTAATTCGAATGGTATGAGTACTTCTTGTGATTTCAGCAAATAGCATCCGAATATTAGTTTTTCATTTACTATGCACCGGATAGAACGAACAGAGTCTGAGTTTAATCTTTCAAATTCACGAGTGGATCTAAGTGATAAATGACAATTAAAGTTAAAAGTACCTGTCATATACATTTTTGAAGCCGTTTCCTTTGTAATCAGATTCATGACTGTGGTCGGAACCCCTTAAAATTTACAGAATCAGCTTGTTTAATAACTCAGAGTACTTTTCAGATCCCGAATAATATGAGACATTCCCCAATCTCCACAGTACGACAAAAGCTGTTAACACCGCCAAAAAACCGAAGAGACGAACAAAATATAAAAACCTTACACGCATGGGGCTTTGAAAGTTGATGAATCGGCGCAACTTGTTAGCATATTAAAATAACTTGTCACAACCACATACTCAGTTATTTGGATGGATCAAATTGATCAAAATTAGGTGTAGCAAAGAATCTTGTTTGAATGTTAAATCAACACTTAGACAAATATTCTAAAGATGATACGCAGGGAAAAAACTTGAGAGAACGGAGATTTGATTAGGGAAATATCAAGTATTTTAAACTACCAATTTAGCTTAGTGGAGTGCATTATTTTGTTTTGCACAGTAAAGTAACGTACTACTATCAAAGTACTTACTAAATGATAACATTATAGTCCCTCATTACTGTTAGGACAGTACGGTAACTGAGCATAACTTTTTGCGTGCAGTGGTAGATAAATCCCCACGACAAATAGTTCTGCACGTATTTGACACCAACATTCACCTCATTAGTTTTAATGGAAACACCCTAGTTAAAAGAGCTCAATCAAGCATCTGTACAAGATCAACATTGGGTTCACCATGGTACGCATCCATTGCAACAACTAATCAGTTTATATAACATACTTTACGACACTGACTAGCCATAAAATATATCTTGGAACTTCTTTATTTCCATCTTTTGACTGGGTTTAAGATAATCGATTATAAAGGTTTTATGGATAATGGCCTCGTCATATGTCCTCTATCGACTGATGACGTCGATATAACGTAAAAATAAGATATAAATACGAAATGCGTTGGAGACTTGTAAATTTAACAACAAACAAATCATAAGATAGCAATGGATATGGCAATTATTTTTATATGTAGAAGTGGACTGTGTATAAAATACAGTAAAGGGAATATATATATATATATATATATATATATATATATATATATATATTTCGAGGCTAACAGTGAACAAGTACAACGTGCTAATGGCCTTGAGTTGGCCAGTCAGAATTAAGATAACGCCTTATACACCTGAAGCAAAATTCAAAGTGTATTAATAGAAAAAGTCAATGTCACTACTAACCAAGTATCTGGTCCTTTAAATTCTCAAAATTAGTGAAAATCTCTGTGAGACTACAATTTAGAAACTGGCCGAATCGTGAATTCCGGTGCGAAATGCATTCACTTATAAAGTTATAACCAAAAAAGGGGAAATAAAGGCGAACAACTGGGAAATAAAGGAGAAAACGCATCAGAATGTCACTTTTTCCGCCTGTCCGGGGGAAATAATGCGGATTTCCCCCTTTTTCGCCGTGTTGTCGATAAATTACTCATTTTTCTCCTAAATATCCGCAGAATATTCGAATTTTCACCTAAATATCCGCCGAATTGTCTACTTTTTGCCTTAATTTCCGCGGAACTGCTTACTTGTACGATTAATTGTCTACTTTTTGCCTAAATACATACAAAACCCCCCCCTCATTTTCCATCCATTGACACAACCCCAAAGGTCTCCTATGTTCGCCTTTATTTTCAACAACAGACCGAAATATATCTGCGATGCAGTGGAAAACCGGTACATTTTTGAAAAATTTTATTTAAAAGGAAAAGCTTATTATTGTGCAACACTAGAGCAGAAGCTTAAGCATCGATTGTTTTGCATATCCAATGCAACTGCTAATTCATTGTTATTTGAAAGTATCTGCGAAAGAAGGAACAGGCGATTTATTATTTATAAGGAATGTGCATTTAATCAGAAGTTAACTGACAGTCAAACACACATTCTCAGCACTTCTACAGTTCCCCATGTAAGTAAAAAAGTAAGCTGTTTGGCAAAATAATGTTTATTGAAATGTATGTAGAACATCAAAAAAATTGCACTGATTATTCCCTTAAGCCACGTTCGTTCGGCTATTGAGAATTGAGGTAGTCGTCCCGTGAATTCTGAATTTAAAAAAAGAAAAAAAGTCATATTCATATCTCAATGACATGCTTTGGCACGGCCAAATACTTGAAGCTGAACTTACGGTTATGTTCGTTAATATTGTTGACTGTAACTATAGAGCCGTAGGGAAGGTGTCGTCTGTTCTTTGCAAAAGTCGTCTTACCCTCCAGCCGTCTCCCAAGTACAGTACACCTATCGCAACCTGCTTTAGCGTTATGATTTACAGTGTACCTAACAGAAGAACGAGCAGATGCGTCACATATAACAGCCGCCAACCTAATAGCTATGCATTTATTAAACTTGACACTAAAAAGACCCACGTCAGTCATTTCTTTTATTTCAGAAATTGTGTTCGCAGAAAATTCGTTGAATTCTGCTATTTATAAATAGTATTTTGTCACTACAGCTGATGTCAGTTCTTGATAAAATATTTTACGTCAGTCCCTCACCTTAAATTTCGACTCTGTTTCCTATTCCTAACTCAAACTAGTTCATAGCTTCTTTTGGTTGTAGTAATTAGTTGAGTTTACTCTAAGTTACTTGAGCTTCGTTCAAAGGTCGTCCAAATGTTATATTTTTACCAAAATATCCATTGTGCAAAAAGAATTTTAGATGGTGCTAAGGCTAAATGGCATAGCATACCTCCCCTTATGGCAGACTGAGTGTTAATGTACTTGATGTCGTTCATCGTGTAACCAAGTGTGTTTAGGGACACTAAATAACAATTTACCTTCTTAACTCTTGCTCTAAGTCTTCACTCTTTGGTAAGTACAGATTTTATGGTACCGCATTATCACTGCCAGTTACTGATTGACCAAGAGCCTCACTCCCCTGTCGACGTAACTTTTCTGGTTCAATTTCATTTGTAAACTAGATTATACGTAACTAGGCTAACCCTAATTCTATCATGTGTTTGGTTTTAAGTTCTTTCCTTCCACACTGATCTTCATCTTCATACCTCAGATGATGGGGTGACAACTCCGAAATATCATAGGAATTATAGTAGGTATATCGAATTTTCTGTTCGAAGATTCAAAAGAAAGTAATTTCCTATGGGCATCACTTTAAATTAATCCGTACTGTTGAGTCTCGGCATAGCCAAAGTCAGGATAAGTAAGCTGTTTAGCTCCGTAAAGTTCTCTTATTCATCCCATTAAAGGTTTTCTCTTATTCCAAGAAGTTGATACATAGCGATGAGTTGCACTTGACCGATTATTCAACTGTGATCGGCCGTGTCACGATTTGATTGATACATGAATATTACCCCTCTTTCTAATCTGTCGTTATTTGTCGTAAATATCAAATCTTTCTGAAGAGAACGTGGGGCATCTTCACAGTCATCACTATGCCTAGCTTCAGTCCCTAGGCTTATACACTGCTTGGTTTCGCTGCCTTACCACTCTTCGTTTGTCTGATGGCCATACTAATTTTTATTGTCTTCACAATAACATCTACGGGAAATTCTGTATATTCTGCTTCGATATCCAGTATTTTCAAAGAGGGTGGTTTGTTCAAGAGCTCTTAAACGTGTTCTACATGTTCTACTGCTCCTAAGTTTCAGTGATTTGCTTACCATTCTCATTGTTTATGTTCTATGATATCCACACCCGGTGTTTTCTGTCCTGATTTTCGCCTTTGAGTCACCTATCAAGATGGTCAGTTCATTTCCTGTTTATATCTCCATGATTAACTGCAGCCATCCTCTCGATGATATTGCTAGTCGCGCAGAGCACTGGATGACATTGATTGTGATCCCCTTTCTCTCTGATTTGGAAGATACTTTGGTGATTATTAATCGATGATACTACTTTTGTTTAAGTGTTTTTCGTTCTTTTTTGAAGGTCATCAGTTCAACCTTTTACGTGTCCAAAACGTTTTCTTTTCCGCAGCCAGGATACAACTGCACATCTCCTGAGACTAACCTCTTCTTCTCAGAGTGCTTTCAATGGGTTTGACTTAGTGTAAACCACTTCGGAGACCATCTCCAGATTGTTTTTTTCATTTTCGTGGCAATTTAAATGGTCGCTTAGGCCTCCTACATTTCATACGCATTTAATACACGTATATTAGTTGTTGCTCTGATAGTCAAAAGAGACACTGGCCCATGATTTACAAAGACTCTCGGCTTTCATTATGAGGTGGAAGGATTTCAGATTGAGTTAATTTGTTTAGGTATAATCTTATGCTAATTGTTTCGTTTCACGCCATGTATTTTTTCAATCAATTCCAAGCACTTCATGGACCTGTAGTGGTGTCGGCTCCTAACCACACGATCTTTGGAGCTGAGTGCATAATAAATAAAAAGATTCGCATTCAACATGTAACACTAAGAGCAGGTCAACAATGACGAACGCAAAGAGAATTGATCCAAATTGCTTGGCTCGGACACGCAGGCGTGGTCACAATAATCTCTTGCTTTTTGTATCGGCTATATTAACAGGCCAAATATTGTCAATTTCTACTTTGTTCATAACAGAACATAAGTTTTATTTCAACAAACATTCGACATCTCACAAAACTTGTGAGGCAGTGTTAATCATAATAAATTCATTGAAGTCTATCAGTGTATTATACTTTTACCGATAACTAAAGTGGTCGCATAACTCCGATTCGCGGTGAGTCATTATATTTATTACGGTTTACAAGATACTTGTAACGAGAATATATAGATCGATTCAGTTTTTCACGTCCGCCTCCTTATGTTTTGGTATGGTTCCATGTTTTAGTTAATGTCCAATACAAAGTTGCCGAGCCCTTACACCGAAGAGATTCTTGTCATTTTAGTAGTTATTTGTGAGTTTTCATGTCTTGTAACCCAAGTAAGTACGTTTGTCTTAAGTCAGTGGGGTTTTCAAAAGCAGTGGCTATCACATTCACAAACGGTAAGTCGGTTAGCTGCATTGTGAAAAGTAATCAAGTTCTAAATAAAGGTGTTGGTAGAAGGCGTTTGTCCCATGAAGTCATGAAACAATGAACTTCATAAACCGTGGAAACGGTGTGAGTAGATCAAAGTCCTATGTTGCTTGGATCCGGAAGTCTTAAACTGGAAGCTGATCATTTGTTAAAAAGTAGTCTAATGTTGGACCGCCGTTATATATATATTTTTAATCCTCGATTATTATCTTTGGAACCACGACCGTATATACTGAAGAAAATGATGCAACATGTACCTTCAAACTGGTTTTCTAACAGACTTGCGTCTGTTGACAGACCTCTTTCTAATCGTTCGCAAAGTTAAAATCAGCTGATATTCTATGTGAACATTATGATGGAGATTTCAATTAAATATTTCGAGTATACCCTAGTATGATCGAGCAAATTGAAAGATACACAAAAATCAAACGAAGTAGTCGGCAAAGATTCAGCTTATAATGTCATTAGGGTAGAATGATATTTGCTGATATTATTGACAGAATTACAAATCATCTAGACATTAGTGGGAATGAACGTCCAGTCATGTTTGTTTGGTCCAAACTTAGATGAAATCAGATTTTACTTAGAAACAATAAGAATTCAAAGTCATAATATCAGAAATCATGCGAACACTAGCATGATAACAGAAACGCCAAACGATTCCGAATTTTGATCAGCAACAACTTCGCTTTCGTATCAAACTAACTCTAATTTCCATCAGTAACCATGCAATAAAATTAGAATATTCCATTATTTATCGAATTGCGGATTCCTTCAGCTACTATCAATATATGTTAATCTTCCATTTGTCTTCTACTCTTCCGATCAATCTGTCAAAATTCCTATTATTTTACCTTAATTTCAGATCACAATGTGGAACCGGTTCATATGTTGTATATAGTCAACATGCTTACCCGTAAAGTCAGTAAATTGAAGATATGCAAATGTCATGTGTTTACATAGCTTCCGAAAATTTTTAAATAATCGATAGCTGCATGTATCTTATTCTATGTCATTTTTAGCGACTGAATCTTTCTCACGAAATTAATACTTGTTGGCTATTCATTTCCAGTACATAGTAATCCTGGCATACCGTGATCTCCGATAACTAAAGAGGTTGCGTTCACTGTTATACAAACTACCGGAGGCGTTAATCTCCACTAAAGGAAGTAGCAAGCCAATGCGTTTCCTATTCATCCAATATCTACATAAATAACTGCTAGCATTTCCTTCAATTCTATTTATACTCAGAAGTTACGTGTCAAATCTTTCAGTCTAACCCTCATGAACGACACGACATATGCGCTACTTCGCCCTTGTTATGTCTCTTTAATGAGAGACTTTATGGAACCAGAAACATCCATAGCAATTATTTGGCTCCATTTGTATCTGACATTATGACTTGAATTGATTTACTATGTCATACCAGATAATTGATTCGCTTGAAGTGTGCCGCTTGACTTACCACTGGCGTCGGTCATTCCATATGTCTCTTCTACATTCTATTTCTAGTAAGCTGATTTCCAATTTACTACGTGTAAGACGTTGTGTGGAGGGCAGCTGATTTTATAAATAAGTGATTAGAATTCGAGATGTAAAATCTTACCTGAGAGGTCCTCTAGTATGTCAATACAATGCATTGCAAATCTTTCAGTATATATATCTTTCAGTATATGTCATACGCTGTCGGTGTACAGGGTATTCTATATTCAGGGTTGTCATCCACCATAGCTTTGTAAGTACTTTATATCTTACATGCTGTATTTACGTGCACTGAAACAATCCAAACCTTAATTTTCATGAGTGACATTTTGGACATCATATAAGGGGGCAAAAGTTATTGAGCATTGTAACATAAAAGGCGAATGAACTTTAGCATTTGTATTATGGTTTCTAGATATTTAGGTTCTCAGTTACACACCCAAATACATCACAGCGTTGAACAACTTACACTTTAGACTAAAGCTGAAATTCTTCTTGGGTATTGCGACAGCAAGATGGAACAGTGTTTTATGCAGACATGTTAAATGTATATAATTATATACCCATTTTAGAATATGACATCATATTTAGTGTTCTAACGTCAAATACCTTCATTCGATCGGCTAATTTGTGGTCAGTTGCCTGATGAGTTTGAAAGAGTTGCATACGAATCTCGCCAACATTCCTTTTTCGACTGCCTGCTTACTTATCTGATAGTCATATCCCATTATTATTGCTCTTTAAATAAATATAAACTGTTATACGTAGTATAGCCAATACAGTCGTGTATCTAGACCATGGAGTTGTTGGTCCACTTAGTTTCACATAAACAATTCTTAGGGATTATAATGCAGAGATTTAGGTTAAAAGCTTTATTTGTCATATATATATTGTACATTACGTACTTGCAAATTACTCTCTGCCACTTTCGCGGCTAAAAGCCCATATTGATACATAAGATGTAGCGCAGCCCTAGTGTAAAATGAAGAAATCACATATTATCCATGTAAATTCAGACAATTTGAAAGAACTCAACACTACAAATAAAATATCTTATTCACTCGCCAAAGCGATAGAAAAATGAATAATACTGTAAGGATGCCACAGGTATTTTGAGTTTGACAACGCTTTAACCAGTAAAACCTAATATGAATCGTACCTGCCAAGTGAAATCAAAAGACAGAAGCAAGGAGGTTTGAAGATATATTTGACAGGCTATCAATATATCGTAAATCGACTGATCTAATCTGGCTAGCGATTGCAGGGGATGTTGAACACGGCATTCCAGCTCGTGATCTGGTGCGAATGCATGATTGGGCGCCTTCAGCTAGGTGAATTCATTAAAACAATTTCGAGATTTTCCATCCTCACTTCATCCCGATGTGTTACCCACATGTACAATTTTTCTTGAAATTCTAATAGATATGTCAGGTTGCTCATGAAACCAAAACGTGGTGGTTGCATATTGCTTGCTGAGTTTTTGAGATGAAGCATTGAAGACCCCGGCTAGAAATATCTGGCCTAATTCGGTGCGTGCTATTTTTATTAACACCTAGATTATCTCATTTTCTTGGGAGTTAGTGTAGTGGCATTGGACCATAACCACACTATCCTCAAAGCTGAATACGAGATTACTCGGAAAATAGGTATTCAATATTTAACGCGAAGAAATACCTAACAATGGAGAAGGCGCGAATAATGAATTGAATAGACTAGAGTTGATCGAACGGCATGGCTCGGCCATGCAGGCGTGGTCTCTGCTGAATGTTACCTTATATCTTCTTTTCATATTAAATATATTGTTCTTTCTCTAGCCTAACCTTGTTCTACATCATGTATTGGTAATTGATACGATACAGTGAGTTGGTGTAGTCGATGGTGTGACTTCCACGTAAGGTCTTATAGATTAGGCAGTCATATCATGACAAATCTACAAATTTAGGATTAGGTCTATTATTAGAGCAGTACTAATATCATAGTAGACCATAAGTTCTACATTGGTGAGCCCAACTAAAGAAACACAACCTATTATTGTTAATCCTTATTTCCACCTTAACCTTCTCAATCGGTTTTTATTTTTGTAAACCCAACACGTCTGAAATACACGATTAATATCACGGAGGTTGAGATTGGCGTACTGGGTTTAACAGACAGGAAGAAATACCGATAACGATTTTAGACTGCTCATACGGGTTTACGCGTGACTGGTCCTTTCGATAATTCACTGTTCTCTAATTGGCGGTTTCATTACTTTATATATTGATAGGACACACGGCTAAAAGTTACAACGCTATTGGTAATTATTTCTAAAAGCTTATTTATAGTATCGTCTGAACAATTATTCGCTCTGTTTTAAGGCATCGAAACACATTTGTGTGCAAAACCATGGAAGTATATGTATTGGCATTCAAAGAAATGTGATGATGAAGTAATTGTCATCAACGTACCATTAAAGAGGTAGGTTTAAAGATAGTTATGAGGAAATTGCATGGAATCGCTAGAATATTTTCCTTATTACGTAGATTGTGGGAAGATATAATAGAGCATGAGGGGATGGATACCAAAGAGCAAGAAATAACGTCAATAAGCTGGTAGATAAAGGCAAGGTTTAATTTGATGCGCCTGAACCAGAAAGGTCATAACATTGATCGTAATGGCTGAGTAGAATTATGAAGATTGTGGGTTTATGGCAAAGTTATTTCAAGATAACCATATGTTAAACATTTATACAAATTGTTAGATGCAAAAAGAGAAGAGAGACAATACCGCGAACAAAAGTATCAGAGTTTAGTCTTCAACCTTAACTTAGGCACAACGGTGAGTTAGTATCTAGTTGTTATATCCCAGCGCAGAATAAATGAATGTTAAATGTTAAGAATTATTTATGGACTATTATTACATATATTCCTATTAAATAATTGCTAAGTAACTGTGTTATATTTATATCCGTATTTCCTTTATTCTGAGCCTCCATATAAACTGTTGACTACTATCATATGATTTACCATTATTAAGCTGTTACCAACCTATTAATCATAGTCTCTCACACTCACAGTAAGTTTTGGCTTGATTCATTTATTGATTTTTTTATTTTATAGAATAATCTGGTCTAGTTTTGTGTAAAGCAAGTATGTTTGAAATATAAGATTCATACAGTGCGAATGAAATTGTGTTCTGAACTCAACGGACAAGGTAGGGTGATAGGAATCAATAAGGACTCAAAATGGATTCTAAGCCGCTTGAACCTGTCGAAGCTCCATTGATTTGACACAATGTCCAGGTCGAATAAGCCAGTGTTATAATTAACGACTTAGTCACGCGACAAATAACAAGACATAAGAACATAACAGTATAAATAATAAGCTGTCAAGTAGCATCTGAAACAACGAGTAAACTCCTAGTCATAATGCGAGCTCGACAATTCACAGAATGGTCAACTCACCATTATTTTGGCTCAAAAATAACCAGGAAGAATATCACAGACATTACGTAAACTGACATTAAAAATTTAAATACGATGCAAGTAAACCTATTTAGGTTAACGAAACATTAACGGCTACAACAAAATCTGAAGCAACACGAAACATAACGCTAATGAGACACTGTGATTTACAAGCTTCATAAAAAAGGCTGATATCGTCCGACTGGCGAACGACCTTTCTTGGTAGGTGGGCTGTCTCTAATCATAGTTGCAGTGGTGTGTGGTTCAATAAGTACTTCTTGAAGCTCTAGAAAACCTGATAATAACCAGCCTGAAATTATAGTAGCTCTGTTTAAAACAGTAGGCGCTTCTGGCGCTCTCTACGTGATGCAAACAGAAGTCATGCTTCCGAAGACAGGGCTAAATTTATGAAGGATAGTTTTCACCCGGTTACCCACCGTTACAACATGAACACAAAGTATTTAGTTATTATTAAAACAATGTATTTGAACTGATTACTAGCGACATACCGGTAAACGTCTGTCACCTAAATAGAACTTAAGTTGTAAGTTGTGAGCGTATTAAATGACCGAGCTTAAAGAATGGAAATTGTAAGTAACATCATTGTAATTATGGCTTATAAACCTACAATTGAGGGGATTTTCGCTGCTATCTCACCTCATGTAGAGATGAAATTTCTTTCGTTACAAAACAACAAGGTTTTTGAGAGGGCTTTCCCTTTTCATTCAACATTTTTGTTGCTAAAGCTCATTAGGCTTCTGCTCAGAGTTGAATTATTATTGAAGATTAGGTCTCCATTTATTTAGGTGAACTATTGATAAGGTCTCTCATCAGAGACACAGAGCGAATTCGTAGGTTCGGTATTGAAAGCAAAGTCAGAGAATTGATCAATGGCCACCTCAGTGACCGGAGGTAGTATGTGAAAAAAAACAGTAGGTAATCATTATAATAATATATGAAGAGTGGAGTTCATCATGAAAGAATCCTATATCATCTTTTTTCCTCTGCCTAAGTAGTATTCCTAATGAGGTGAGGTCATCCCCTTATTGTCTGAATACAAAATAAAAGTACGAAAATTCATACAAAATCATGGCGACAGGATGGAAATAGAGAATGATCTAAATGTCTTTATTAAGTGATCAAACAGGTAGTTGTTAATGATAAGTTTTCGAAAAAGCTATTGTGTTGTTGAATCACTATTAAGACGTCTTACAAAATTCTATCGATCAAAATTTCTTTGCCCATGTGTAATTATTATAAGGACTGGTGAATCATTCTAGATAATTAACACAAAACCTCGGGTAACTGTGGATTGTCCGCTCTGAAGCCTCAAGATTTTGTAAGTAGTGCAGAATTCAATTCATGGCGTTTAAATCACTCACCAGGTTTTTTCTCTTTTGTACTAGTCTCTGCTACAGAGATACCCACTATTCTACCATACATGGAACTCAAAACTAACATGAGCATTGCGAAGCCTCAGAAACATACAGTTTATCATTTGGAGTACCAGATCAGTTCGAGCTCACCACTAAAAATGTTGTGGATATTTGAAACTTAAGAACGGCGTTTTCGTAACAACTTCATGATCAGGGATCCTTAAAACAGTCAGTACAAGAGTTAGGAATATAACATTCGTAGATATATGTGGAAGGTATTCGATGTGTTGAGAAGCGTATAACCTGAGAGAGGGATGAGTTACATGGCATACTTAATGGTGATCTGGGTTACTGTTTAAATGTGACAGGCGATATTTACGCGCATTTATGAGTACCAAATCCAACATTTTGTTTTCCATGAGATCTCCAGATTGAATTAACTGCAAATTTACCAGTGTACAAGGTTAGATTAAACCACATCAAGTGTTACGTGGAGGTAACAAGTAAACCTATTGGTCTAAATTGCACTATGCTTTGCATATGTTTAAGCATCACCTGGTTATATGATATGAAACAAACTTTGGTAACCGTAAGGGTCTTAGTAAGTCAATCGTCACTTGTCAGCCAAATCTGTAATAGCTCCAGTAGTCAAATGTAATGTAGCCTATTGTAATAAATGACATTGTTGACCTTAACTCGTTGGCATCAATAAAAAGTAAATTGAACGAAATCAGTTGATTTAACCTAGGTTAACAAATGTATAATTGGTGCTTGAAATTCTCATATGACCTTCAGCTCCTCAGGATTACTTTAAGCGCATATTTTAAAATTTTTTACACGAGGACGTCAGTAGAATCAATGGTGTCACACAATGCAGTTCTCAAGGGTGATGTTGTTTATTATCTGCATAGGCCGACAAAAAGTGCATACATTGGCTCAGTTATAGCGTCAGATGTTCATCCAGCGCGAAATAATAATGAAGTTACTCATGATAAATGTGAAAATGAAAACACGGTAATTTGTAATCTCTACAACACGACAGAGGTTTTTTCGTTTCTTGGGTTTTTTATCTGAGAAGTCGTCTGCTTCTTGGTTTGGCAGTTGATCTAGGTCCGTGACCACTGATCGCATTGATGCATCGATCATATTGACTATAGTCAATGGGGGTAATCCCAAGTTAGAATATTATTTGTGGACATTTGAGTGACGCTAAAGTGGCCTTGATAATGTCCACATACTGAATAGTTTTAAATGAAATCTTTAAATCCATTTGAAAGATAAGGATTATTCATAGTTGATGGTTAGGGATAGGGATTAGATTTAGGATTTTCATCACGAACTGACATCATTTACAATACCAAGACGTTATTTAACCAAATGTATAAATAGTTCCGCGCCAAAATCCAAGACCTGATATCGTGAATTCTACTGGTTCGTTCACAAATTATAGTCTCGCCGAATACCAGTCTTCCTATCTTAAGGAAAAATGTCCGTTTTGGGTAAATGGCAGAAAAACCCCGAAAATTCGGAAATTTCCCCAAAATCGAGCGATCGTGATTCTGTAAAATTGAGGCGATTTCAGGAAGATATATACAAAACTGGACACACTTCTCTGACCTCTAGTTTATATGAAAGTAGATATAGAGCGCTCACTTGGGATGTTCAGAGACGCACTAGATAAACAACTTGTTATGATCTCTTTATCTTTGTCCACATAAAGATTCACACTCGGTTATGCTACTTTCTAATTGGTGAATATAAAAAATTAGTTGTGCACAGATATTCGGATACGCATGCCATTTTCAATACTTAGAAGAAAGATAGAACAAAAAACAAAGCTTCATTGAGCGTAATTATGGACGTCTGAACATGACGTTCAAGACTTCATGAATCTTTATCAGTCAAACGTGGTTGTGAAATTATCAAAAACGTTTTGAAAGGCAGTAGTACCCGTATTAAGTCGACAGTTAGTTTTCTGTAACTTATCCTTGTCAAATTATTTTATCATCTTAATCCTATATGCTGTTATAATTGTACTAATTTATAATAATGATTTAGGTTAAAGTAGATTGGAGGGCTTTTGGATTTAAATCTAATAGTAGCTCCATACCACTCAATTTAAAATCAGATGAAGTTCACTTTTTGGACAGAAGTTATATGCCTGGAGAGGTCGTTCAAAACTTAGAAACCAATATGATTGGAACGATCTCAAATGTCTGCATGACAGCCCATGCAGAAATACTAGACCACCAGAAGGTCATGTTCGATATTCAGTGTGATCATTTAAGAAGTGTATATGTAAGTGACCCATTTTATTTTATTAACATCGTCATTGTATTTTTCATTCCCACAGTGTGTTTGTTAAATTGACTTGACATAGCTTATGTTCATGTCTGTTGTAAATATTCCGTAGATTGGACAGCTTATTTACTTTGAAACTAATTTTAAAGAAAACCAAGGGATATATTATACAAAATGGCATTACGTTGTTATAATATAAAAGCAAACGTATAAATAGAAATAATCTTGTAAGATGCATTCAAGAGGCATAGTACTAAAGGGTTTATATAGAAATGTACACTCAATACTGCAATATAGCCAACATCTCTATTGGATGAAGTGATTCATGCTGGTAAACTGAGAGCAACTTCGGCAAACTACTCCGTAGTGTCGAAAATTTACCGGAAAAGTGATTGATATAGATAAAGTCAGTCAGTCAGTTAGCTACAACGTAGGACCGGGCACATATGTGCATCGGTCCAGGTTGCCATACCGCATCAGCACAACAAGATGAACACCGGATTCATAACAGTGGTTAGGTAAAAGGTGGTAATATATAAGAGAAAGATTGTATATAGAGATATAGTACCAGAAGACGGAATTGGTTCGTAGAAAGAAAGATATGAAGCGATTTTAATCTCTTAGTTTAAGGAAAGACAGGGAGTGTATACACCGACGCCATTGTGATCGATTCTGAGCCATGTCACCAAGAGTCTCCAACCATTGGTTACGATAGTCACGCGGACCCCAACCAAGTAGTCTGCATCTACCTACATGGCTCAGACTAGAGGTTAGTGTCTTTAAGCACTGATGCCACGTTTTGGTTTGGCCGCCATTAATTCTCTTCCAACCATCTCTAACACCCGTTAGCATTGCACGTCGTGGTAATCGGTGTTCAGGCATACGTAACACGTGGCCCAACCATCTCAGTCGATGAAGATTCATAACCTCATCAACTGATTTACCATCCTTTCCTAATACCCTGCGTCTAACCTCACTATTACTTACCCGGTCATCCCAGCAGATGCCAGCAATATTTCTAGGGCATCTGTGGTCAAATACTAATAGCTTACGAGTGTCTTCTACTCTTAATGGCCATGTTTCGCTGCCTTAAAGTAAGACAGAACGGACTGCCGCGCAGTATACTCGTCCTTTTATTGATAGACGGATATCTCGCCTTTGCCACAGGTGACGTAAGTTGACAAAAGCCAAACGAGCTTTTCGAATCCGTGCTGAGATTTCGTCCAATACCAACCCATCAGGGCTGATCAGACTTCCAAGATAAGTGAAGTTGTCAACGCGTTCGACTACTTCACTCCCTATCCTTAGTTCAGGTGTTAACGCAGACCAGTTCTGAAGCAACAACTTGCATTTAGAGGGAGAGAAGCGCATTCCAAACATCCTGGCATTGTTGCTCAGTGCTACCAGAAGACTCTGCATTTTGTCAGCGTCTTCACCAAACAGGACTATGTCATCTGCGTATTCTAAGTCGATAAGTGGACCTCCTGGAAGGAGATCAATACCCGAGAACTCAGTCGACGAGAAAGTTATTTCCATCAGTAGATCTATGATGAAGTTAAACAAAAATGGAGAAAGTGGACAGCCTTGACGGACACCACTTGAGGTTGCAAAACTAGATGACAGTTCGCCATAAGCTCTCACTCGACTAGTAGTGTTCGAGTAAAGAGCCTTTACAAGGTTTATGTACTTCTGGGGTACGCCTTTCAATGACAGACACTGCCACAGAATCTCGCGGTCTACCGAGTCAAATGCTGCTTTTAAGTCAAGAAAGACCACCATCGTCGGACGCCGATAAGTATGCCTGTGTTCTAGAACCTGACGAATGGTGAATATGTGGTCGATGCAGCCACGACCAGGTCTGAAGCCAGCTTGGTTTTCTCGTGTTTGCAGTTCACGAGTCTTAGTTAGGCGTCTGATTATTATTGAGGCTAGTATTTTAGATATTATATTAGTTAAACTAATCCCTCTGTGGTTGTCACAAGATGATTTTGACCCTTTCTTATATATTGGGACGATAAGTGATTGCGACCAGTCAGATGGAATAACGTCTAACTCCCAGATCTTAGCTAAAATATTAGTCAACCTAATCGCTAAAATTGGACCACCATCCTTAAAGACTTCTGGAGCCAGTCCATCTGAACCAGCTGCCCTTCCTCGTTTCAGATTATCTATAGCCTTTTAACTTCAGCAAGAGTTGGGGGACCTACTTCAATGTTCCATTCACGCTGTCTGGGAATGGAGGGTAGTTGTAGAGTAGCTGAAGGCCAGCTGAACTGTTCTCTGAAATGTTCCGCCCATCGTTCTAAATGCATGGACTGGGAGCAGATGAGTGTATTGTCTTTTTCCGATATAATCTCACTTACACTTGACTTATTAATTCCAGTTTCTTTTATTAGTCTGTAAAGCTGTCTTGTGTTCCCTATAGTCGCCGCCTTTTCCATCTCTTTTGCTTTCGTTGCCCACCACTGCTCACGGTCGTTTCTTAGACTTTTTCTTAACCTAGATCTGATTTGTTGTCGCTCTTCATCATGTTCGGAACCTGATGGGACGAGTTTGCGAGAATCCATCAGTGTGATAGACTTTGAAGAAATCCACTGGTTCTTTGAAACTCCGGTTTAAGTTGCTAATAGATGTCACTGCTGCTTCCACAGCTGCTTGTATGTCTTTCCAAGCAACATCTGGGTCAGCCTGGTCTTCAGAACTACCTAAGTGTGAACTCAGTTGTTCTTGGAACCTATTTTTGGTTTTATCGTTACTCATCTCAGTTCTAATGGGTCTTTTTAATGTGGCTTTTTTGCGTCCGGTGAGGCGCAAGCAGATGCGTGCCCGTATTAGGGCATGGTCGGAGTCCAAGCAGGTACTCCAGAATGAGAGCAGTGCTTGTTCCGCCCTCATGCTTAGTGCTATGCCTACACCTGCCAGTCCACGAGAACTGGCCATCGGGCCACCAGATACACGTAGGGTGTATCTCGTTGGCTCTCCGTTTTGCCGAGGTGAGGTCAAGTGAATGACCACACTGGAATCCTGTATGCGTGTTTCGGAGACACAGCATACATCAATGGAAAGAGACTCTAGGGTTTTAGCCAAGGAAGCCTGCTGACCGATTTGACATAGAGTGCGTACGTTGAAAGCTCCAATGTGTAGTTTGGAGCGAGGTTTCAGTAGACCTGGGACAGAGTTTTGAGCACTAGAATCGTTGGCTATGGTGACACTTGAGGAAGAAACCGAAGGAGGAAGTTTAGGGTTGAAAGTCGATGTAGGAGGAATAATAGGAATTGAAGAGGAAGGTTGATTATGAATACAGTGGTCTTGGGTGCTGTTAGAGGTATGAGGGCGGTTATCACTTCCCGGTTGCCCACACCGTGGAAGGGTTCTTCTGGAGGTACCTGAAAAGGAAATTGGGTTAGAGGCGGTCTCAGCGACCTGAGAGCGTAACTGCAGTGCCCAAGGGACAACTGCTTGAGGCCGGTCGCGCACGGCCTTTTCGTGGAAGGTTTTTGACGTGTTAGCTCCGTTCTTCAAAAAGCCTTACCGCCGAAGACGGAAATCCATGAGGTAAGGTGAGGTGTGCATTTTTAGGGTCGACCTTTTCTAACCCCACCCCTCCTTGTGGGAAGGCAGCATCGCTGTCATGCTGGTTGTCTGAAGGAAACACCTTACTGCTGTCACACCTCTGTACAGTCAGCAGTACGACTTCGCCTTCGGACCTTAGGTTTGTTGCTTTTAGTCTTACCGCTCTTCAAACGACCTGTCTGACATGGTAGGACCTTGAGGAACGGTTGTTCCAGCCAGTATAGCTCGGTTGCTTCATCACGATAGGCAAGCCCGACCACCACGTCAAGGTAGCAACAACGGTCGGAATGAGATTGTTTCACTAATAGTGAAGAGTTGTGGATGGTTTAACTAGGCGTTCCTACATATTGATTCGTATCATTGGATATAAAAAGAAGTCTCTTAAGTATTCCAAAGAAAAATTATTTTATTTGTTTTATTTAAACACAGATATTGGTACGAGGAGGCACCAAATACATATGCGCCACACAAATCTCATTCGATATATGTGGGGGCTGTGATACTGCCCGGGTGCTCAAACCGAAACAGGTGGTTTTCTTAGGGGAACGCTCCCCGAGCCTTCGACCTGAAGGTCTGATCCACAAGGCAGTGGAGCATCGTAAGGAGATGCAGTCTCATGGAAGCCGGTGACCAATAAATGGTTCATACGCCATTTGTTCGCGCAGGATACTGGAGCCCATGTGCACCATTGATTTAGGATCCGGTTGAAGCACTGTACATTCGCTTTTCGTCCTCTCAATTTCGTAAACAACACCCCCGCCATGAGAAGGCAGTGAGTAGGATTTCCCTGGCAGAGGCTATATATGCGTAGCCATGTGAGAGCATGTAGAGGGGGAGAGCGGATATTCCCCACTCTCTGACATACTAGGGCATTTGGGGGCATGGAGGTGGTTACTTCGCCAAAAAAATTTCAAAGAAAGTTGAATTTATTTTGCCACCGCTTCCATCAAAGATCGATTCCAAGCTTATTGCGTCTAGATCTGTAGTTTAAGGTGTAATCACCTTCAAGACTTCGAAGTGTAAATCGCATCTGAACGGATTCTAGTCTTAATTTAACCTCCATGCAAACGATAATAAGGATAAAAGTTCAGCATTCTAGGAATAGTCGAAGATATGCCGGAAATCATTGAGGTTGGGGTCTATTTAGACACCTGTTTTGAAAAGGATAAAATATGAGACTACCTAGGTCGTAAGTCAACTACTGTATAAAACTTGGATACCTCACTATTTATAGTAAGGTTTAGGTTAAGTAAAAGATTACCAAACCAAATCCAACCACGTTTAGCAGTGTTAAACTCACCTTTTAGTTGTCAATCAGTAACAAAACCAATATTCATATGAGATACATTATCTCATTTTAAATACATTTACCTTTTAGCCATGGACCACACATGTTGACGAAAACTATGTGATTTGGAACAGTTGGCTCGGTCGGGTGTCAGATTGTCGTCTTATGGCAATCATCCGATTTTTGGATGGAGCACGGTAAATGATATCTGAAAATCCTAAAACGTTTTGAGAGTTGATAAATTGAATAACATAACTTTTAAGATTAGGTGGCTTCATTATCATTAATTAATATCTTTAAATAACTGGTGTTTCTGCTTTCTAAAAGTTATTATATTTCGACACATTTCATTGTATATTTTTACTCATTTTTCTAAGTTGCCCTATAAAATGGCTTGTAAACGCTGACATTGTGCATGGCAGTTTTGTCTGAAAAACGTCTAAGAACTATCATTTTCCACGTAATTAAATCAAAATATTTTGTGTATATATATACTGCTTTATTTTACCAATGCTGTAAGTTTCATGTACAGCCTATAGCTTAAATTATTTATTTATTTGAACACATAAACATTAGTAAAAGGGGGCACCAAATACATTTGCACCACATAATAACAATGAGGCCAGTAGTACTTATCACTGATTTGTGTGAAGGCTGTGATACTTCCAGGGCGCCCAAACATAAGCAGATGATTTTCTTAGGCGGCCTTTGACCTGGTGATCTAATCCACAAGGTTGTGGAACAACGTCAGAAAATGCTGTCCCACAGTAGCCGGTGACCAACAATAGGTTCGTACTTCATCTGTTCCATCAGGATCCTGGAGCCCATGTATACCATTGGTTCGGAATCAGGGTTTTCCAACTTCCCTAGGTAGACCTTCCATATCCACCAACCTGGTGAAAGTGCCGGACATTCGTTTTTCGTCCTCTCAATTTCGTAAATAACACCCCCGCCACGAGGAGGCAATGAGTAGGACTTCTCTGGCAGTGGCTATATACTCGTGGCCATGTGAAAGCATTTTGAATAGAGTGGACTCTTTCCACCCTCGGCCGTACCAGGACATTTGGGGGTCATAACTTAAACTAGTAAGTCCACAATAAACTTGTGTTTTCAAATTATTTTAACCGTTGATCATGCGATATAGTACAACACGACTAGGATATAAATGAACGGTAGCTATATAAACTGCTATACTTTCGACCAACAGATCCGAGCTTTGACTAGCTTTAAACATCTTAAAAGCATCTAATTGTAACACTTGTTATTCGAAATTTCAAGCTTTATAGAATATGGGAAAAGTTGTTAGGCCTCTAATTTTATGTTGATAATACGGCACATATTGCGTATTATTTAAATGAATAGCTTGGTTATTGAGTGTGTTTCTGCTTGTTGCTAAGTTACCCTGATCTAAGTACGTAAACAGAGTTTGTACCCGCAACCCAGTTGTCAACACCTTATCTAATTCTGAATTTTCAGAAATTTATATTTGTGTAATGTTGAAATTCATATGGAAAAATCCGCACAGCAAATTTTTGTTCTTTAGTGAAAAAGTAACTAATTGTTAAATTTACCCCCTCCCTCTTTTCGTGAATATTACCTTTATTACTTGTCATCATGCATTGAAGCTTTAAAATAAATGTTTCGTCAAATATGACCCATGTACTGACAAAGTAGATCTGCTCACTATCGATGATAAATTTCAGTTTTGAGTCAGATATGATTATTATTATTATCAATAATAATAATCTTTCCTGGTGTACTTGATATGAATAAAAATTATTTCGAAAACGTTTTTTCAAATTTTTGTGTTCCTTTTTATGTAAAAAACTTTTAATAGTATATTTCACTTAACTCATAGATCATAAGACCTACTATATATATATATATATATATATATATATATATATATATATATATATATATATATATATATATATATATATATATATATATATATATATATATATATACCTATCAACGTTTTTTTCTCTTATAAAAAGGAGCTATACAATTGAGACTTTCAATTTTAGTGAAAATATTTGTAAATTGGTCACAAGGAAATCATTAGTTCACTTTCATCACTTGAGATTATGTTTTTTCATGTGGCCAACAGTCATTTCGCTTACATCGTATTCAGTTTCTCATAAAAATTGTTCGAAAAAAAACATCCAAAGGAAAAATTATATTGTATGATTAAGAACGCTTATTTTCTTTATAGGGATGTAATTGTTACCGAATAGAAGACAAATGGTCAAACATTGGCGAAATTTGTTGGTTAACAAAGAATAACGAAAAACTGACACAAAAGTATAAAGCTAATGTTGACACTAAGTTTAGCTTGTTAATTAAAATACACTTAATCTTCAAACGTTTTACTTCGGGTTGAAATTCTGCTCCACATATTTTTTATTTGGGCGATCGAAATGACTTTCGAATAGTGTATGTGGCCGTAAACTCCCGGCATAATTCTGTACTTCAGTCAGTCAATCGTGAGCAATGTAGAACCTACCATATATGTGTACAGGTTCAAGTTGACACCATAATAGTTCAGTGAGATGAAATTATCAAACCAAATACTTGAATAGTAGATGTAGTAACGGTATCATTGTTCGTGGAAAATATTAGGAATAGACAATACGACTTGAAAAGATTGAGTTTAAGCAATAACATATCCAAGGTAATTTTAAGATTCAAAATCTAAGGAAACACAAAGAGAGAGCATTTGCAGCATTGCGAATAATTCTGGGTCACGCCATCCAATATCTTCAATTATTCGTTACAATAATCGTGTTGACCCCAACCAGGTAGTTTATATCCACCTGCACAATCCAGTTTAACAATTAATAACTTCATGGACTGATGCCATATTTGGGTTTAGTCCTCTCTGACTTTTTAAAATCGTACTCTTGTCCTTTGTAAATCAGTTACATTATTCAGTTCAATTCAACAACTCATCGAAATGATACATATGTGTTAATTGTTTATCATTTCCAGAAATCTTATTCTCTTTACCTTTTGCTTTCTTTGTGTTTTTGAGCGATAATATTACAGCTTGAATCGACCTTCTGTTTCGCGATATTATGAATATTTTTGTCTCTATTTAAGAACTTAATTTGTAATTCAGGATATTAGTGTGGCTTATTATAACTGTATACTATTATTTTTATTAATAAATCACTACTCTTAATTTCATAACTGTATTCCATGCATATTTTTATATTTAGACTTCTTGTTGGAGATAATTGCCTAGAATGTTTTGAGTCATTTTTATCAGTGCCAGATGAATATATGAATAACAATTACGAAGGTATTTGGTTGATCGGTGATGCGTTGGATTTAAGATCTAATGTGAATTCATCCAAATCAAGTAAATTTGATTTTCTCAGTTTACCTGTGGATTCGACCTCTAATAAATGTCGTAACACAGATAAGTCAACAAATTCAGAATCAATACCACCGTCTGATGTATATAACAGTTCACATTCAACCAACAAAACATTTCCACTTGGACATCCTATTAAATTTCTACAGGCACTTGCACAATATCCTATCACTAAAACATTCTCTCATCATCCTGAACAAATAACATGTCTTTTGAAACGGACACCTATTTTCCTAGTTGAAACACCTGCTCATAATGCTGTTTGGCTTTCTCGATTAAAATCTAGTGTAGATGTTGTATTTTGTGTGGAACATTTTGCCCCTGTTGAAGCCACTATTCATTGGCTCGCTAATCGGTAAGTTCATATATATATATATATATATATATATATATATATATATATATATATATATATATATATATATATATATATACTGTCAAAAGTATTTTAAGCTTAGTCATATATTGTGGTAATGCCTCTGACAAATGTCCTTAGACGACAATGTTCTATGGAAACAGCGAATAACATCTACAAAGACTTAGCGGGTTTAATCATTCTGAAGTTCTTGCCAGATTATTCGAAATGTATAGCGCAAATACATCACATTCTTCAGATCAACTTCGTCTTCTCATTGTTTTATCGGAATTCAATAATCAATGTAAATAATTTTTTTAACCGAGAAATAATTGCCGAAAACACCATTGACATTCAATTTCAGCCAACCTTACAGTTATACTTCTATGTATAAGTACATTCTTTCAAATGTTACTAGAAGTGCTTATTGTACTGTCCACAATTGAAAGAGTAATTATTTCTCTGAAACATTTACCTACTGTTCGATTCCTCAAATACAATCCATAATAAACTGTATAAAGATAAATATCAGGGATTTCATTTTGACCACATAAATCGTTTTATTTTTTTTTACATTCTCTAATCCTTTATAAATGTGTTTATGGTATCCAGAAAATAAACTATGCAACTTAATGTTAGTCGGGTTTCTGAAAGTATTAAGATTCTGTCAATAATGTATTTTGTGTGCGGAAGTGTTGTTAAGCCATAAAACTACTGTATTAACAAATTCACGGCTATATTTTCATTTTTTCTCTCTGATAGTCAGACGTTCGATCATAGGTGTCTTCGAAACATTGCTCGTATATCCTGGGACCATCGAGTAAGTAACACAGTTGTTAGGAAACGGGTACTAGATAAGGATGGCAAATCGATTGATGAAGTGGTGAAACTTCATCAGTTGAGATGGCTGGGACATGTGTTGCGTATGCCCAACCACCGACTGCCTCGATGTGCTATGTTCAGTGGTATAGGAGTAGATTGGAAGAAAGCTAGGGGTGGCCAGACCAAAACATGGCACAAGTCCATGAAGTCACTGGCAAGTGGACTGAGTCATGTTGGTAGGTGTAGACTACCTGACTGGTATCCGCGAGACGATAGAAACCGATGGTTAAAGACCTTGAATAACATGGCTCAAAATCGTTTGTAATGGCGCAGGTGCATTCACTCTTTGTGTTCTCCAAACTTCTAACCTGAATTATTTATGTTCCTTTTTTATTTTCCTCTTCCCAAATTTATTTCACTTTATTATACTC
Source organism: Schistosoma margrebowiei (assembly GCA_944470205.2). NCBI lineage: Eukaryota > Metazoa > Platyhelminthes > Trematoda > Strigeidida > Schistosomatidae > Schistosoma > Schistosoma margrebowiei. The sequence continues at coordinate 15,191,824 of OX104024.1, forward strand.
TTTAAATAACATCTCCAAACCCTAATCTTCCCGATTACTGCTTATACTCTTACTACCTCTACCACTACGGGATTTGAGTCGACAACTGCATCTCTGTGCTAATGTGGTATGGCAATTCGAACTGATGTACGTACGTACGAAGTTCTACGTTGTTACTGACTGACTGATAGTCAGATATGAAAAGAATAAAAAGTAACTCAATCATTTTACCTAAAAAAATCCATATGTATTTGAAAATTATTCGTAGAAAGCTGATCTTTCGCCTTTTCGTGCTTAATTATAGTGAATATAAAAATGATTTTATCGGTCGAGTTCACATGTCAACTAATAGCAATATATCGAGATTAAATAGCTGTCACTTCTCAGTATGAAGTAATATTCATGCATCATTAGTTATTGAACGGAACAGGAACAACAACGTTTGCAGAAAAAAAGATATATCCTATTTCATGGCTTCTCATCAGCTGCATACAAACTAAAATTACAATTATCAATATAACGGTTAACAAATGTTTAACGTATTTGTTTGTTTTCCGACTGGTGTTTAAGACTGTGGTTGATCAGTCACTTTTTTGGCACATGTTTGCATCCTGTGGGAATTACCTCGATATTGCCACGATCACAGGCATTTTTAAGCAAAAAGTGCCAAGTTGCAGTGCTAAAAGTCAATGGTAGGATTCGAACAACGAGTACGTACATTAAAATTCTTTCCATTGAACAAGCCATTAGCCATCTGAACTCAGTAACTAAGTGAAAAATGCAATGGTGTTTGAAGAGAACTGTACTGGATTCGGGTTCTTCAATGAACATCAGCTCTGGAATGCAGGTATCTTCAATTGATGAGTCCCAAATAAGATGAAGCATGCGTCCTAGATTTCATTCTACCCACCATCTTTCTCTGCTCGGAAATGTTTGACATACTTTGAGGTTGCGAAGTTTAGATGATTGTTCGAAACGGAAACATAAGAAGAAGAATAGGACACAGCGTTTAAATGAACATAGTTAATATAAACGTGGATTTATATATTGGAAAATAGTAATGCAGAGTAGAATAGGTTGTATGATTACCGGTAATTATATTCAAGATGAAAGATTAAGATCGTTCTCTCTGTCCTTCTTATGTACTTGCTACTGCAGGTACATACTAAAGACGTTCTTAGTAACCTATGGCTGAAAGTTAGTGAAGCCTTCACAAGTGCAATTACCAGGCATCATTTTGGTAGTGGACACGGAGTTATTATAACTAATGCATTTAAAATGATTAACAGACAAAAAACAACAATCTTACTCCATTTTGCAGAGGCAATTGCTATCAAGCATTTCCAACCTAATGTATGTATACAGAAGGAAAGTGTGATTAGCCTTTCTCTGCCATATTGACTCATTACCTATTAAATAACCTTTATTAATTTTTCCAACCGTCTCCCCTTTTTTTCGTCTTCTGATATTTTTTTTTACATAATGTTATTGATATTCACATATTTGTTTTGTTTTTCGTTATGTTGAGTGATTACACAATCAGTCATTAATTTCATTACCCTTACATAACTTCTTTTATCTTGACTATGATTATCAGTAACTATAACACTTATTATACTCTGTATTACTATTTTCCAACATATAAATCCACGTCTATATTAACTATGTTTATTCAAGCACTTTGTGTCCTATCCTTATTATTATTATGTTTTCGTCTCGAACAGTTACAAGTACAAATTATGAGCTATACTTGAACCTGATTAAATAGACCTAAGACTTAATCCTTTGCCCTTGAAATTCAAGAGATCACAATTCACTTCAGTTTATCTTCAATGGACTAATTGAAGCTGTTCCGTAGTTATTGGTTTTCACTTGGTTAGTTGATTTTAACTTTCAACAAAGGCTGCTCTCATGTTTTGACTCAAAGTTCTTGCTAGATTTAAAATCTGTATCAGATCTTGTTTGTATAACCGTGTACACCGATTCCGAATTCCAGTTGAGATAGGAGTGGGTGGGAAAAAGCCGTGAATGGACAGACATCCACAAAGTTACTAACTTTTACTTCTGATCATGTCTGTAGGTGTGTACATTTACAGGTAGGAATTTGTTCATTAATAGTGATCTACGGTCATAGGTGTTAGGTAACATTGTGCAGAATTACTCTCATCGGTTCAGTTATGTTTCTTCTCTATCTTCCTCTAAATATTGAGTTCAGTGTTCTCCCATACTTTCATACTTCAATCTCACTTGTTACATTTGTATTATACTCATTGTCTATATTTTTATAACAGCTGGTAATATTTCTTCTTCCCTTCTGCGTATCTTTTGAATTTCCACTCTTGTTTTCTGGATTTAGGATATCTCAACTACATGTACATTCATAATAGTTCAATGCTTAAGGGGTTCGGATTTCAGTTACTATGTTGGCGCTTTAAGACTCATTCCACCAACTTCAGCTTAGGAAACCTCAAAGTATCACTAGCCTTCACATTCAGAGTGTAATTTGTAACGAAGTACACTAATTTACATCTTGTAAATGAGTTAATATCTCAATAAATAAAGGGTTGATGACTAACTGACTTACGCTTGTCTACTTTTTCAATCGCATGATTTATATCTGAGAAAAACACTTCGTGACAATTGACGTAGGAAATACCTTTGTAAACTTTCACTTATGAGTCTGTTTTCTTTGTAAAAGAAATTCACAATCAGACAAACCGCCTCCGCGTGTGATTCATGGATTGGATTTGGGAAATTTAAAATCAGTCATTTCAAACTCTTTTATTAACTGTCAAGTAGGTGATATTTGGTACTACAAACTACAGGAATCTGATAAAATTTATAACATGTAAGCGACAAATTTTTGATTTTGTACGATTTTATTTTAAATAATTACATAATGTTATATTATGAAAAAAAGAAGTAGTAGTACAGAATGTAATAAATAATACGGAAATTCCCAGATCTGTCTGAAACTTACTTTAATAGCTACAAAGAAACCACCGCTTGTAGACTAGAAAAGATCGTGAACTGACGTGGACGTTACTTTATTGGAATAAAAGGGGTTGCCGTGTAGAAAGCTTGACGAATCGGGTTACGATTTGTTAAGAAGTGATTGGTTTACAAATCCTATGTCTTCCATTAGCTTATGTCACTTAATCGTGTTTATTTTGACTATAAATATATTATTTTAACAGAGAGGAAATATCTACTATTAGCTGTTTTGTTTTTCGATGTCATTTCATTCACGTTGGAAGAGAAGTTTGGATAGTTCGGTGTTGTTATTAGTTATCACTCGGTTACATTACCATATCATCTATCAATCTGGACTCTATTTATTCATATTAATGATCTCATTCACCGAATCATCATACAGTAATCCACAACAAATATGTCATTCTAAATCATTACTAGGGATTTAAACTGTTTATTCTCGATTAATACTTCTAATTTATATTATAACTTGGTAACCATGTCCATATCCGTGTACACAGCTTCCAGCTACGCTTTTCGGATGAGATCCCCTTATTTTTAAGGGCTCCATCGTTCAAAATAGAAACCATAACAAGAGTGATAAAATATTATTTCGTTGTTGATTCAGTTCATTTTTTCTCGTTTTATATTTTAATTTGATATCGAAAGAATTTTTCTTATAAATGCTATAAATAAACCATTGTGATATTCACCATCTTGTTCGTGTATACATAATCTGTCTGTTTTAATTGATTTTATGCACAATTTGAAAAACAATAATTTCAAGGAGCAATTTTACTCGACCTGAGCAATTGTTATATAAATGGTTCACGAACGATATTTCCGGTCTTGGAGCAGTGTTTTCACTTCCACTGAATGATGACAAACCGATGACAGATCAAAGCAAATTCAATGGAAATAGTGTCATTAGTAAAAAAGAACTAAGAAAGTCAGTTGTTGAATCCTCATCAGTTACTGGTCTGAAAAGTTCAGCATTATTAGCAGGAGAAAAAATGCCAAGCAGGACAACACCGTTTTGGGTAAGTTTTTCTAGGTTAGAATATGCTCACACCATTAAAAAAAATTCCATCCCCCACTTATATCAGTAATATATACTTTTCATTCACGTTCAGTTAAGTGTGAGTACGATGTTGCAGAGGTGTTGGATGCTCTAAATATTCGGCATCTAATTACTAGACTGGAAGTCTCATGCCACGTCACTCCATCTTTGTTGAATGAATATAGATTGAGAGAAAAAAGGAGTATATCAGCTTTTCATATGTCAAGTATTTATTTATTTATTTATAACAAAAGTTTTATCATATTAAGGGACGGTTATCGTACAGTTAATAGGAAAATAAAGATTAATGTTGTTTGATAAAAGATGCAGACCAGTTAAAAATACACCCGAAAAAGATTTTTAGTTAAGGGAGCTGTCCTCATTTCCATGAAGAGCGTGACAGATATTTAAAACAGATGGGTTGTTGTTGACGGTGGAATCCAGGACGCGCGTTTCTTCCTCTTTGGGACTCGTCGAATTGATGTACTTGCGTCCCAATGTTGATATAAATATTGAGACTGGAACCCAGTACTTTTTGCTTCAAACGCCATTATATATATATCACTATTGATAAGGGTTTAAGCTATTGCGTTGTTGATATTAAGGACTGAAACTAGATATAGTAAATGTAATGTCGTATGTAAGGAGGAAACATCTAGGTAGATAAATATAAGGATAAAAAACCACAAAGTGCTTGAAACATTTTTCTAAATCCTGGAAATACTTCAAAAAGCTTTGGAACAGATCAGCAATAGAGTTAAATTCGTCTGAAACAAGATATAACACTAACATCGACATAATGAAAATTAAAAAAAGATTTTTTACCGCCAAAGAAAGACTATTAGCTGAAGCCCTGCATATACGGGGACATTCTAAGAATCCATATAGACGAAATAGGTTACAGTTAACTAGGTCATAAAAACCATTGAGCAGTAAATAAAAATGACAACTTAAAATATACTATCGTTTATGACCATCAATTATTTTCGAAAACCTACTAATTAACTTATGACCTGTATGCTACTTTCTGTTAACTTTTCCTTCGTCAAGTCTTACTTTTTTACATTCATCTTTCCTATAGGCACAGGTAAATCTATTTGCTTCGCAACGTCGTCGTAGGCGAGTAACTGTAGATCCACGACATCGTATTCCTCGCACAGACATTTTTCATTGGGCTCACAGATTTCATAGATCAACACGATCTTTCACTTCATACATTGATATTAGTGCTGATGTCTCTAATCAGGATGGTGATGCCAAATTTGATGAGAACGATACACTAGAACAAACAAAAGACCAATCACAAATACAAGATCAAAACGATCAACAACATAAAAAAATAGATCATGTGAAAGAGAGTAATCACCAACTGATAACGTTAACTTGTAAACGTATTTCTTGTGATAATTCAAATCTGGTTAATAAATCAGTTTTGAATCCCGTGGAAAATACCACAAAAATTGATTTATCTTTGAAATCTACAGTAGAAGCGCGTGTAGCCTCAGGAGAAGCAGTACCATCACCACCACCGATCGGAGTAACTCTCACTTCTTGTACCACTAGTACTACTACTGCGGTGAAAGATCTCAATGATACTAATAGAAATGGAAATTCTATTCTATCGCCAGATGCTTCGGTAAACAAATCTACAACGAATACCACTTTACCATCAGATCAAATAAATACTGTTGATGGTGATGATTTTAATCATGATAATAACACTCATGTCGAGGAAAAAAGAGAACGCTTCTGCAAGAAAACTAAGTTATCAAAACATTCAAGGCGTCTACGTGTTCTTCGTCGACAAGCGGAGTATATTCAAGAAAAACGCGCTATTCATTTAAGAGCTGGCGATTGGGTACCTGTACGAATTTATGCAACTAATTCACTGTATGATATAAAATGGATTGATGGATCTGTATCGAAAGGTGTTGCTTCTGATAAGATAATATCGTTTGGTGGACACATAGAGCATTATTTATTTCCTGGATTTTTAGTTTCTTTGAAAAGTGGTGAGAATAATTTTGGTTTTCTCAATTTGTATGTGTTATAGATTACACTAATGCTGTGTTACATATATACAATATATTTTTTGTATCGTCAGTATTCAGTTATTAGTTGTTGACTAGTAAACACTACAATTTTAAAGCGGAGGGGTTCAAAATTATCTTATGAAATACCAGTTGAATGGTTTGAAGTTTTCGACTAGACTTTAAAGGATATATTTGAAGAACCCACCTGTGGTATCACCTTCCTTTTGGTAACTGATGTTTATTGCTTTTAATCGTACGATATTTTATTTCTTTTTCAGTAAGTAGTTACTTAAACCATTGAGGATGATTCTTATACAATAAATACTCGTAATAATTTTGACTCGTAACTTAGCGTATTAGAAGCTCAGATACTGATATGTTTTCTATATGATGGGACAAGAATTAAACCTGATAATTTGGCATCCATTCCCTTGAAGAATGAATAACCTATACTTCCCATATACTACAATCGTTTATTTATTCAATGACTTATGGTCACATTTATCCTCGGGTTAAATATTTTGTATATAGCCATGTTATTTTGTTAGATGAAAGATACCTATTCCTCTGACTAGTGATCCTGTCATTGACCTCAGTTCATTCAAGGGTTTGGGTCAGTAGTTATATCTTGTGAGCAGCCATCTATCGGCCACATCATATCATTGCATTTCATCTGTCGATCAACATTCTGTTTATTTATTTTAGTAATCCAAGGTTTGTTCATCAAATCATGAGACTATACTTTAATCAGTTTTACCTTTATTTTGCAACCCTTCTACTACTTCAGTCATCATTATATGTAGGTGCTTGAGGTAACTATAAGTACGTCACTCAAGCCTTTACTACCGTATTTTCTCTGACGAGCCTAATAATCAAATTCTGCATATTTTTAAACAGTAAAACATGCTGAAATGTCCTAAAGTAACTTCTGCGTAGGATTCAGAATCCATTAGATATTAAAAAACGGAATTTATTATGAAGCCGTATATGTCTGAAATTATAAGGGTAAATTTATTGAAAAAGGATCCCTTAGTTGAATTCGGTTTTCCTGTTTTCGTACATGGAATTATAAATCATCAGATACTGTTTGGGGTATCATTCAATAAAAAATTGGTTTAGGATGGGAAGTGAAAAATACATCATAAATGAAACATGGTTATCTATTAGCTAATTACCTTTGAGTTAACTCCGTCTTAATCTCTTTTATAGTCGATCTCGACCTCGAACAAAGGAAAAGGTTTGGGCATGGGATTAGGAACCACATCTCGTTGGAAAGAACCTTATTATTATTGAGATAACTCAATATAACCGTTTAAACTCTGTTCTGGGATTCGAATGTTCTTCACTTAGAAGAACTATGATGCCCCATGATGAAAGCTGAGATTCTTAGGAACTCAAGGGGTCGATGCCCCTTTTGACAACCAAAGCAACAATTAACATGGGTATATGGAATTTTCAATGCAAACGTCAGAAAAAATTCTATTGTACGTAGCTGACATTTGGTAAATTACCACAGCTATCATCAAAGAAGTATATGTATTTATAAACAGTTATCTGTGACAGACACTCAATTTCCTTTGACCAAACTCTAGGCACTCGGGAACAACTGGGAAGGAGAGCCCTGGAAAGAGTAGGTTGAAGATCCCTGGTCGACGGTCTATCCCCCACAAGGGTTAACGGGCGTAAGTTTGTTTGAGCCTAAGTGTTGTACACATTTCTTCTCAACATTGAAATTTATACATTGTTACTGTTTCAGTTACTCAGAGAACAAATTCTATTGCGGACCCATCAATTTTTGATTCACCTGTCTTGTTAATTTGAAATATCAATTATTTCATTAGTTGTAAGGGGTGTTTCTAATCGTACATTTGTCTTTTTTATTGTCGTTAATTTCGCAGTATCCGCCCACACCTGTCTAACGTTTTGTTTATTTTCTATATATTTTTCAAGATAAAAATTGCCGTTCACAGCCTATCCCACCGAATTCAGTTGTGAATAACCCATCCTCAGTCGCAGTTACCGAAACGATTGAGAAACTAAATACTGTTCCATCCTCTACAATCGAATTGTCTTGTGATCACCCTAGAGATCTTGGAGTAGCGCTTGCGTATAATACGAATGATCGAACTTGTCTTGTTCAGTGGTTCAAAACTGGAAATTCTGAAACTGGTTCCTTGTAAGTGTGTAAAAGTAATATTAGTAAAAATAATTAACCTATGCAAAAAAGGTAAATTAGTGATTATAAATCTCCAGAATAGATTGAATGTTGCTAACGTTGGAATCCAGGACGCGCGTTTCTTTTTGATGTACTTGCATCCTAATGTTGATGTAGGTACTGAGACTGGAACCTAGTACTTTTTGCTTCAAACACCAACTCCTTATCCACTAAGCTACTGAATCCTGATAACCACTCACTTTTACAACAAATATGAGATTTAATTCAATTTTTTAATGGTTCGGATTATCCCGCCGTTGATATTTCGACTGAAATCTGATCAGTCTTGACTGATCATTCACATCCATTTAAAGGTGTTAATTCGCGTTGTATTTTAAAGTCATAATTTACTTCCTGATTATTAGTGTGTCATGATTTGAAACTTCCTATATCTCCCTGCTTGATCGATCTCTTGATAATAAAGTCCGCTAATGAGTTGATCTCTGTATACCTATCAGACTAAAGATATACTCAACCAGTAACCTAGTGTTCATGAACAGTGGCTGGACAATCTTAATTCCGATTGATACACGAGTCCCTATCCCCAATAGGCAATCAAGAATCGAAGATGGCAAGCAGATCCACCTTTTGTTATTATATTTTCCTTATTGTCTTCATAACTTAAATATAAATGGGCTTACATATATCAATTACATAATCAAAACGCACCACAAATAAGAAATCGCAATCTGTACATGACTAGGATTTATATAAAATGCAAAACCAAGTAATTGGTACGTAATCAAGCAACGGTAGAGCATATAGCATCAGTTACTTCACGAAATGAAATCTTACCATCAAAAGTGATATAAAATTACCATGACCTTAGGTATTTGGTAATAACACAATGTATAATGATCCTCTGTAAAATAGTTTTAGAGTTTCCATCTCTCAGTTATTCATCCCAATTGAAGATAGTAGCAAACTGTTTACTATGTTTGTTGTACCATATTGAGTAAATATTTGGATATGGTTAATTCTTGCATGAATTGCATGACTATCTATCATTTTTTGTTGAACTGTGAAACTGAAAATAGTAAAATATTTTTTAATAGTTAATTGACTAATGTGTATGATTAATTTGATTGTTCTCTATCGTATTTTATCCTTCCAATGGAAGATGGTGCCCTTTTAAAAGTCCAGTTAATTTCAACTCCACTACTATTCCCATTTATATAATTAACTTTCCATTGCTGACTATCTAAATACGAATTTATGTGACTACATTGAATTAAAGGCCAATGATTCCTCTTGGTTCTCCGGAAGAAATTGGTGTCTATGAAATTTCTGGATCTGGAGAATATCAAATGAATTATGGTGACATCGTTCTAATCAAATCTGCCAGTGAAACTGATTATTCAATTTATCCTGCTGGTGTTTTAGAAGATATTATTCCGGAATCAGGTAAACTAGTAATTCGTTGGATTGATGGAACTTCAAGTGAAGTTTATCGTACCGATTGTTTACAAGCAATTGAAGCTGTAAGTTAGTCCGATTTCGTTTTTGGAAAGCTAATTTCATACTGCACACAGTATAGTTAGTCATTCTTATTCTATGCATTATAAGGCTTAAGTAAACGTTGTGAATTCGAGGTTGTTAGAATCTTCACCAGATTATAAAGTGTATTTCTCTCTAAATAATGTCATGGAAAGTTATGCCGACTTTTATGTGTTGCCCAGTAATAATGGGAAAGTAACCATGAGGTAGAAATTCGTCGATAAACAACTCTAGAACCTGAAGTATTTTAGTATGATGCACATATTATTACACATAGCCAACTCTGAGTGTTTTTATTAGATAAATCTTAAATGTCGTATGGTCGTTTGGAAAACAAGTACACATGGAACTTGCTACCGTACGACTCTATTTAAATCATATATTTGTCAAAATCTTGAAAAGAATCAATCGCCTACTAGTTATAACATTCAGCTGTCATTTAGGTGCGCCCGTACCTTCACATACTTCGGTTTTTGAAACGCTTCATTATATTAAAAATTGTCATACAAAATGTTTGAATCAGAACTGAGTACATAAATCCTTGGTTGATTAACAAATTACATTATTATTCTTAAAAATTATCATATACATGAATATTTTATGGTAAGTGACATCTTACTACTCGGTCGGTTATAAAACACAGTCACTAAGTATAAAGTGATATTAGTCTAATATTGATCGGTTAATGGTTTCAATTAAGTCATATATGTTTTATTCAAAGGATTAATGGTACTACATCACCTGCTTGTCCGAATCAAAACGACTAAAGTAATGTTCCGATTTCTAACTTGTATACTGAAAATATGAAATTGTTCCACATCACTAAAAAACTCAGTCGCTTTTATTGTTTTCATCTTTGTAACGACGAATAAACACATATTCCAGCCACCTTAATTGTTGAAGATTCAACACCTCATCGACAGACTTTGTGTCTTTACCTAGTATTGTTTGTTTAGGGTCGACAACGCTCACTGATACTCGTCAACCCCATTCAAAGTTGGAGAAGATTTGTCAGTTCACCATTTAAGATTTACTCTTAGCAGCCTAATGTATAGGATTTCAATAATATCATCCTCTTGAGCTACAAATGTTTGCTATTTCAAACTCATTGTTTTTAATGTGTTATTTTTTCAAATGTTTTATTATTAGGATGATGATTCTACAGATGATGAAGGTTCCTTCGACTCAGAATTCAGCGATTCAGATGATGAAAAAACCGAAAAGTGGGAATTGTATTCAACTTCTTCGGAATCTTCGTCGTGTTCAAGCTTTTATTCTACATCTGGTTCCTGCTCTTCGTCTTCTTCATCTAACTCATCTGGTAGTAAAAATGATAATGACAGTGCGTGTTTACAAGTTATGCAACCAACATATGAAGATGATTTACGGTAAAAAAAATAATTCATGCACTAATTCATTGTTTTCCTTACTTATGAAATTATCACCTAAAATATAAAAGTGATGATACATTTTCACCGTTTTACAGTAACATGATTATTTTTTGAAGCAGTGATTAACATTAATCAACTCATTTCCGGTCTGTCTAATATATTCTTCAACAATTGACTCCATGTATTAAGGAAATGTTCACTGAAAATTAGACTATATGCTATTGTAAAGCGTATTTTTGGAAATTGTCATCCAAATATTTGTTAACCGCATGAGCCTTAAAGCTATCCTTCTTAGTGTCTGATTTTCAAAGACGCCTCAAACTTAAAAAAACACCTACAACTTTCTGTTATGTTGGAAAAGCCCGATTATTTAAATAAGGTTTGTAATTGTGAAATGAGTGAATGGATTGTTGATCGACAGATGAAATGCAATGATACGATGTGGCCGATAGATGGCTGCTCACAAGATATAACTACTGACCCAAACCCTTGAATGAACTGAGGTCAATGACAGGATCACTAGTCAGAGGAATAGGTATCTTTCATCTAACAAAATAACATGGCTATATACAAAATATTTAACCCGAGGATAAATGTGACCATAAGTCATTGAATAAATAAACGATTGTAGTATATGGGAAGTATAGGTCCTTCATTCTTCAATGAAGTTGAATAATTATTGTCCATCATTTCAATTTCACACTTTCGTCTTCAATCCGTTTCGCGGTAAACTCGATTTTTGGTTAAAAAAGTCATTTGGTATAGTTTGAACCCGTCATATTGCATTCTGTTTCGAATATCTCCGTGGTAGTATCATATCGATCGTCGTTTTTACAATTTCTTGTGTTAGTCATATGATTCCCCGATTCCAAGTGTCAGTATTATTTTTTATTAGATTTTTAAAAGTTTCTAGTAGTTCAATAATAAACACGCGTTTCGTCTTATTTAGGACTCATCAACTACATGTGCCTGTATCCCATTTTCGATGTTCGCGTCGAAACTTCCGTAATAATTATACTTGAGTTACTTATACCCTACTATTTACTGCATTAAAACATCTTCTACGTACATACAATTCGAATTGATTGCAAACACACTTCCTCCAGGGAGGATCGAACTCCCGACCTCTGGTTTACTAAACCAGTGCTCTATCCACTGAGCTACGGCTCCCAAATGCCTTGGTACGGCCGAGAGTGGGGAGTCCGCTCTCCCTTTCGAAATGCTCTCACATGGCCACGCGTATATAGCCTCTGCCAGGGAAGTCCTACTCACTGCCTCCTCGTGGCGGGGTGTTGTTTACCGAATTGAGAGGATGAAAAGCGAATGTCCAGCGCTTTAACCGGATTGGTGGATATTGAAGGTCTACTTAGGGAAGTTAGAAAATCCTGATTCCAAACCAGTGGTACATAAGGGATGGCTCCAGTATCCTGAAGGAACAAATGACGTATGAACCAATCTTTGGTCTCCGGCTACCATGAGAATGCATCTTCTGACATTGCTCCACTGCCTTGTGGACCAGACCTTCAGGTCGAAGGCTCCGTGTGTTGCCGCCTTAAGAAAAGCACCTGTTTCTGTTTGGGCACCAGGGCAGTATCACATCCCTCACACAAATCAAATGAGATCTATGTGGCGCATATGTATTTGGTGCCTCCTTGTACCAATATCTATGTGTTAAAATAAATAAATAAACGTATATATAACATACCTGAAAAATCATGATTTATGTTTAATTAAACTATTTACCTCAGTGCTCCATTATACTTTGATACAATGTGATTATAACTCAATAAATCCATTTCTCCCGATTATAATGGTGATACGTTCCCGGTATTTCTGTAGCATGTATACTTATATCACTATCCGATTCATATGAATCTGATCATTTTAACCTCATTTTGTATTGTTTTGTCCTTTGCCAAGTCCCCATCTCGTCACTGACTTCCATTTATTTTGAATCTGTACAGAGTTCAACTATAAACTTTTCCAACCATTGACTATTTATTGTACCTATTTGTTTTTAAACTTGTAAAATAGGTTATTTAAATGTTTTACCCTTATCGTCAATCAATTTATCGATTTTTTAGTGAATTATAATTTATATGCTTTTCTTTTAACTCATAGACCTGTTGGAATTAAACTTTCACTTGCCAGTCAACACGTTAAATCTGCGCACAGACTATTTTCTGATCGAGTTACATTTGTTTTGTGGTTAATGCGGTGTTTTGTTACAATTTCTGGCATTGCAGATGATATCCTTGAACAGGTTTACTCAGCACTTCGTAATGCAGCTCTAATCGATCCTACGGAAATAATTACTGTTAGTTCTGCTTCATTGAATACATCTCATAGTGAAGATTCGACTAGTGATACATCTTTATTAACTAAGAGAGAAAATGTATGGAGTGACGCTGATGAAGTAGAAGCTATATCGTGTGTAGAAATGCTCACTACTGGACGGTCATTACTCTACGAAGCATTCCGGTTGATTAAGGATTACAGAATCAGGAAAATGGTAAGTATAATTCTATATTACAAATTATAGAATATGCTTAATTTACTGGTATGCATTCATGTTAGTATTTCTCGAACCAGTTTCGATGTGCGATATAAAAGTAATGAGCTTTTCCCAATTATGGCACAAAGCTGGTCAACTTTTTTGAGGTATTCTCAAGACATTTGATCTAAGGCAAGAAATAAAATGAATGGATCTGCACCATTTCGATTCATTCACAGCTATGTCACCAAAACTCCCTAGCCATTGGTTACAGTAATCACACAGACCTAAATCAGGCACTTTACATCTCTTAATACTTTGTCCAATTACAAGTAACTTCAAAGATTGGTGTTATATGTTGGTTTTTCCACCTGCTTGTGCACCAGCAAATATCACACATCATGGTATTTATTTATTCACATAAATATTAGTATAAATGGGCATCTAAATAAACACGCGCCTCCCAAACAACTAAATGAAGTTGTTAAGATATAAAGGGAGGAGGGTTAACAATCAAAAATAATTAAATGAATGGTAATAAGTGAACGAGATCAGTATATAATGGCTCTTCGGTCCTTATACAAACTTTGGATAATTTTCTTACGCGAAGATCTACGTTTATTGCCGAACTCGCGGTTAGCCAGAGAAGACTGATATATCTTGACTAACTGTGAGAAGCCTGGGGTTATAAACATGAGCTTTTGCGAAGTAGCAAGCGACTTTACTCGACATTTTCATGGGACCATGCAAATTCAGCCAGTGCTTGTCCATAATTTTGGGTGGGTTGTTAGCTAGGTCTGAACCTAGCTCGATTTAAAGTTTGGTTCCAAACGCAGCTGCAGCCAATGCGCTTAAATTAATCCTTTTAGGAAGACCAGTTTGCTGACTACTGAAACGTAAAATAAGGTTAGTGCGAACGAGGGCATGATCAGAGTTCGGACACGTACTTCGATAGTCTTGTACACAACCACGCCAGCGGTAGCTGATCTCAATGTGATCAATCTAAGTCCACAGTGAGATGGAGATGGAGAGTGTCATATAGCAGATCGATTATGAGTGTGTTAATAACTAATGATAGCCAGAAACTGGTTGTAATCTGTGTGAGTTGTGGGAGACAGTCGTTATTTAACCTGCAACTAGCAAGTTCCCAATGACCACCTAGACGCCTAATCTGTGCATCCGAATTTCCGGCTGGCACTAACATATTTGCGAAACGTGCTTTCTTGAGATCTCCCAATTTTTGATAAAACTCATCCTTGATTGCATCGGGGTTGCATTCTGTTTAGGGAACAGGCAAATATAACGAAAAGATATCGTTTTCCAAACCGATGTTTTCTGACTTTGATGGAGCTTTGTAATCGAATTGGACATAAGCTACTGGTGATGGGGATTCAATTGATCAGTGCTGTCTCAGCTCTAGCTCTTAGTACGATATTAAAGCCGGCCAAATCGGACGAAGATGCCAGAGTGTTTTCGGATTAACTCTCGCAAAATAACCTTTTATGATTGACAGATGATGAACGAATCTGTTTTACCTTATTTGTATTAAAATTCGGTCTTGAATTTACTGCAGACGTCTATATTAACTCTAACAAAGACAAATTTTATCTTCACAATATTTCGTTAAGTAATACCGTAATACCTTTTTTGAAAACCCGTCCATCTGGTATTTCTGCGAAACTTTAAATATACGAAGTCTTTAAGTAATATCTTTTTTCTTAATTTCCGTTCTAGTGGCACTTGTGTGATTTCCGTTCCAATTTATTCGAAAAACATATTGGCGCTATACTACGTTTATTTGAATCTTTTCCATTATCCACACATGAGCAAGCGAAATTGTCCGATCCAGTCAATTTCGTTTCATTAGATGAAGATGTTTATTGTTTGAGCAAGCCATCAGATATAGAATACGCAACGAAAAGTATCCCTGACGAAGAGACTTATGTGTCTGGCCAACAAAATCCTTCAAGTTAGTGTTACTCCAATATGTTGTCTTTTATTTTTATTGTTTTCTCATTCTAGACCTTGTAATAACGTGTGTTGTAATCTACAATTCAGTGCAAATACTACGTACCTCGTTAAATATTAAGTATGGGAATTAGATAAACTAATAGAAAACATTTGCGTGGGAAGTTGCATTTCCGAAGGTCTAATAACAGTGCTCACAGTTTATGGTTATTCTAAGATGATTAAACTTTCTCTAAAATTCATTTGAGCTTTGATTTCCGTTAATAGTGGAATCTAAGAAACGCGTTTCGTCCTACTTAGGACTCATAATCTTTATGTACTTGTATCATAGTTATGATTTCCACACAAAAGCTCAAACCCAGTACTTTTCGTTTCAAACCTCAAAGCATTATTCGCTGAGTGTAATTTACTTGGATAGAGTCTCAATATGAATGTTATTACTAGAATGGAGGTACATCTGGTTGACTAATCCCAAATATGACGAAATGTGCGTCTTATCCACGATGAATCTGTTACATAAAACTTCCTTTAAGATTGTCCACTTGATGGTTTCTCTTGTGATGAGGTAAATTTAAAATTACCCATATCTGTTTCGTTTTTCAGATAATTGCACATCCAGTACTATTGAAGTACTAAATAGAAATGAAACAATTCATTTCTTGCTACGTTCCAACAGAAGAGGATTGAAAATTGAAGGCCTACGGAGTAATTATACCATAGCGATAAAGTCAGTAATACCTCTCATATTTTTTCAACTTTTTATACGATATGTATATGTCTGTATCAGTGTAGGATTCTTTTCTATTTTGAATTTGTCTATACGTCAGTACAGTACTATTGCACTACTTGATTTAAATTTATAAAATATTAGTTAATGGTAACTAAAAATTGAAATACGGTAAACTGCTTTTCATAATTAACTGTTACATTCCACAAAGTGACTTTTTATGAATGATTTCCTCATGAATCACAGGAGATAATATATGCTATGTTCTCCGACCCGATTCAGTTTGTGTGGGAATTTAGACAGACCTACATATATATCAGGTTCAACTTTGCTCATGACTGACCAACGGTCAATCCACGCTTTTTAATGCATTTCTAACTAGCAATGTAGAGTAAGATGACTTGTAATGTACAGGAAGTTTTAATGCCAAATCTGAATGACTGTATGCATATAAGTCATTTATACAGGGATATATGCTTACGTATACATTCGTCACATACTAAATTATCTTTAAACATGATTATCGGTCCTTATTTAGCCGGTTTATCCACGCTCCCATTTTGATAATTAATTCTTTTTTTAGTTTCAGCCCCATGAGTCTGAGTGACTGGTGATTTACCGTAGATTTTCTTAAAGACTAACTACCGCATCCGATATTTGGGTCCCCTCAATGTGAATGATATGTATTCACAATACCGTTCACGTGCAAATTAAATATAAATAGTACTTGAGATGGCAAAGTCCCTCTGTCCCATATTTGGTTTACATGTCGGAATATTCACTTCCCTTGCACATTTACTTCGTAAATGACAACATGGAACCGTCTTGTAATGATACCTGATAGTCAAACAGTATCGATTTGTAAAATGTTTCTTCTATCACGACCTGGTAACTCTACAGAATATCGACATGTTATCTCAGACCTTCAGTTACTAGTAATGTTTTATTATTTGTGGATATACTGGGTCATTTATTGTTATTAATTACTACTCCAGTTAAATTAGGACAAACACAAATCCCTATCCTATTTCTAAATTTTGTGTGTGTTTCGTTCTGTCATCTAGTGAATATTATTTATATTGTTATCTATTTAATTACATATGTAGTACTGAGGTAATTATAAAATTGGCCAAATTTCTACATAATCTGCAAAAAGATATTCTAGAACAATTGTCTGATTTAAATAATGAAATTATGGCATGGCTTCATGAATGCGCTGCACAATGTATACAAAAATCAGATTTGAATGATCTTTCAGTGATAACAAGTAATACTGATATTGCTGATGATCATCGATCTACAATAGATAAATCTGACTCTGATAAATGTACCATTGAACCCGAGTTAATTAACAATGACAATGCCAATAACTTGGAAGAAAATATGAAGTTAGCATGCAAATTGAAGGCAATTTCTTCCTCAGATGCTACAACCTTACCCATTGAAACAGTAAGTCACTCTTTTTTGCAAATTAAGCTATTATCTCTAAAAGCCAGATGCATTACGTTACCATCGAAAATCCTCATATATAATTTGAATTTTGCGTTCCTTAGAATTAAGTTGTTTTCCATGATTTGCATAACTTACCACTGCAAACTAGAAAACATTAGTCAGCTGTCTCGTTCTAATATGGGACTCTCCGACCCCATCTGCGACTGATCTCAGGTCCTTAAGGCCTCGTGACTGAGCTTTGTTTTCAGACCACTGAGCCGGAGTCCGGTGGTTTACAATTCTCAATTCACTACATTGTTTACATGTCTTCCATTTTCGAATATATATATATATATATATATATATATATATATATATATATATATATATATATATATATATATATAATTATTTGTGTGTTACTCAATATACTTTCTTGTCCACTCTTGTGTACTCCCTCAAGTAGTCAGTTGAAGTGTTAGCGCGTGGCACGTTGTGTATCACTATCATATTTCGGACGTCGATCATTATAACACCATCTACAAGGTGGTTTGCTCTCTATCACAGTAGGTTATAGCTAGTGTCTGTCACAGATAACTGTTCATAAATACCTATACTTTTTTGATAATGGTTGTGGTAATTTACCAAATGTCAGCTACGTACAATAGAACTGTTTTGACGTTTACATTGAAAATCCTGACTTTAGTGTTGACTGATTGTTTTTTTTTTGAGTCCAAAGTATTCCTCCATTGCCAATCTGTAAATTCTCATATGCACCAAATTCCCTTTGTTAATCACTGATGTTTATGACTGAATATGTTTTTTATTTTTGTCCTGAAATATTCACTTTGGTTTAATTTCCGTTTAGTTTGCAGAGCAATGTTTTATCATTGTGTTCTACTGTATTTTGAGCTTAGATTTTATAATATCTTATAATATCAGATTGTTTGTGCCCAAATCAGTAACCCTGGGACTTTGATTACCAATATTAGAATAACTTTTTATAGAAGTTATCCAGTTCCGTGATTTACTTCACGAACTGAATTTAGTTAAACAACCATTTTAAACCGGAAACCACTGGACATCTGTTTCCTTCTAATATGTTACTTCCCAGTGGTGATTGTCTACTACCTCCCTAGTGAACGAACCAGGGTCATAAAGGCCTTTCATTTTCTATGCTAAAATATGACAATGTGTTTACTGTTTACTAACATCCAGAAGCAATTCTTGAAATCCTATTTCGAAGTCGTGACTTTGTCGCGTGTAAGTCACTTATCAGCAGTAAGCAACGATGCTGGAAGCGTAATATATCCAAATGAATAAAGTTGAGGATGTTAAACATTGGATCGAATCTCAGTGGTCTCATGATTGAGCGTTCACCACGATGCCTAAAGGTCCCAGGTCCGGTCATCTGTGTGGTTTTGGCTGCTCGGTACTGATGAGTTCTACATCTGGACTAAACGAGGTGCCTAGTGCTTACTGGTTTTAAATCGTTGTCTAACTACAACAAGCTGTGTTGTAAAACTATAAATTTTCTTTTGTTATCGTTACTCTCTGTTCAATATTTTTCTCTCATCAAATGCACTCAGGTTGCAGAAGACTCGACAACCGCAAATACAGAAAAATGTATGTTGGCGAGTTTGTCTTCAAATATTGAAAATATATCAATTGAACCGTTGTCTCTCAATTTTTCAACAAAATGTATTCTTTCTGATTCAAGTGTAGAGTCACTTCCAGTGGAACAAAGAGGTAAGCACTGTGTCATTGTATTGCAGTTGATTAAATTTTAGTGGTTTATAAAAGTGAGCTTATAGTAAGGTGATATCACTTCTTTGGACGCTAAATTGACCCATTTAGCTTAGTTGGTAATAAGTAAACGTGTATACATTCCAATCAATACAGATTTTCTAAGCGATATACATGTAAAACATAAAGCCCTCAGCACAGAGGTACACCATTTAAAAACCGATAAGCACATGAATAGGTCAAATGAAGTATCTTTTGCTAAAAAATGAATGAAGCTTCACTATATGTATAGTGTATTTGTTTGCGAATTTATCAAGCTTGTTAATCACTTTCTAATCTTGAAATTCGTGAATTCTCGATGCAAAAATCCATCCATCTGAGTTTGAATCAATTTCTTTTCGTGATCCTGTCAATACTTGTTTTTATTACAAAATATGCAATGAATTATTGTGATTTCAGTCAGTCATAATCAACACAGCCAGATATAAATGTACATTGACTCAAGTTGCTGCAGCATATCAGCACAAGGAAATGAAATCAAGCATATACGTAATCGAAGAGTATATAATATTAAGAAAAATGGAATATAGAAATTATGCGGCTTCGAAAAGGAAAGATTTTGCAAATTAAGTAGAATGGTTCACCAG
Source organism: Schistosoma margrebowiei (assembly GCA_944470205.2). NCBI lineage: Eukaryota > Metazoa > Platyhelminthes > Trematoda > Strigeidida > Schistosomatidae > Schistosoma > Schistosoma margrebowiei. Next base: position 15,211,985 of record OX104024.1, read on the forward strand.
GGTCCTTGATACTTGTGTGGTTGCGGTACATGATTAATGTGTGTTATTGAGATTGTAACGAACGTAAATTTTGTTTAGTTCTTTTGAAAACCAATGTAGCACACTCTCTTGCAGCGTGTGTTTATGGTTATGGGCCCTGAGACGGTCGAGGTTGAGGAAAGTCCTGTCACTCTGTTAAAATTTTCTCGTGGGAATTTACGTTTTCAGCCTTTCTTTCTCATCGTCTTCAGGTGGGAGGATGTTGTTTACGAAAGTGAGAGATGCAGAATTTCCACCAAGGGGAGTTAGAAAACCGTAATTCCAAACATGTAGTGTACTAGAGCTTCAAGATCATGAGGGAATGAGTAGCGTGTGAAACTTGTTTTAATCACCTGCTACCATGAGACGAGAGCTCGTGACGTTGCTGCATTGTCTTGTGGATTAGGGCCTCTACGTCAAAAGCTCAATCAGTGCCCCTAACAAAATCTCATTGGTACAAGATTTCATGTAGATTAAATGAAATAAAATGTATAATATTCAGGCCGATCCAACGACACTCCACTCCAGCCTGTTTATTAATTCAACATAATTAGCGGCAGTATAACAGGAACTTGTTGCAACATTGTGTATGATTGATTTTTTGCGATTTCTTTTCTTTTTCTGATTATCGCTCAGTTATATTAATATTTCAATGTCCTTGCCATATCTCCTCTTTATGCTAAATTTGGCTTGGCAACTTTATCCGACTCACATTTGAGTTGGATCCTACGTTATATTGTCTAATTCCAACAACATACACATTTATTCTCATGATTTTGTATTGAAATAAATAGGTAATATTATTATGAAAATTCCGAATGCTAATATTTTTCTTGATTTTAATTTATAATCTTATACACTGTACGTATCTTTGTGATTTTTCATTCGTGGAAAAAAATTAAAATGTGTACTAGTAAATAGTGTATGCCTCATATAATCTTTAAAGAGAACGTGTAGATGATAACAATAATAAAAATTGTTGTGTCTTTTAATCAATACTTTGATAACATGTATTTACAAGCAACAGCCTTAGAATCGGTTGACTTATAAAATTAAAATGGCCCAGAAAACTACTTAAATATATGTAATTATGTTTTATACTTATAAACATAGCTGAATGGTATTCAATTATTTCGTTAAACTGTGCAAACTAATGCTCTTTTGAGGTTTTGGGTAATGTTGAATAGGTAAAACCATTTGAAGTCACATATTCACACTACTATTTTATTCATCATTATGATCTTCGTTTCGTATTAATTAATGAACACTGAATATTGCTTTTGTTTGAAATACGATTCGCAGTTGTATTTTATACTCATATATTAGGCTTTTATATGCTTCTCTTACTTTTAGTTAAAAAGTCATAAACACAGAAGAAGTTGCTTTTTTACTGTTCTCATTAATATAGTCTCAATAGTAGCGTTTCAAACTGTGAAGTTTGGTGATACGTATCCAAATCCCATAGTGAACATCAGTTCTCTCAAGATTATAGTCAGTCAGTCAGGTCTCACCTTGTTGACAATTGCCAACTAGCATGAACGTCCAGTGTTTCCTGTTGACTACTTCCGACCACTTACCGTCTCTACATGGTGTACGTGATGTTGATGTATTTAGACAAATGACGACACCGCGACTTCAAGAGACTTCGGTTACCACTAAGGAGATTAGACAAACATGACACTAGTTACCACTCATTGATCAGTCATTTGTGCTCGAGAATATATGTTATATATTTATAAATTGATAGATTTTCGTAAATTCTCATTATATCTCCACTGTGTTGCTCTGGTGTCATCATATCTTAACACTGTTGAGCTATTTTTTTTTTATCACTTTATACAAATTCTTTCATTTTTCAAATTATTCGTTTAAAATAGGCCAATTCATTATGGAACCCACTGCCCCTTCTTATCATCGATTTTATAAATCAAGCCAGAAAACGCTACCGAAAGCATTCCATAAAGCTTTACAACGTGATGTGAGTTATTTTTTTAAAGCCTTAAGCTGATTTTTTCATATTTCAAACTTGATGATAAATGGTTATCAGTTTCTTTTTCGCATCGTTAGAATTTTTTATAACAGCTGCTAATCGTTTCGTTCAGCAAACTTGTCTGAACTTCTTCAGTGTAATAATCAAAATTAAGATTATCAAAGAACATATAACATTTAACAATTAAATCTACACTAAATACTTATTCAATCATATTCAGATAGATGCCGACTTTAGTTAGTAGGAAATTAATTTGAGTCACTAAGATGTGAATCACGTGAAAAGTACATAGTGTGAAAATAAATGAATGAGTGATTGTGTGTGTGAGTGTGTGCAAATCTAAGTTAATAATGGTTATCATTTGGTGAATGACTATTGATCATTTGTTTATTCAACGGTAAAAATAAAAGTACAAATTGAAAATATCTTCAAATATCAGAGGGAATGTAAAATGAAAATCTTCAAATAAGTAGTTATGACGTCAAAATATTCGAATTTATTTCTGTCAGAAAATGGGCTGAACGTAACATAAACAGAATGGATAAAGAAAAGGTTCAATTTACTTGTTGATGATCATTTGCTAGGAGGAGACTAGTTGAATGCCATCTCTTCTGTTCACGCCGTTCTGATTGGTCCATATATATAGAACTTCTATTGTTAACTTTCTTGATGCATACCAAACACATTCTGAAGTATTTTGGTCCTTTCAAAGTTGATCTTGTGTCCAGTATCTGAGGCATCCGACGCTATTTTACATTCCCTCTGATATTTGAAGATATTTTCAATTTGTACTTTTATTTTTACCGTTGAATAAACAAATGATTAATAGTCATTCACCAAATGATAACCATTATTAACTTGGATTTGCACACACACACAATCACTCATTCATTTAATTTCACATTATGTACTTTTCACGTGATTCACATCTTAGTGACTCAAATTAATTTCCTACTAACTAAAGTCGGCATCTATCTGAATATGATTGAATAAGTATTTAGTGTAGATTTAATTGTTAAATGTTATATGTTCTTTGATAATCTTAATTTTGATTATTACACTGAAGAAGTTCAGACAAGTTTGCTGAAAGAAACGTTGGAATTATTTAAATTCTATACGGTGTGGTTATGTCAAATATCAGGAAACCCTGGACCCGGGTTTCGTGCTACTTGGCACTCGTCAGCAGGGTGTACCTGTAATCTTGAGGGAACTGGTGCCCCTGGCGGATTCGATCTCGTGTCACCCAGCTTCATAGTCAGAGACGTTACCACTGAGCTATCCGAGCCGTGACTAACCTTCTGTAGGACTGAGATGTAATCACAATTGATTGATCACTGGGCGGTGATCAATGCCATGCTTGTCTAGTCCTTATTAGTGCTCGCAGTGTCGAGTCACCCAGACTGGTGGCCACATTGCAATATGATCGATAGCATTCGATCTGCACTAATAAGGACTAGACAAGCATGACATTGATCACCACCCAGTGATCAATCGATTGTGATTATGTCAAATATCATCTTCACAAATAAGGATTAATTTCTTAAAATCTGATAGTGATTAGAGATTTTTTCCACTACAACTGATATCATATTCATGTTAGTATAAACAACGGAGTAAACATTAATGACAGTACTAAGAAAAGTGAATACATACAATATTGTGGAATACAACTTCAAGACGAAAATGTGGACGAGTCGCGATTACAATTTATTAAAGAATAATGCAAAGTGGTGAACTAAAAAGAGTAGTTTTTATTTTGCATCTATTTCTCGCTAAATACTAATTTTAATTGTATGCTTTCTTTTGACTAACTAATTATTATTAAATCGATTTACTGATCACAAAATAAAGACGATTTCCAGTTCAGGTGTATCCACCTTTCGGTGGTGGTTGTGTTCTCTCAGCTACATGATGTAGTTGGGAAGTTTCTAATCAATGTCCTGGAAATTTATAAATGGAATAAGCTCCGAAGATGTCCAAAATGATAATGAAACTTTAGCAAATAAACTATCCAGAGCAAATAACACATTCTACCAAAAGATAGTCCTAATTAGTAACTAATGAACATTTATTATTTGTGGTGTTGCATGGTCAGCTACTTTTAATTACACAATTACCTGAGTTATGATTGTTAAAGAGGGGCTGCAGACCACTCATTTAGATTTGTTATGTACCTACTAAGGAATTTTGAGAAATTTGTGGATTTACATGACCTGTCGATCATGAAACGAATAAAGGAACAAGATTCGTGAATTTACTATTGATAATCCGTGTAACACACAAAATATGAAGAAAGCTACTCCACCCTGGAAAACCTGGAAGCCTTAGACACTTGATTGGTTGAGGTTAGAAATTAGCACCGTTGGAAGCCGACTCAGTAGTCTATAGGTTAGGCGTTCGCTCGCGAGACGGGGTTGTGAGTGCACACTGCCTAGATGTCCCACTATAGTAGGAAATGGCCGTCCAGGTTTTCCATGGTAGTGTAGTTTCAATTGACTCATGATATCAGCTATTGAAATTCCATATATATAATGTATTTTATTTATTGTTTTGTTTCTTTCGATTCTGGCATATGTGTTAACTAGTCGATTGCTTAGTTAGTTAAGTATGTTGTGTCTCGTTTTCGGGTTTCAGCAAGTGCCTACAATACTTGCGTTATAGTAACGAATGTTGAATTTACTTTCTTACGATCGTTTCTCTTCGTAGTCGATAATGGCCATTTACAAACTGAAAATATTTTTGATATAACTACGGTTTCAAATCGATTTAAACTGTTTCAAGTAGTGGAATCCAGGGCTCATGTTTAGACCTATATTGGATTCATTAGCTGTTTGTGTATGGATCTCGTTGTTCACTCAATGACGCAATCCACTCAAGATGCATATATATTAGTAGAGACCAATCAGTTTTAATGCTTAATATTATTAACAACCAGGTAATACGAATCCTTACAAATTAGTCTAAGTTTGAGCAACGTAGGGTATTTCACACTCCATACGATAATAAAAAAATATAAGATTAGAAAATTTTCTAAACATTCACTTTTCTGTACGTATAATTTGAAAATCAATTCTTTCTATCATTATTATAATTGCTTCTAATTGTCAACAGATCTCTCTTCTATCCACCATTCTTCCAAGTGATATTATTGTTAAAGGATTCGAAGATCGGATAGATCTTTATTCAATAATGATTATTGGTGCATCTGGTACACCCTATGAACATTGTTTATTCTTTTTTGATGTTGGTTTGCCATCAAGTTATCCTACAACCCCACCGCAGGTAGATTGTTGTTCTATTCGATGAATAATATTATTACCATATTGGCGATTAGAATTTATTTGCGTGATACGTTGGTGTTAAACTATAGATTTGTTCAACTTTCTCGATCTAGCTCATCAAGTACAGGTTTATGTGTTGTGCTTTAAACCACACTGTTTATAAGAAACTTAGTGATATCATTCAGTCACCAAAACCAAACTATAATTAGTATATCACAAACTGACCTAACTTGGCCATCCATCGATAGGTCAATTCGTGATATCAATATCATTTTATAATCTTCACAGTTCTGTATACTGAGAGTCGAAGTAGTTGTAACAGTTTTTGGACATGCAACCTACTGATTTAGGTAGTTCGCCGCTGTCCTGTGGTTTAAATCCATAATTTTTCTCTAAATGTTACTCATGTGCTACTCAGCCGCTGAAATTAAAACAGGTAAAGTGGTGGGCATCGAACCTAGCAACCTATTAGTGGACAAAACACAAATGCTCTAAAAAGTAAACTATCGTATATATTTATGTTGGGAAGCCCTCAAATTATTTGCTTTTTTATCTCTCCTTATAAATTTTAGTTCTAACGAACAGCAAAATCTACGATAACTTTTAATTTCGCATTACCCTATTGACTTTTACACTTATCTGATTGGTTACTTCTGATTTGTTTGTTATTTTCATGACTTGTCTTAAAGTAATATTTGTTATCACATAAACAAAGCTGTTGTTTTACACTTTTGATTCCTTGAGATATTAAACTCTTCGGATCCTGTAAGCATGTTTATTTACACCGTATATTATGGATTATCTTTTGATATTGGCAGGTAAAACCAAAAATGGGAATCAGAATTTGTGAATTACTGAAATGTATGTTTATTATATTTTTTTAAAATTAATACCATGAATTGATCAATATCAGACTACCATTGCAAATTTGGATGCACTGGATAGCCATTTCATCCTAGTATGAGGTCCCTCAACAGTTCAGATCCATGACTTCGCACTCGGGGATCAAACCCAAAACACTCCATCTAACACACCAATCTTCAACATCTAGACCAATGAGTTGGCATCCAGTGGTGTTTCGCTATATACGAGTATACGTTGATGTTCAACGTTCGATCACTAAGTTACATTTACTAGTCCCGCTTCATTTACTTCGGTTTGAGCAGTTGAGTAGTATCATTGTCCCTCACTCATAAAGTCTCTCAAAAGTGGTACACGAATCTGTACTTAATTATTTATTTACAGCATAGTTGATTCATTCAACTTCAAACCATCTGCTACATTTTCGAATCCTCATACTTCCACTTAGTTTGAACAGCCGTGTAAAAGTTTTGCTCTTCTGCATAAACAATGCCTTCAACGAAGTACATGACCGTACGTATTCTTGGACTAAATAAATACATTAGTATTGAAATTCTGTACTTTTTCTAGCATGGTATTCAGTTTTACCAAAAATAAAAATCTTACTATTGCATTAACTGACAATATTTTTTTTAAATAAATCGAACTTGGAATATGGAATTACAAGCTTTAAAATGGAGTGACACTTGTCTTTCTTTGGTTACTCAGTTATTGAACAATTTATATATATATATATATATATATATATATATATATATATATATATATATATATATATATATATATATATATATAGTTCAAGTAAAGTTGTTTAACCATACACACTTTCAATGAAATAGCGATCAATGAAGAAGGGCATAAGGTTAGTGTGAAAATCGACATATACTGATTATTTTTAGTGATTATTGTCTTCATTTTGAACTCATTGTTTTAGATAGATAGACACAAAAAACAAGATCCTCACACATGATCTAGTTTTCGACCACTCAGTGTTAATGTTTCTTATTCTTATGTTTTGAGAAGTTGAATGATGAATTGCGATTGATTGGGATTCTCTTAATACAATATCGGGTTTACGTGAACTAGACGATAAATACACTAAAACACTTCAAAAACAATTGCACCTGTGTGATACACTTTGGAAAAACCTTAATGTTTAAGGAGTCATGTTTAAAAGGGGCAGCCCTCTGTTTTTTTAGAAACAAATGGATGATCTTTGGGACACAATGACATATACAGGCAAAGGACGAAAACAACCGGTCAGATAACCTCGAAGTTCACTGGTGAATTGAGAATAGGAGAAAAGCTACTGTGGATTTCTTAACATGTTCAAATTAGCATTCAACAGCGAAAATTAGATAATTTGGTGTATTTCTAGTACTTTTCTTAAGATGTAATATTTTATGTGAAAAGTTTTACGAAATAAGGTGATAAAATATATAGAGAGATATTCATAGCAAGATTCATGATTCACTTTACCACCGATTGATAGTATAGTCGGGTAAAATGTTTTTTTTCATAGGCTCATTTTTTCTCACCGTCAATGACTTAGTCTTTAATGTGTATATAGTAAGGGAGACTGGTTATTCGGAGTTCTATTCGAAAATCATGATCAGTAAAGCCAATCAAGCTAATATTTATAAAACATTAACTTACGGATATACCTAATGTACTCTATGGTCAAGGAGTGAATTCAAGAGACTGGAATACCGAATTAGGATTCACTAGTTTAAATTCAATGTGCTCACCACGAGAGCTAAATCTTCTGCGTTCAGTCCTCATTGTGGTCGCGAATATACATTTTTGCAACGTCCTAAACAATAATTAAGAAGTTTTTTGGCACTCTACTGTTTTTCATTAGTAATTCCACCTTAAACACTACCATTGCCTTCCTTTTTTGTAGTACTCCAAGATTTTTCTCAATAAATTTTCAATTAAAGGTACATTATTACAGTTTTGGCAATGAAAAAGTGAATCCGAATTTGTATGTTGATGGACATATTTGTCTGTCTCTACTGGGTACATGGAATGGTCAGGGCAGTGAGAATTGGAGTGCTGAAACGTCCAATTTATTACAACTAGCTATATCAATTCAGGGTGAGATTGATAAATATTTCTCATTATTAGATTAATTGTTTTATTATAGCTTTATACCATGCTTATTATGTGAGTGCTTTAGTAGTTTGCATTACAGACTGGCTTAAACTAGGACAATATTAAAAACCAGAAAAGATTACTATGCGGTTATGTTTTCCTAATTTTTGACTACCTAACATTGCGTACCCCGGATCACCAACTAATTTCTCGTCTAGTGTTTTTTCTTTAACATCTAGAAAGGATGAGATTAAGTTTTGAGTAATTCGTATAACTACTACTTACGTTGTTTTGAGTAGTTTAGAATTCATCAAGAAAGTTTGCTGAGTGGTCAGCTGATTTAATACTTTAAGTATACTTGAGAGTGTGAAGTAGTCAAAACGCAAATATCCCACTACTTTCTATCTATAATTTATATTGTATTAATCCGAATTCGTATATTATATTTAATTCAGTCCATTGTTCATGGTAATACACAAAATTTGATATAATATTGAATTTCTTACCATCTTTTCTTTTCCTACAGGTTTGATTCTTAATTCAGAACCGTATTTTAATGAAGCTGGTTATGAAGAGCGACGTACGGATCCAATCTATCAAGAACAGAGTCGTATTTATAATGAGGCTGTGATAGCATTAAATCTGCAATCAATGATAAGTATTGTACAAAATCCTTTTCCTATTTTCCGTAAAGAAATTATCAAACATTGTGTTGATAAATGTAAAAAGTAAGTAATTTGTATGTAAAATCTAGATCAAATTTTAAGTAGTTTATTTCCTATTACGACAAAAGTGGTCTATACTTTAACGCTTATTCGTCCGCATTTCAGCCTCCCATTTCAAAAGTACGTCAGAACACATGAACTGCAAGCAGATAAAACTTCTATTCCACTTATAACATAGACTAAATACCCGAAACCATCGTAACATAGATAGGAAAAAACGGAATTTTTATGGCTATGTATACGAAGGAGATATGAGTAATGTTAGTCCTATAGTTAATTTGCAATAGCTTTAGGAGTTTATATGTCAACTGAAAGCTTACAATATGGGGAATATAAAACTATCCTAATTCAAATATTTAATAGTTATGTAGTAACAATGTAAATTACAATCCTCCACAAGATAACACCGTAAGTTTTACTTTCAAAAATTTACTTCGTTATAAGAATCATGTCATTATAGGATCAAACTATCGAGGAATAATGATGCAATTGTCTATGCTACGTTCTTATTACATAGATAAAGTTCACTAATCACCCTTTTTTCGAACTCCTAAGTGTGTTATCCTTTTTATTATTATTAGTCATAAATTAGGCATGTCGTCTGTTAGTGGTTCATTGTTTTGTAAATATTCAATTAAAACTTATGATATAGTCATGTCTAAAATATTTATATTTTCTGGTGGACAAAGCAAGTCAAATGTACCATGTTCTTTTTCGTCAATAGACTAATCACATAATTGCCCAACTACAATCCGAATCTTAAGTAATACTTTGATTCATTGGTTATTGTATTTTTTCCTGAATGTTTTCAAAATCTGTAGCTGAATAACTGTACAGTATTTTAGGACAGTCAACAGTATAGTTGAAGCTAAACTTAAGACAAGGATGAAAACGGAAATACGTTTCTAGTCGCAAAGTTTATCGATGCTGTCTGCGAAAAAAAATTCCTAAATATACAAAGTGGTTGAAATACTGACATAAACGTCTTATACACCAGCTCCCAAACGGCTACCGAGTAAGAAGACTGATAGTGGCAAATAATATTTGTTGAGATGAATCGAATCAAATCAATAAGCACTCATATATATATATATATATATATATATATATATATATATATATATATATATATATATTCTTAAGAAACGAAACCATTTCGTGGCTAATGACATGCACTTGTTATTAGATTCTTGAACGACACAATGTGGCTTTTTCATTTGGCGACTTTTGGTTGGTCTACTGTATCAACTAATACTATGATTTTCCAGTTGCATGGATTTGGCTTCAGTTGACCCATGATTTCAACCAGTGAAATTTCTAAAAAAAATTTCCACAAAACCCATTCTGATAATATCATTAATTGTTGGACTGAACTATGTTAGTAGATACAGACTGCCTGGTTTGGGGTGGTTATGCTCGACAAGCCGTTCATTGATTGCAGATATTGAGTGGCATTGCGCAAAACAGATTGCAGTGTCCCAAATTTATTTAAATTTTGTTCTCCCCTTAGTTTTGAGTTCCATTACTCCATCATGCATTAAATTCTGGCTTTTTGAACCACATTCTCAACATTTAGTCTTGCTCATTTATATTGCTTCCTCATTATTTAAATACACTTGCTAATCACTGTATTTAATCTTGTTTTTCTAAAATGGTATGTCAAGTTGAACCAACGTTAACTATAACTGACTGATTGTATTGTACTTTTGATCTTGTTCTTTCGTGTTGTTGATCCACTGTCCCTGTGTTTAATATCACGTTGTATACTTTATCTTCAAAAAGAGTGTTCATATTTTAAAACATTTGATTGCTTACTATGCCTATTTATTGACTTTTTTCATAGATATCTATCTTTATTAGAAAATTGGGCCTCACTGGATTCTGTAGAATATGAACGTATCAAAGCAATCGATCAGTCGTCAAGTTCATCTTCAACTGAAGAAAAGATACTTTTCTTACCAGAATTTTCACTACCACCAGTGTCAAAAGGTTTCCAGTTATCAATTAGACGACATTCAATTGTATTATCAAATTTAATAAAATCCTACATAGATTTGAATTTTACTACAAATATAGAATAGTGAGTTTCGAACTAACTACATTCTATGCCTTGCTTACGTTTTTTGTAGCCAGGTAATATTTATGCTTTTGACTACTTTGTCCTCTCAGATTTTCTTTATTTACATAATTTGTTTCTGTGTCACTATGTGTGTGCAAGCACTTAGTCATTTACACGAGATTTTGTTTTAAAATTTCTAACTTTCCTGGCGCTTCCTTCTTTGTGTTCATATCTTTACAAAAAACATATTTGTACCGTTGCATATATTATGTAATATAAATACTTGTTGGACGCTTTTTGTAAGAGAAGTATGAAACCCACGGGCGTTTTCCTAACAAATATGCATTCTATCTGGTACGTCTTTCACGATCAGTTTCACTTCCAAGTGTGTAATTGGTATGATTGTTATTTTTACTCCTTGCTTTTAGTTGTCACTTACTAAACTCTTTTGTTTTGGTCAGTGTTCCATTGCTTTTCTACACTTTTCTGTTTCGGTACTCTACTCTTATTTACTATTATGCATTGTTTATTTTGAAAATACTCTATTCTAATACTACTTATTACAGTAACAACAAATTAATGTTCTTCTGCCCATTCGATGTTGTTTTGCAACTGTGTTTATGAGTACACTTTGTGTGTAGCCACTTATAGTATTCTGCCTTTATATATACATATATAAGAAAACCGTGTTTATGGTAACATTCCTTTTCGATTTGTGCGTATTGACTCGCACACTTTCCATACATATATATAATTGCCTGATAATTTCCCATTAAAACATTCCAACCATAAATTGTTAAACGTTTTGTACAAGGAATATGAAACCCACGGGCAGTTTCATAAACACTATCTATTCTTTCTGGAATAAAATAAGAATAATATCATTTACCGTTCGCCTCCCCATGACGCTGCTGGATAGTAGAGCGAACCTTGCTAGATAACTTGGGAGGTCGGCAGAGATCGGACTAATCCACCGCTCTGCTGTAAACCGGAGTCACAGAGTTCCACTCTTGGGGCTAAAAATCTCGTGGGCTTCCCCATGTGTTTGCTTATGTATATGAATTGCATGAGTTTCAGTTTGTGTGAATAATGTATATAGGTATATACAAAGGACAAACACGTCGGTCGACTCAAGAAACGTTAACTGAAAACTGTCTGTCTTGTTTCTCATAAGATAAACCACCTAATCCCTCAGGTGGAAGAAATAGTAAAAACATATTGTAGTAAGTACTGCGGAGAGGTGGCCATCAAACCTTTATGTAATTGGCCTTATGCTTATATATATGTCATGCAGTACAGGGACGAAATTTTTTGTACCAGTGATGTGCAGATAATACGTGGCAGTCAGTCGTGGCAAATACATTCGAATAGAACGGTCAGTATCTGCCGTCACAGGTGGGTGTATATACCTATGTGTATGCTAAGTGACTCATGGATGAAAACTATACTTGCCCCTGTTGCGACGCCTGTGCTCCAAGACATGAGGGTAATGATTTTCGCACAAAATCACATCCACGCGGTTGGTTTGTGAATCCATCGAGGTGGAATTCATTTCCAGAAAAGTCTGTCGGCTTAATCAGATAAGACTGGATCGACCATAATACGGAACCCAAAAAAATGACCGTCCACCATTGCCGGTAGGTAATATGATAAACACGCTATATGTTTCCAGTTACAGCGTAAGCATTACTGTCTTGTCTAAGTAACTAAGTCCATATCATTTTCTCAACCAAACATATGATTTTTTCTAACAGGAAGCATAATTTTATTTGTGAGATTCCAGAAATCGTTCATCAGCAATTTACTAAAGAGTTATGACATAGTATTATGTCAGAATACATTGTCGCTCAAATATAGTCAATTAGGATGTTTTGTCATTTTTACTATTACGTAAACAATAAACAAAACCATACGACGGTTACATAAGAAAAACTGAAACGTTTACTAAGTGGCTGAAAGAATTGACATTACAAATGTCGAAAATGGTCATAAATAAAGCAACTACTAAGGAAGTATACAATTGTATAATTCACAATACCAAAAGATTGATTGAAAAATCAATTTGAATAACACATGGTAAAAACTACATCGGCTTTATATGAGCACAACGTAATTCCAAAAACTCACGCAAAATACAACCAAAAATGGATTTTATAAATAATGCCTCATATACTCTGACATCATATCTTGGTGGTATACTAAAGATACATCAATATAACCTTGATAATGTCGTGGAGTAATCATATGAAACAATAGTAGGTTATAATGCTGTATGTGTATACACTAATATTCCAATTGATAAACCTATAACTGGTTTAATAGAGATTGAGAATAATTTATCTGTTAGATGTCCACCGAGTACTAATTTATTCGTGAAGTGCATCAAACTGTACATCAGTTCAACACTTTCAATCCTCAAACAGAATTGATATAAATTAACAAATTGAGTATCCATCAGATATGTGCGGTCTCCGATTACTGTTAGTTTATTGGTCTCATATTGACTCGCTTAATTTTGCCAGTACCATCACACCAAGCATCTGTATGACCATCCACCTATATGAATGCAACAAAATAAGCATCTTGTATTCCACTGCTATCCACGGTACAAATACACTTGAACATATCAAACGGAATATTCATTCACTCAGAACATACATGACCCGACAAGGACTGGTCAAAACTTGAGATGTCAATCTCAGTAACATGATAATACATTCACTTACAGGTAAACCTAACGACTCGTTTCCAATGATGCATTGCAGCTGGAATACAGCCACATTTGTCATATCCATATGATAGATATTCATGCAAACGATGTACATTTCAAACAATCTATTGTTTATATATTGTAAATGAAAAGTCGAACAGTGGATGGAATGATGTTCTTTATTGTCGAGTTCTACAGTCATAAATACAAAGAGAATTTCAAAATGTTAAAAGTGAATATTGTAATGACTTAAGTATTGTGCTAAATATGAAGATGACACATTGAACTTAGTTGTATATAATACGTTTGGCACAGTAACTGTCTACTCGTATTCTCCTCCCAATTCTAACTGTACGGATTGAATACAATGGTTTTAAATTTTCACCCTTAATGTGTCATGTTTTTGTAGTTCTTCATTTTCTTATCCGAAGTAGTTAAAACGGAGTAAGTTCTTGTTAATCCGTCTTTGAGTATGTGATCTTTATATTACCGTTGCTCCAAATGTCTGTTCACCTCGACGTGATTTATTTCGATGCTATTGAAATTTCACCTATATGTCATAATAGATTATATGAGATTTGAATACCAGTTCTTTTGCTGAAGCTTCGCCCGCACTATCATTTGTTAGCCAGAGAAATTGGAGACATTGATAAGGTGTTGATTGTATTTATTTTATAGTGTCAAAAAAGACGTCTGAGTTCTAAATGAATATGATTTAATTTATGTGATGTATGAAGTAATCATGTGTTTCTAAATGTACTAGTAATAAACTAAACAGACGTAAAATGAAACGGTTACTTTTCTTTTGTAAATTTAATTTTCATTTGCTTATCATTGGATAAATTGGTTATCTGCAACTTATTTATTGTTGTCTTTGTCATTTTATTCTTCTTAACTAATATAAGTGTAAACCAAAGAAAAAAGACGTTTTTCCAAAGTGAAATACACCTTATCATCAATAATCCAATGAAAAGAAGATAGTTGAAGAAAAGATCATTGAAATAATAGTAAAAATAAGATTAATTGTTTGAATTAAAACCGTCTAACTTTTATCAACGCATAATACATTGTTCTTTTTTAATCAGTGATTTCCCTTTATGTATATTATTTTAATGATGGATGATCTGACGTGTTCGGATTCGATGAATTAGCCATATTGATAATTTTTTTAATCTTATACAATAATATTCGACGTAATGGTTTCAGATATATAAAATACATAATTAAATCAATTAATTCTCGTGTAAAATGAAGATTCCAACCAATATCTGCTAAATTATACATAAGTCTTATCCATACTTCATATACTTCATCAATCACCTCATTTGTATACGACCATAGAAACGCTAATAAATAAACTGTAGTTTGAGGTAGTGCAGTCAATACATATGACATTGAAAATGCTAAGAGAATAATAGAAATAGAGATATGTTTAAGTTCTTTCTTATTACGTGCTATAGTATGACGTGTTCGTTTAGTTTGTATGATAAGACGTGCGATAAAAGCAATATTTACTATAACAATTAAAATACTTTGTACTAAGCCTAAATTAGCAAATAATGTATGATAAATTTGTAAATGAAATAACGATTCCTCTATCCAACAAATATGAAATTGTCCAACTTGTATCCAATCAATTACAATTAAAAATGGTGACATCATAATGCTACTGATGATTAAAACAATTAAGCATATATACCATGCATGACGATTCGATAAATGTAATAATTTCATTGGGAAATATATACTCAAACAACGATCAATCGCTGAACATAATATTAGATTACTGGTTAATGTTGTACTCAGTGAATAAGTGAAACGACATAGGCGACAAGCAATTCTTGATGTATTAAATATGAAGAAATAAATTTGTCCGTTGGTTATATATGGTAAACCTTTAGCGGGAAATAACCATAACCAAGCAAATAAAATATTCGTCAATATATTGGAACAACTTAAACAACCAGTATAAATTAACTGGCGTGGTATACATTTTAAACATTTAAATATAATTATTACAACAAGACTGTGTGTAATTAAACCAAGTCCACATATGATTGGTAATAAATATGCCGACCATGTCCCAAGGACTTTCGTAACAATACATTGTACTTTATAGACTTGACTGGAATTCACATTAAGTTGACCACATGCGGCGATTAAATCCGTAGGTGTATCGTAGAAAAAGTATTCATCAAGTTTATCGTACGGGAACATATATGGAAAGTTGTTTCGTTTACTGTATATAGAAATTTATAAAATGAAAATGTCTCAGTTTTCCAGAGTATATATATATATATATATATATATATATATATATATATATATATATATATATATATATATATATATATATATGATTTAAAAAGACCAATCCCATAAAAGAGCTGCCTAAAACAAAAAAAGGATTGTATGATAACGTGTTTTAAATTATCAAATGGATTATAATAAATTTCACTAATAAATAACAGAGATTGGTGAAAAATAGAACAGTGGAAATGAATTATTAGTATAGGGGTTGTGGAGATTATTAAGTTTTTGATTGAGATCTTGATGTTAGACCATCACAATTGAAAACCTGGAAGCACTGGAGGGCCGTTTCGTCCTATTGTGGGACTCCTCAGCAATGCGCATCCACGATCCCGTCTCACAATATTCGACCGCGCGAGCGCCCAACCACTAGACCACTTAGCCGGCTGACATCCAACGGTGTTAATGTCTAACTTCACCCAATCCACGGAATTAAGTAACACATCGACCATTGTCTTCAGTGAGTTACTATCTCACAACTGACCCGGTTGAAATCCATTGGTTACTTCTTCTCACTAGAACTCTACGAAATACCTCTTGAAGCCAGTCACTAGGGGGTATATGTTGATTAATATTAGAAGGGTTTTTGTGGATACTATAGTAATTTTACTAGTTGAGATCACTATAATATACACAAAAACCCTTTTGAAAATAAATATTCCTTTGATAGATTCATTAAATTATGTGCGAAATAATTGTTGGGTAAACAGTTAAACGAGATTTTTTAACAGGTATCATCATCAAGGTTCACGCCATTTTCAAAAATATCAAAATTCTACAAAAAGGTTTTTCCAATCAAAAAGAAAGGAGAGTATCTGTAGCGTTCCATATAATGATTGATCCTACTGCACTCAATAGAAAAGAAGGCCTTACAATACAGACACCTAGTCTGATATTATTCAAAATTCACATTATAATCATGCAAATTAAACTCTTCTTTCTCACCATGAAGGTCACACATTTTTCACCATAACCATGCACACATACACACAAAATTTTACATACATGTCTCTTATGAATCACCTTGACCGAAATGACATGACACTGATTTGTTCAGACCTGCTTTTGATTGTTAGCACAAAATATTCTTGTGTACTATTTAAACTTGGATTAATTTTGATTTGGTCTTTATTCCCTTAAGAAGAGGCTTACACTGAGTCACGAAATGTCATAAAATTTAATTTCTCAACTCATTGGGATATTACAAATATATTTATTTATTTAGACGGTTAATGTTCCAAAAGTATTATATAAATTATGTTCTATGTGTCATCTCCATAATTAGCACATGCGATGCTCCCTTTATCCACAGATTTAAATATTATCTGTGTTCCTATTTTCACTGAAACTGATGTACGAAAACGTCTCCAGTCTCTTAATTCATCTCGATGTTTGGGACCTGATGGCATCCCAAACATCCTTTTTAAAAAGTGTGCTGACGTCCTATGTTATCCATTCACGTTTATCTTTAACAGATCTTTCTCATCTAATCTCATACCGAAAATGTGGAGAAAGATGAAGATAATCCCTGCACCCAAGAAAGTATCTGGTGATAATAATGTGAAATTTAGACCTATTGCAATAACTTCACCCTTCCTCAAAACAATGGAAAAATTACTAATACTTCCACTTCAACCTGCGATAAAAGAGCATATTGATCGGTATCAGTTTGCCTACAGATGCAAAAGAAGCACCTTAGATGCTGTTGCTGTTCTGCATCACAACATAGTGTCCAACTTATAAAACGGTAAAAAGTATGTTCGATGTGCTTTTCTGAACTATACCTCAGCTTTGATTCTATACCAAGACAACGTTTACTTAACAAGTTAATCAGCGTCAGCACTGACAGCTGGATAATCAACTGGATATGTTCCTACCTCTCTGGAAGGGAACAGTACACTGTATTTGGAGGAAAGTGTTCAGACTCCTTGCTGTCTCATGAAGGTGTACCACAAGGAGCTGTTCTTTCACCTCTTCTCTTCTCTTTTTTTCTGCATGATCTGCCATCTTCTACAGAAAACGCTTTTGTGAAATATGCGGGTGATCTCACTGTATTTATGCCTATCTCTTCCTCTCTACATCCCATAGAAATGAATGAGTTTTTGTCTCGTATTGATTGTTGGTCTATTGGTAATGGTCTCATAATTAATCCGTCTAAATGTCAAGCTGTTAACTTTAGCATGAGACATGAACGGAATATAAACACCATTTTGAGATCCCATAATGCTTGTGCCATCGGAGACTCTTTCATAAACTCAGTGTCGAAGGTCAATTATCTTGGTGTCACCTTTTCCTCTGATCTGTCTTGGTCTTCCCACGTTTTATCGTTATCGAAGAAGGTTTTCCGTCTGACCTACTACATAAAGAGATTGCATGCTCTTGGGATTACTCGTCATTTACTCTTACAATTTGTCAATTCTTGCATTTTACCTATTATTCTTTACTGTTCTCCATTATTCTTTCCCGGGCTTTTGAGAAAAGACTTTGCTGTATTGCGAAGAGTGCTGATGGCAGTTAGCAAGATGTGTGGTGAATCTTTCGAGGCCATAATTAATATGGTTGTGGATAGACATTTAAAATCATGTAAACTCCTGGCAGGTGTTATTTTATCAGATACTAGCCATCCCCTTCACTCTTATCTTTCTCCTTGTATATCTTCTGGTAGAACGAGACGTAATTACATTAAAATCCAAGCCCTCAAGCAAAAGTATAAAATTTCTATAATACCTTACCTAGCAAATATACTCTGTGATGAACAGGTTGTTAGAGTTAACCTAGTCAATAACTTGCATTCTTAACATGTCTCTAATTTAAAAATTTGTAAAGTCTTTCAGATTGTTTTAAAACATTTTTTGTCTGTTTCTTTTTTTTTTGTGTGTAAGAAACTTGTTGAAATACCCTATGCTGAGAATTCTATATTGTACCAAAACTATAATATTGAATAAAGCCATTAATAATAATAAAAATTTAAGTCATTACACTATTCATAAATTCACTTTTAACATTGTGAAATTCTCTTTGTATTTATAACTGTAGAACTCGACAATAAAGTACATCATTCCATCCACTGTTCGACTTTTCATTTACAATATATAAACAATAGATTGTTTGAAATGTACATCGTTTGCATGTATTCAACATGACGAAATGTGCAAGATTTTCATTAGACCATGATTATTTTGTGGGAGTTAAATGGATTTTCATCAACGAGATGATTGCACATACTGTGTTTCCTGTATGGTCATGAAGGCAACTTGTAGGTGACACGACTCTAACAATAAAGTGTTTCTTAATGTTCCATTTTATCAAGTACATTTTGTTCTATAACCAATCAATTAGACCGAAATAACAAGTGATGATTTCGAATATGTTTAGAGATTCTCAATTATCAGTATCAGTATCAGTCACATCTAATTTGAAAGCAAGGAAAAACGTCAAACAGTTGTCTCATCGTAGTCTGAGACTCATCAATAGGGCTTCTCAACGACTCTGAATTCACTCGAACCAAGAAGCTTCCACTGATTAGATATAGATTTTCAAATGTGACAATGTCACGGAACAATATGTTGATGTTTCATCGTTACCAGCCACTACGTCTTATTAAAACCTTGTAAGTCCAAATGAAATTCAGTCCATTGATCACAACATTCGATGGATTGTTTGACTGATATCAGGTGTTGCAAAATTGATATTTCGAAATAGTGTTCCTAAAGGAATCGTGGAACGATATTGTCAGTAATGCAGCAAATGTAGAACAGAAAATTCTATTCCGTTTCTGAGTTCCCGAGATCTCATCACATTTCCCATACTTCACCAATATTAGATCGTGTCGAATAAATAAGTTTTGTTCATCTGCAGTGTATTGTTGCTTATTATTTCGTTAGCTAATGACAGACGGGCCACTGAATAGATGGCTAATGAGTTCGACGTTATTTGTGATTAAATCGTCATACGTTAATTCAGTCTGTCATTAGTATATGCTAACCATGAATATCTATCATATGGATATGACAAATGTGGCTGTATTCCAGCTGCAATGCATCATTGGAAACGAGTCGTTAGGTTTACCTGCAAGTGAATGTATTATTATGTTACTGAGATTGACATCTCAAGTTTTGACCAGTCCTTGTCGGGTCATGTATGTTCTGAGTGAATGAATATTCCGTTTGATATGTTCGAGTGTATTTGTACCGTGGATAGCAGTGGAATACAAGATGCTTATTTTGTTGCATTCATATAGATGGATGGTCGTACAGATGCTTGGTGTGATGGTACTGGCAAAATTAAGCGAGTCAATATGAGACCAATAAACTAACAGTAATCGGAGACCGCACATATCTGATGGATACTCAATTTGTTAATTTATATCAATTCTGTTTGAGGATTGAAAGTGTTGAACTGATGTACAGTTTGATGCACTTCACGAATAAATTAGTACTCGGTGGACATCTAACAGATAAATTATTCTCAATCTCTATTAAACCAGTTATAGATTTATCAATTGGAATATTAGTGTATACACATACAGCATTATAACCTACTATTGTTTCATTTTTGTTAATAGATAATTGCGAGATGTTTGATTTAGATTCATATGATTACTCCACGACATTATCAAGGTTATATTGATGTATCTTTAGTATACCACCAAGATATGATGTCAGAGTATATGAGGCATTATTTATAAAATCCATTTTTGGTTGTATTTTGCGTGAGTTTTTGGAATTACGTTGTGCTCATATAAAGCCGATGTAGTTTTTACCATGTGTTATTCAAATTGATTTTGATGGAGACGCCAATAGAATGCTCCAATTCTTTGAGAACTATGTTCACTTCCAACTTGACTTTAATTTTTAACCAATTGAATATTTTTCAATCAATCTTTTGATATTGTCAATCATACAATTGTATACTTCCTTAGTAGTTGCTTTATTTATGACCATTGTCGACATTTGTAATGTCGAATGTTTCAGCCACTTAGTAAACGCTTCAGTTATCGGAAAAAATACTGTCAGGCAAACATTGTTTTACGCGTTATGTTCTGTTTTATATCTTTGTCTCTTGTTACCTTCAACATTTTTTGTTATTGACTTTTTTCAGATGTAATTTCTTATTAAGTATATACATGATCAGGTTATTCGAGATGTTTTGCTTATTTATATATTACATAATTCTAATAACTCTGTTCTTATCTCTAACTAAATTATTCCAGGGGAACGATCTATTTTATGAAACTCTCTTCTTTGTAGATTGGATGAAGTGAAACAGGTTGAATAATTATAACACAATTCATACGTTCTCTATGTGATACTTTCATATATATTTTAATAAAATATCTTTTCTTCGAATACTCCAAAAATATCGTTGGCCAATTAATAATCTATATGCATTCGGGTTCGTCTATTTTTAGTTACGGCTTCTGATTGATTCCGTTTACTGGTCCACTAGGCTTGTTTGAATTCCAAATGCCAGCAATCCTAAACGAACTGGTGTACGAGTATAATATGGGACGAAACATTCATCAGACCTTATTCATTTTCACTATTTGTCTAACCTTAACTTTAATATCAATAACCTTCAAATATCCGTCTATGACAGAATAATTCAATTGATTAGTAAAATATTTGTTTAGCAGTAAATATTTTACACTCAAAACAAACAAACAAACCAAACGTTTATCCCAACAAAATCTCCGCATTATTAAGTTGGATGCCGGCTCAATGGTCTAGAGGTTAAGTGCTCGCGCGCGAAGCCAGTAGGTCCTGGGTTCAAGCCCCGCGTGGTGCGGGATCGTGGATGCGCACTGCTGAGGAGTCCCATATTAGGATGAAACGGCCGTCCAGTGCTTCCAGGTTTTCAATGGTGGTCTACCTTCAACTGACTCATGATTTCAATCTGTGAAATTTCTAAAATCTCCACAAAACACATTCTGATAATATTATGTTTAACAATAGATTTGTGAGTTCTTGTTTTGTTTTGTTTTTTCGAAAATTTATTTATGAAATTTCCAAGACCATAAATAAAAATTATTCGAAACATGTGACCATTAATAAAATGACTGATTAGTTTGTTTAGTAAAATACCATGAATCTACCTACGCCTTTATAATTTTGTTTATTGTAAAACCTATTTGAAAGGATTATTATTTTTTTTTAAACACCGAGATATTTATCTATCAGGTTCTTTGTCACTAATTCAAATTATTAAAAATATAAAATAAAATGGTGATCTATTTTCTAATTTTCCTAAACAATAAATTATTGTTTATAGAATGATAAATAACAATTGGAAAATTATTCCCTTAGTGTTGTTTTACTTGTATCTTCCAATTGTTATTTAGAGGACTGTAATTGATCAGTCTGTTATTGGCATATATGCATATTGTGTTGGTTATCTCGATATTGCCTCAAGCCATAAGCATTATAAACAAGGATGGATGGTGGCTAGCAGTGGAATCAAGGACGAGCCATTCCACTGCTAGCCACTACCCATCTTTGCTTATACACCTTGTGAATTCACACAATATCGAGGCAGTCCGCACATCATGCACATATGCCAACAACAGACTGATCAATTGCACTAATCAATAACAATGCGAACATACAAGTAAACAACACCGAGTCAATACAACTTGACCACATTGCACAAGTAGGTGGCTATGAGCACTCAGTAGGTGAGTGGATAACGCGATGGCGTTTCAAGCGAACGGTACTGGGTTCGAGTGCCACAGTCAACATCAACTGTCAGATGCAGGCACATCCAGCTCACCATTCACAAATAGCACGAAGTGCGCGTCCTGGATTCCATTGCTAGCCACTATCCATCTTTGAAAATTATTGTTTGTTGATATTTATATTAGAACAACACATATAAGCGAATAATTGTTTTCAATTAGATCGTCATCAGGCTTTACTCGAATATACATGAATATTTCTACGAAAATGTTAAACCAATCAAGGCTATATAGGTAAAAATCACACACATCTTATTACGTAATGATTTTAATGTTTTGTGATTACTATTCCTAGTCTATTTACCCATGTTTATTTGACCTTCTATTTCCAACGTTTAATTATTGATAAGAGTTTTGTTATTGTATTTTATTATTCTCACTATTATCAGTTCACCTGTCTTCCTACTATCAACTTGTACTTTTACCTATTATGTATAGTGACTTATTTTATTTCATTGTGATTATTGACTCATATTGCCTTGATTGGTTTAAAATTTTCGTATAAATATTCATGTATATTAGAGTAAAGCCTGATGACGATCTAATTGAAAACAATTATTCGCTTATATGTGTTGTTCTAATTTTCACGATGGGAATCTTTGATATTTATATTTTCCAGCTGTTGATATTCAGGACTGTATTTGATTTGTGTTATGTAACCTTGAAACATCTAAAGCATTTATCTTAAATACTGCTTTTTCGTACAAAGTAATTGCACTTATAATTAGTGGTTAGTATTAGATTTTAGAATGTATGTTTCAGGCTACTAGTGTTGTTATTACTACTTAGTGGTTTTGAGCACAACTTTTGAGTTCTATAATTAGACAATGTGAATATTCTAATTCGAACCATTATCTAAATGCTTATCAACTACTTAATTGTTGGTGTTAGTTACCAATACTATAGTTTTATAATTGACATGAGATTAGGTTTATTATATCGACCAATCTATCAAAAAACGATGAAAATTTTGTCAGTTTAAAATAATTTCTTTGAATATCCCTCAACAATGCCTTAAAGTAGTCTTCATATACATAGAAAATGTTGAAGATAGTTTGGTCAAGAAAATCCTGAAAAATTATATACTCCATTTTGCGATACTTATCTATTTTAAATTTGTTCTCAATAAGTTTTTAGAATTTCAAATTGACATACAACCCCCATATTATGCAGAACATTCGAAATTAATCCTTTTTATACCGTTTATAACTCCACCTGGAGTCCCTCCGAGGGCTACTGCCGGTCCCAAGCCCGGATAAAGGTTGGGCATGGGGTTAGCGTCCCCATCCCGTAGAAAACTAACTCGCTAAAAAAACGCTAACCAGAAAAAATTATTCAAACCTTTTAACCTCTGCCCTGGGAGTCAGAAGGTCTTCATTTAGAAGAACTATGACGCCTCATGATGAAAGCCGAATTCCTTCGGAAGTTACGAGGCCGATGCCTTTTCTGACAACTAGAGCGACCATTTATTTAGGTACATGGAATGTTCTTACAATGTGGGACACCGGTAGAGCCTTCCAAATTGCTGCAGAAATGAGGAGCTACAACCTAGAGGTGCTTGGGATCAGTGAAACACATTGGACGCAAGTTGGACAACAACGACTAACTTCAGGAGAGCTTCTGTTATACTCCGGCCATGAAGAAGAAAATGCCGCACATACACGAGGAGTTGCATTGATGCTGTCCAAACAAGCGCAAAATGCGCTTATAGGATGGGAATCTCATGGACCAAGGATCATCAAAGACTCGTTCAAAACAAAAAAGGGGGGTATTACAATGAATATCATCCAATGCTATGCGCCTACCAACGATTACAATGAAGACGCTAAAGATCAATTCTACAATAGGTTGCAGTCAATCATTGAGAAGTGCCCAACAAAGGACCTGACCATTCTGATGGGAGATTTCAACGCCAAGGTTGGAACGGACAACACTGGATATGAAGACATCATGGGACGACATGGACTGGGAGAAAGAAACGAAAATGGTGAGAGATTTGCAAACCTAAGTGCCTTCAATAAACTGGTCATAGGCGGCACCATATTCCCACATAAATACATTCACAAAACCACGTGGACTTCACCGGATCACACCACGCAAAACCAAATCGACCATATTTGCATCAACAAAACGTTCAGGAGGACTATAGAGGACGTGAGAACCAAGAGAGGAGCTGATATAGCCTCAGATCATCACTTGCTGGTCGCCAAGATGAAATTGAAACTCAGGAAGCACTGGACAACGGGGCGGACAATATCACAAAAGTTCAATACGGTTTTTCTTCAGGATGCTAACAAACTCAACAAATTCAAGATAGTCCTCAGCAACGAGTTCCAGGCCTTTCATGATCTACTCAACGGAGAAGGAACTACCATGGAGAGTAACTGGAAGGAGATCAAAGAGGCAATCACTTCAACATGTCATGAGGTCCTGGGTCACAAGAAGCACCATCACAAGGAATGGATCACTGTTGATACACTGGATAAGATTCAAGAAAGAAGGAACAAGAAGGCAGCAATCAATACTAGTCGAACAAGAGCAGAAAAAGCCAAGGCACTAGCTGAATACACAGTAGTAAACAAACAAGTGAAGAAGAGCACCAGAACCGACAAACGTAAATATGTGGAAGATCTAGCAACGACGGCGGAAAAGGCTGCAAGAGAAGGGAACATGAGACAACTGTATGACATAACAAAGAAACTCTCTGGAAATCGCCGCAAACCAGAACGACCAGTGAAAAGCAAGGAAGGCGAGGTAATCACCAACATTGAAGAGCAACAATACAGGTGGGTAGAACACTTCAAAGAACTCTTGAATCGGCCAGCTCCACTGAACCCACCCAACATCGAAGCAGCACCCACGAACCTCCCAATCAATGTTGGCCCACCAACAATTGAAGAAATCAGCATGGCCATCAGACAAATCAAGAGTGGCAAAGCAGCAGGACCAGACAACATTCCAGCAGAGGCACTAAAAGCAGACGTAGCGGCAACTGCAAGGATACTCCACATTCTCTTTAATAAGATTTGGGATGAGGAACAAGTACCAAAAGACTGGAAAGAAGGACTTCTGATCAAAAGACCGAAGAAAGGCGATCTCAGCAATTGTGATAACTACAGGGGCATCAATCTTCTCTCAATACCGGGAAAAGTCTTCAACAGAGTATTGTTCAACAGGATGAAGGATTGCGTAGACACCCAACACGGGATATAATGGACATCTAGGATGCAGTTTGAAGATCTGGACTTCGCAGATGATCTAGCCCTTCTATCCCAAACGCAACAACAAATGCAGGAGAAAACGAACAGTGTAGCAGCAGCCTCAGCTGCAGTAGGTCTCAACATACACAAAGGGAAGAGCAAGGTTCTCCGATACAACACAGCATGCACCGATCCAATCACAATTGACGGGGAAGATTTGGAAGATGTAAAAACCTTTACATATCTGGACAGTATAATTGATGAACAGGGTGGATCTGATGCAGATGTGAAGGCGCGGATCGGCAAAACAAGAGCAGCATATTTACAACTGAGGAACATCTGAAACTCAAAGCAACTGTCAACCAACACCAAGGTCAGGATTTTCAATACAAATGTCAAGACAGTTCTACTGTATGGGGCGGAAACCTGGAGAACTACGAAAGCCATTATCCAGAAGATACAGGTGTTTATTAACAGTTGTCTACGCAAAATACTTCAGATCCGTTGGCCGGACACTATTAGCAACAACGTACTGTGGGAGAGAACAAACCAGATCCCAGCGGAGGAAGAAGTCAGGAAGAAGCGCTGGAAGTGGATAGGACACACATTGAGGAAAGCACCCAACTGCGTCACAAGACAAGCCCTCACATGGAATCCTCAAAGCCAAAGGAAAAGAGGAAGACCAAAGAACACATTACGCCGAGAAATGGAAATAGACATGAAAAAGATGAACAAGAATTGGATGGAATTAGAAAAGGAGGCTCAGGACAGAGTGGGTTGCAGAATGCTGGTCGGCGTAAGTAAGTAGTACCGTTCATATTCTATTTCTGTTCGCGGTACAAATGCACAAAATGTCCAGAGATTTGGAAAATGTTAGATCATTAACTTTTGACGATTCATGTGTAAAACTTCATAATTTCTAATTTAGATGATACATTCTATACAGAATTTATCAATTGAAATAAGGCAGTAATTGAAAATTAGATCCGCCAGTGATTTAGATGTTAATTCTATACAAGATAAATTTATATTAAAAGGTTTAATGGTAAAAATTTTAATAGTTGAATTCATGAGTCCATTGAAGCTACACCACCATGGAAAACCTGCAAGCACTGGACTGCCGTTTCATCCTAGTATAGGACTCCTCGGCAGTGCGCATCTATGAACCCACCCCGTGAGATTACAATCCAGGGTCTATCAGTCTCGCGCACGAATGCTTAACCTTTATGTCACTGAGTCGGCATCCAACGGTGTTAACGTCTAACACCAACCGATCCACAAAATCGCACCACCGTACACCATTATCTTAAGTGAGTTACTATCCCATTAAAAAACATTTTGTTTCTACTGTATATTGATTGTTTATTTCGAGTTAATCAATAACTCTACAGTCCAATTCTAATTTCTTGAAGATAACAACAAAATGGGTAAGATAATAATCAAATATGAAAAGTCGTAATAATGTGTACTTCCTAATTTTTATGGTTCGGTGCAATGACAAAAAAAACACAATTTCGAAATAGTGATTTTACATAGACGAAGAAGGAGAGAGAGAAACTATGAAATGTTATTTATTATTGATAACTATTATTCAAATATTTAAGCGTAATCATTTAACTGTTTTCAGCCTATGAAACATTTATTCAGGGGTTGTGGATTCGAAATTGTCTAAGATATTTGCTATACACTGTCAATAAATAACGAAGTAAAATAAAAGATCTGTTTAGGACTGAATGCCTCCCAAATAATATCAATTTAAAAGAGACATTACCACTGAATTGTACAAAATCTTTTAAGAAATCATTTCGGTAGACCTATAATGATTTTCTAATTTTAAACTCTCCATTTTCATATATATATATATATATATATATATATATATATATATATATATATCACTTTGCGAATTTAAACATATGACCAAAGTATTTTGATGAAAGTATTTACGTAGTGATTAGGCTGAAGAGTAATATGAGTAGTTTTTGAGTTTATTTTCTTGTACATTCTTTCAGTAGTAGTCACTTAATCAAACTCTTAAAATGCATATTTCCTTCATTTTATGAATTTATTTGGTTGTTTTTTCCTTACAACAAAATTTTGCTTTCCTCATAAATTTTTCAATTTCACGGTTACGTAATACAACTTACCATAAAATTATATGCAATTAATAGTAATTAAAGCATGTTCAAGTTACGTTATCCTTTTGATTGGTTATTTTTAGTTGGCGAATGTTTTACTGTTATTCGAAATCAGAAGTTATGCATAGTTCCGTATTTTTGTGTGTTTCTTAAATACAAATGAATGAATGAAATACCTTACATTGAATATGTGGTACATTTATGGAGGCACCATAAAGTCAAACCGATAATTCAATCTATTTCAATCAAAACCCATAGTTATTATAATCATCGTTTTTTTCCCGTTATAGAAACTTTACTTACTTATGCCTGTTACCTCCAATGGAGAATAGGCCGCCAAAGAGCATTTTCCAACCCACTCTGTCCTGGACCTTCTTTTCTAGTTCTATCCAATTGTTGTTCATTCTGTCCGTTTCTCCATTTCTCTGCGTAATGTGTGGATTTTTGAAGTGTATATATGAATCATGGATGTAGAAATTATAATTCAAAATCAAATAA
Source organism: Schistosoma margrebowiei (assembly GCA_944470205.2). Classification (NCBI taxonomy): domain Eukaryota; kingdom Metazoa; phylum Platyhelminthes; class Trematoda; order Strigeidida; family Schistosomatidae; genus Schistosoma; species Schistosoma margrebowiei. The sequence continues at coordinate 15,240,602 of OX104024.1, forward strand.
ATTTTCTCTAGCAACTCAAATATTAGAGACTTATATCACACAAAGAGCATAGCAGAACCATTTACGTTTACTGTTCAGAATGTTCATAATTGCTAATAATAGCTTGTGACAGAGTAAAAATGACCATTTTAAACTAAGTAAACACTCACTTCCTTCTGTATGGATTGTACATTGCACATAAACCAATCAATAGGTTGGTTTCACATACTTATCATATATTTACATAAATAGTGGGGATAATTGTACTCAGAGTTTATATAAATCGTTAGAACTGAACTATTTGTGTGTGCGTCTTTCACTGTTGGATTTTTAAGTACTCCAAACACATCGAAGTACATTTTGTGTAATGATTCTACTGAATAAAGTAACGAATCAAGTTTTCTAATGATTTAGGAATATGTTTGAAACCCCTTCAGTGTTACATCACTCTCCCGTGTAACCATATTGACGTCACACCTACATGTTCACTCAATACATTTTATTTCTGAGACACCATTAAGTTCTTTATTCATTAATATTGTGTCATTCATGTTTGCTGATATAGAACTAAGGGTATCGTTCTTTCTACATTGACCTTGTCATATAATCATCTGAGATGTGGATGTATAGTTTCCTTGAATTAAAATAACCCAATGGGTCATTGGATAAAAATAATAATAAACAGAATTCAGCGAAGGAAATTTTCTTTTCGACGAAATCATTTACTTGAACTGTACATTCATATTTATAGTTATTAGAAGGGGTTTTGTGGAGATTTTAGTTATTTCAATAGTTGAAATCATCAGTCAATTGATGCTACACTACCATGGAAAACCTGGAAGCACTGGACGACCATTTCGTCCTAGTATGGGACTCCTCAGTAGTGCGCATCCACGATCCCGCCCTCCATGAGATTCGAACCCAGCACTTAACAATCTCGCGCGCTAGCGCCTAACCACTGGACCACTGAGCCAACGGGGTCGTGGATGAGCACTGCTGAGGAGTCCTATACTAGGACAAAACAGCCGTCCTGTGCTTCCAGGTTTTCCATGGTGGTGTAGCTTCAATGGACTCATGAGTTCAACTACTGAAGTTCACATTTACATAGAAAATATATGTCTATAGAAGGATAAAAAAGATCACATCATAAATTGATTCGAGACTCTTATTATCAAATGAGGTTATGCAATAATTAGAGGGTAAGGAAGGAATATAAAGATGAAAATAATTTATAGATCAGTTAATTGTCCAATTGACAGATATGAAGAATAAATGACCAACATAAAGGTCATAATAATAAAAAGTGAATAATAATAATAAAAAACTTAAGATAATAATAATAATAATAAATGATTAGAGTTTAAAACTGCAAAACAATAATTTAAAAAATCAATAATGATCAAATAAAAGGGAAAAAGAAGGGAAAAATACCGAAACATACTACTAAAGAGAATTAGGGCTAACGAAAGATGAGAGGTTAGAAGAATCGTTTTTACATGCAAAGTTCGGGCTTGAGTTCGTGGATTGTCAATGCCTCAGCAGTGAATATGGTTTTGATTGGACTTCCCTTTGATCCAGTTCCTTCGAGTTTGTAGATTATATTAAAAGAGGACTCATTTGGAATGATGAGTCCATAGGTTTCTGTTAAGTTTGTAGATCAATTAATATTGGATCCCGAAACCAGACTACTATCGCTTAGCTTTATAAAGTCACACTCTTCATAATTATTGTTTGTCAGTTCTTCAACTATCAGTACTGAATCGTCACAAAATTCAACAATGTCTTCATTTGTGCATTCCACTTTAGCAGTCGATTTTTCTAGATTATCCCATTAACGATTCTTAATTTTGAAAATTAAACAAATATTCTCGATTTGTTTGATCAATCACTTACGGTTAAATATAATCAATTTACATAATCGCCATAAACAAGCTCAATGACTTGATTAGATTTAAATATTTGTCTAATAAATTACCCGTAACTTTGTAAGCTACTTGAACATTCATTTAGTAATATATTTAGTTTATGTAATATTTTGTACGCATAGAGTGTGATGCTGAACCAAAGTACAAGTGTTTCCACCATGGATAAATTTAACACATTTAATACTATACATTTCATAGGTGTCCCAGTAAATACTGTTAATACACACTTTATCATATATGAGTAATTATTTGTATGCTTATTTCGATAGTACAAGTCCTAATTAATTTCTTTAACACTGTCAGTAATCCATGGCGGAAGTTATAGCAGCTCACGTGCAATTGACTTTGCTCACATTTAATTTGGTTAAGCCCTTTTGTTAACTTATTTAAAGGACAGAGACATTCGTACAATAACAACCTATCTATGCCATTGTACCTTTATCATTGTTGCGCTTGTATGAATATGCATACTTGAGCATTGTTTAATGCCCACGCATATATTCATTCTGCTAGCCTTACTAATAGTCGCTTAATTGATTGGATGATTCACTCATTTCCTCATGTATATATATGTACATTTTAATTTTATTCATTTTGACCGACACGCTTGCTCACTTGTGTTTTGGGTTAACTTTCCATTCTTGTTTTGCATGTCTGTGGTTTTGGTGATCTGTGAGTCGTGCAATAATAAAATTGACCAACACTTCATACCCGTCTCTTGATTTTTACACCGTTGGGGACAGTATCTAGTAACGGTTATCAGGACGAACTGCTTACGAAATTTAATGATTACATCGAATACCGACAATTACAAAGTGCCATAAATTACTCAGTAATGCTAGGGCGGATGTGAATAGTATTTTTGAGTGAATTAAATTCAAACAAATGTGGTTTGAGTTTAACAATGACACCCACCCATGCGTTTTTATGCAATTTCTCATAATTCCCCAATTCGCAATGCTCAAGTCTGATACCCAATAATATCAATAATCTTGTTATACTTACTGACTTATTCATGCTACTCCTCGTGGAGGAGAATAGGCTGACCACTAGGATTACCCAACCAATTCCGTCCTGAGCACTCCTTTCCATTTCTTCCCAAATGCTATTTACTCTTGAGATGTCGCGCTACAATTCCAGACGCAGTGTGTTCTTTGATCTTCCTCTTGTCCTTTTCCCTTCAGGATTTCAAGTTAATGCTTGCCTTATGATACCATTTGATGATGTCATTAATGTATCTCATATCAACTTTCAGCGTCTTTTCTTAATTTCTTCCCCAACAGGAAGATGGTTTGTTCTCTCTCACGGTAGGCTGTTGCTGGTGGTATCTGACTAACGGAAATTAAGTATCTTGCCAAACAATTGTTTATAAATACTTGTACCTTTTTGATGATGGATGTAGTAGTTCTCCGAGTTTCAGCTCCCTACAGTAGAACTGTCTTGACGTTTATATTGAAGATTCTGACTTTGATATTGATTGACAATTGTTTCGATTTCCATAAAAATAACTGATAAGTCAAACCATATGGCGACATGTTGACTGTACAGAGAAAACCGGGGACTATAAAATCATTCTTCTATCATACTCTAAAAAGGGCTGTGTTCAATGCATTTTGATATCTATTATGACAGAAATTATTATTAAATATGATATCCATAAGAAATCTCAGTAACACTGTTTCTAAATATAGAATAAGGAATATTATAGATGTAGTATAGCCGCAGATAACACTATCTCTACATCAAACTGTGTTTTTTAGACTTCTATCATTCAGCTTTATGAATTAAAAAAGTACGTAAACTTTCCACTGCAATCAAATCGTTGAATGAATTATCTAACTTTCAACCTAATTACAAAAGCGTATTGTTGTATTGGTCAAAATGTATAAGGATTTTCAAGTGAAAGACATTTACCACAAACAATCGAAAGTCTATAAGAAGAATTCAAACAATCTGGAAAAGTGAACATGATGTTCGAATAGTGTTTATTTAGTATCAACTTATCCGAAAAGGTGAATAATATCCTAATACGTTACTTTACGCCAAATAGATGTTCCACAAAAAAATAATTTACTCTTATATTCTGTTGTTTAAACAAGTATACTTTCATCATCTGCAAATATATTTTACGTTTAGACCGTTAATGCCTAATGTGACAGTATAAGTTTCCAAATATTTTAAAATAAAGAATTATAGAAATGGGCCATGAAATGAGATAAATGATCAGATTCCGACAATACTTGTAAGAATATGGGATGATTTATGAATTGTGAAGGAGAGAAGATCCGTAAAAATGAAATAAGGACATAGATAATAAATGATGCTACTTATGTTTGTTTACGTAGCTATATTCTACTCAAATTAAGTTGTAACTAAATTTACTTACTTCATAATGCTCGCTTTTCGTAATTAACAGTTTGTTCAATAAAAGAGAAATCCAATCAACTTTGTTGTTTAAATTCTCTTACATTGTGTAACTAGAATTCATTACCTTTTGGTTTAACAATAAAAAATAATTTAATAGTTGAATTCATGGGTCAATTAAAGCTAGACCTTCATGGAAAACCAGGAAGCACTGGACGGCCGTTTCGTCCTAGTATGTCTAACTTGGTTGAAGTTAGACATCAACACTGTTGGATGCCTGCTCAGTTGTTTAGAGGTTAAGCGTTCGCGCGCGAGACCGGCAGATCCTGGGTTCGAGTCCCGCTGGTGAGAGTTCCATACTAGGGCGAAACGTCTGTCCAGTGCTTCCAGGTTTTCCATGGTGGTCTAGCCTTAATTGACTCATGAATTTAACTATTAAATTACTAAAATCTCCACAAAATCCTCTTCTGATAATAAAAAAATAAATTAATAAGTATGTCATCCATTATCAGATAATGACTGTTCAACTTGGTCGGGGCAACTCGACTATCGATAAGATGCGATCAAAAGTAAGATAATTAATTTATTCAATATAATAATCTCTCAGTTTAACATTTGGTTTTGGTTCAACAGGATTACTATATCTAAATAGTTCCTAATGTGTTCACCCAGGTTTTAAGTTTGCTTGGGATGAAATTCGTTTTCAAATTATAATTGTTTAAATAGAATTAATAATCACTGAAAGATGAAACTCTATAAATAGCAATATTTTTCAAGAAAACTTGATCTAAGAAAAAAGGAGACAGGTAATTTAGGGTAGGAATATTGACCAAGTAATAGGATTTCAGAAGCAATTTTGTTTGAGGTCAGTCAGTAATTACTTGTGAATAAACAAAACATATTTAGCTAAAAATCGAGACCTACTTTTGTTGTACTCAGTTATTCATATCTTCAATTGTTTTAATATAAAGTATTAGTAATTATAATCTATATTACTTCTATTATTAATTTAAGCCTTAAGAAAGATACTTAAGCCAAAAAACACTTTCTTTGAACAATATGATGAATTCGCCTACAAATAAACGAATTTTAATCAATAAAAATTTTATGAAGTCCACCCAACAAGTAAGTAAATCGGGGTAACAAAAAGTTTCATTTTAACTTACAATACACTAATCTTATCCCTTTCAAAATACTCTGCATTTATGATAATATGTTCTACATTGCGGTCTGATATTAGTTTGATAGCCATTTAAACCAGGAAGCAACGGACAGCTGTTTTGTTCTTGTAAGGGAATTTTCAGCAATCCCCAATCGTGATCTAACAAGGGGATCGAAACAAAGACCTCCAATCCCGTAATGGAAACTATGGAAGTTCAAAAATCTTGAAAATATATTTAACATATCACCATTTTTATTATTCGAAACTACATTAAAAGTTCTTCAATTTCAGATTTTTCAGGGGTTTCGTCATCTCATAATTTATATTCGCCACAATTATTTGAATCTTTTAATGTGTATTGGGACTCGGAAAAGCAAACGATTGTTCATGTTTTATATTTTTGTTGATACCAGTAATGGGTATTAGTCGTAGTATTGCATTACACTTGCAGCTTTCGCATTTACCACTGTAAATCTTGATTTACGTGAACAAGTGTTGTTTTCTCCCTTGTTTTACCTTAGTATGACAAGAACTTTTCCAGTTCTATAAGTTTCATAAAGAAATTTAGTAATAAAGTTTGTATACTTGTTGAACAGGCTATGAATGAGAGCATGATATTCGAGTTCAATGTTTTGTTAAACAAGATGAAGATTAACTTTATAGAATGGAACTTTACTTCAGAAGAAATAGTGACTTCGCCAACAATATTTACTTTTCCGCTGCATGTTCACGATTGTATACATACTACGGTGTTCGTGTAAATTGTTAAAAATGATAAGGTCCTGTTTGAACAATAGACTGACTATCAAATGTGCACTTACACTGATAATCTGCTGAGGAAATCGACTCTCTAAACTAAGTAGCGAATAACTGAAACCTCTGTATTATTGATCTTGAGAACACAAATTTATTGACATTAAAAAATGTATTCAGTTATGAATGTATGACTATTGAGCTATTTAACGAATAATTAAATAGCTAACTAATGAAGGCTGAAAAGAAAGGTCATTCAACAACCAATGGGACTTCATTACGGATCATTTTATTAACTGTTCAACGGATAGATCTTTTATTCATTTTTTCTTTCCTTCTCTTTCTCTCTGATACACACAAACGCACACGTGTACAAAGAAACTGAAGTGGAAGCATATAAACAAATATCTAACCTATTTTTGCACTCAATGATAAACAATCAGTTCTCAGTCTATGAAAAAAAAATTCTATTGTCTTACAGTTCATCTAAACGGAATGCTCCAATCGATAATTAATTTTAATGCTTTCCTCATTAAATGAAACCAGGTTGTATGTTTTTAAAAAAAAGGGAAATAACTTTATACTTCATCATATTAAATAATTATATCCATAAGTTAGGATATTTTTCTGAATAGTAACAACTGAAATCCACATCTCCATTAAGACAAATTCTGAAATTGCACATTAGAACAGGTATATGATAAATGATATCTACTTAAATAAAATATTTATACATTCGAGAAAAAATTAAATCAGAGAGAGCCATTAGAAATAAGAATTTTGATGAAGTTTTCGAACACTTGACTTCTATCTGAAGTTTGTGCTGATGATGTCGTTCAGAAGAACGATGAAAGCTCCACGACCAAACCATCCAGCTCAGAGAACAAAACGCCATCAAAATCATCCACCTGAACTACAAATTTTCTCCACCATAGAAATAAGAAGGAAGATAAAGAAGTAGACAATTTACACTTACAATTAACTCTGTGAAATTTATCAAGAAGAATTATTTTGTGAATGATATTTTTCCAGTCGGATTGTTGTATAATTTAGTCTTTTTTCTTATTACTGAAAGCAACCTGTCATCTTTAGTTATAAAGCTCGGGTTGTCGTCCGAGGTTGCTTCTTAGAGAAATAAGCTGAATATTTTATGAGGTTTGCAGCAATATACATGGCATTTTTATGAATACCCAATGAAACAAAAATGCAACTCATTAGTGATACATCCAATTATGACCACTAACAAGTAGTTAGAAACTTGCGTTTGATAATAAAAACAAAATTTCAAAAGTCAATCCAGATATTGGTCAATATAGATTAAATGATACTAGAAATGTCAATGAAAATCAGTTCAACGTACTATTAAAAGTCTGTAAACAGAGGATGATTACCATGATACTTATTCTTGTGAATTTGTACTTAAATAGAATTTACATACAATGCTGAAGATTGGTAACAATTTGATGTACTTATCTAATATTTAGTTAAGGTTCGTGTTGTGTATTAGCTATTCAGAACTTGACTGATCCATATATATATATATATATATATATATATATATATATATATATATATATATATATATATATATATATAAATCCAGTAATAACAAGTTGAACTTTTCTATTCAGTAGTCGGTCACTTGAGTTGATGGATACTGGCCTTGTGCTTCTATAAGATCAGCAACATGAACGTATTTAAATCCACTTAACAGATTTCAAACAGATGAAACTTACATCTTTACTTTGAAATATGGAATGAACTTGAATTCACACTGGCAGTTACAGGAAATTCAATATCCTTCATAGTAGTGACTTACATTAAATCAGGAAAGGTCAGAAATATAATTTTTCTATTCGTTGGGATATAACAAAAATATATTATTTATTAACTCTCCATCCGATCCTCAGTTTATTTGAAGCAGAAAAGATACTACAGATTTAATATTCTATGTACTTACTTCTCATAGTTAACTGTAGGTCTACTTCATGTAGGCAATATATCTATTACCACTGGGAATATTTGTTTAATGCTTATGTTCTAAAATAATAAATGATCAATTTTATAAACTATTTGAATGAAACAAACTTTAATTGACTTTTTTTTGAAAAGATTCATTCAAATTTGTAGTTGGTAATAAAAAACTTGTTTCCAACTCAGAAATAATAATACTTACTAAGTGAGCTTTTGTCTTTAATATATAGTCACAAATTGATTTCAAAGTGATTAAAATGACATAAATATTCCTTATAGATAGTGGTTGAGTACTGTTGATCAAAGAATCCAACAAAAAATTCCTAACTGGTGGAAATGAAGAATATTCTAGACCTTTGGAATTTAATTACTACTTATTGATACAAAGCACCTAAAGATATGAGGAAATTTGTTTTCTCAAAATAAGTAATTTTTCCAATTTTGTTACGATTAAACTCTCTCCTCATCTCAAAACATTTTCGGTGAATTTTTTCAGTTACTCGCTGTACATTTTGTAGTTTGCTTTGCATCTAAGCGGATATCTGTATAATAATTTACGTAAAGCAACTGACTATTGATTTGACTGTCTAAAAACCCTTCCGATTACTTTTTTTTAGAAGCTAAGGACTACATCTGCTTATTCACTTTGTGACAGTTTTGAATCATAATCCTGTTGTTTATTATCGGGAGAAGAAAACTTCCGTTGTTTTTTTTGGAATTCATTTACATGTGGGTGGTGTGTATTTCTCAAACTGATGTCTTGTAACAGTTTAATTTCATGTTAATCATAAAATCTTATGTTGATTAGTTGTTTCTATATGATTCAGTGTTTAAAAAAGTATAATGCCAGAAATTTTATCCGTTAGAAGGTTTTTAATAGTTATTTTTAGATGGTTTTTTTCTAAAAATAAGAAGGATTACATTTTAAGATTATGCAGTTTACATGATATTTAGAAATATAACATTTCATCATTTGGAAGGGGTTTTATTGAGATTATAAGTAATTTATTGGTTGAACTCATGAGTCAATTAAAGCTAGACCACCATGGAAAACCTGGAACTACTGAACTATCTTTCACTACTATCCTGCATACATTCATCTGTCATAAAAATTTGGAGATATAATGATACTTTTATGCTCACTGTTACTAGAAATTTATCTGTTGTGTTGACATATCAATATATCACTGAGTTTTTGGACTGTGTTATGCATAATTTATGAAAGTTGTGAGGCACATCAAAACTGCCTGATAAATCAAAACAAGTGTACGTATAGGATTTAACAGGAATAGATCATGTCAAAGGTCAACGTTTAAAACAATTATTACAAACAATCGTTCGTAGTATTATTTAAGAATGCATCTTCATACATAGTTTATATTTTGAATTGCTCTAGTTGGACTGGTTAAATGTTAAAAGCATTCGTTCATAGCTTAATGAATAGTTAGTTCGTTTAAACAAACAACTGATCTTATGTAAGACCGAGGTAATTATTGGGCAAAATGACATAGTTTTTAGTATGTTACTGTTTTCACTGAAACCATTAGATCTATATCTTTCACTTCATTTACACAAAAAGTAACCCTACTTTGCAAATGTTTGAATGTACTTGATAACATACTCACGTCTAGATTTCACTTTTTCTGATATTTAGAATAAGTTCTTCCGACGTTTGTTTTAGCTTTGTTATATTTCACATTTATCAGCACATAAGTTATGAATGTATATATATATATATATATACATTCATAACTTATGTGCTGATAAATGTGAAATATAACAAAGCTAAAACAAACGTCGGAAGAACTTATATATATATATATATATATATATATATATATATATATATATATATATATATATAATAAGGTGTAATCGCCATGATTCACATATGTGATGTAATTGAAGTTGTATTTGTTACTTAACTTCGTAGATCAATCAAATATTGAATAAGGTTAATTACATTCTCATGACGAAGTCTGTGTAGAATTACTAAGCATAACTGTTTATACACTTCAGTACACATGAATAGACCTAAGAAAAAATAGAAACTTTAATATTTATATAATTTTATGAGTTGTATGCCCTAAGCGGGAAGGTTTTGTTTTATTTCTAAAAGACATCATCAGCATATGCTTTAAAAACAAGCAAGATATAAGAATGTTTAGTCAATTGATTAACACATGATTGTAGAAACAATGGACTTTATAGGTTGTTATTTATAACAGTGTTGTTATTAAATAAACATTTATTGTAATTACTTTCCTCCGTAACTTTATCACTGACCATTTTAGGCCATAAACCCTGATAATTTTGTCTGGAAACACAATGGAAGTTTCAGGATATAACTGTCTAGTGCAGAACATCTTCGGACATTATATCTATATCATCTTTATACTTGAGGCACAGGAGGGAACAACCAAACATGTGTGAACACAAAATTACAGAACCTCTTAGTAAAACCCTAACCATACAGTGAATGCTTCATTTGCAAAATTTCAATCAATTGTCTCACAATTCACTGTTCCTTCGTTTCCACAACAATCATTCTCTGTCCTCGTTCTCTTTTCTTTAATCTTTTTAACCTTCTGCCACCAGGCATTTCATTTTCGATTGATGATACATACATTCATTAACAATCAGTGATGAATAGAACACAAATCCATAAAATAAAAAGACATAATAACTGAACCCATATGATGTGTGTGATAGGAAATGTATTTGTCATAATAATATTTACTTGAATATGAGGTGGTGCGAAAAATAATAATTTCAACTAGAGATAGTTTATAATGTATATTTCTTTGATTAAGGAGTTTAGTGAACATTCGTCGAATTTGTGAGTGATATTCCTCACTAACTGAACCACTATGGACTAGAGACTACTTAACAATGCTCACACAACCACACCAGGGATCGAGCTAAGAATCTACATATCCTTTCGAGAGCCATTAAACAATAGACCAGTTGGTCGCCATTTTTATTGCCTTATATATCTTTTAGTTGTCGAATTCATGAGTTAATTGAATCTACACCACCATGGAAAACTTGGAAGCATTGAACGGCCGTTTCGTCCTAGTATGGGACCCCTCAGCAGTACGCACTTACAATCCCGTTTCACGAGATTCGAACCTACCACCTACCAGTCTCGCGCGCGAACGCTTAACCACTAGACCACTGAGCCGACTGACATCCAACGGTGTTAATGTCTAACTTCAACCAATCCACGAATTCGCGCCACCGCCCACCATTGTCATATATCTTCATTAAAAGTTTTCAACAATTGTTTTCATTTCTAGTAAACTAATACCATATTTTGTCTAATTTAGATATTTTAATTGAAATAAACTTAGACAGACTTTTGTTATATATTAGACAAAAATATTTGAGTAATAGGCTGACTTCATAATAACTTTTTAAGTTACATAAACTAATGAGAAGGGTAAACTAAAATCCACCGTAATATTTTGGTTGAACGCTATTAGCTAAGAAGAATTTAATTTTTTCTTTAAAAAAACACTTATGACTAAAGTGCGTAAAATATACGAAACTTAATCGATTTTCGCGCCGATTATCTACACATCATCTTGTAAATTTATTAATGAGATTATTAAAACGTGTTTAAAGACGTTTCTTTAAATATTTTCCTAAAGATCCTTTCGAATTTACCGATTATTTTACCAATAATAATATTAGAGAAAATACTATGTTCTCTATTCCCAGTTATGTTCCTGAGAAAGATTGACAGTGTATTTCACGCTTTGAAAACGAGTGTTACCAACGTATTAATAATGTTACTGTAATTGGTCTTCTATAGGCTTTTCTAACTAATGTGAATAAATTTTAATAAAATAAATTAAAAAGGAGGTAGGAAATAATAGATGTAAAAGTTTATGAAAATGTATCTCCTTTATGTTCAGGATGCATGAAATATGGTTACTACAATAAAAAGAACTAAGCTTGTGACAATGAACGTGATCGTAATGATTTTTCTTTTAAATACAAATCTGATTTCATATCAAGTGAATCCAACAACTCAATTGACTAATGATCTCAACAATTGAAATTACTAAAATCTCCACAAAACCCCCTTCTGATAATAATCAACATATGCTCACTAGTGACTGACTTCAAGATGTATATCCTGAAGTTTTAGTGAGAAGCTGTTACCAGTGGAGTTCAACCGAGTCTGTTGTGAGATAGTAACCCACTGAAGACAATGATGTATGTGTCTTTCAGTTTCGTGGATTGGTCGAAGTTAGACATTAACACCGTTGGATGTCAGTCGGCTCAGCGGTCTAGTGGTTAAGAGCTCGCGCGCGAGAAGAGTAGGTCCTGGGTTTGAATCCCGCTAGGCGGGATCGTGGATGCGCACTACTGAGGAGTCCCACAATGAGACGAAACGGCCGTCCAGTACTTCCAGGTTTTCTATGGTAGTGTAGCTTCAATTGACTCATGATCTCAACAATTGAAATAAATAAATACCGTTTGTTAGCCTTGGCTTTAACTTACGAATACTACCAAGCGATGAGTCCAAGCTATATGAGTGAAATCGATGCAAATTATCATTCACATTCTTGTTTCAGTATGCTTTTCTTTTATCAATTGACCTAATCGGTTTACCTTACGACTAAAAATAATGAGAAAAAACAAAACCTAGACAGTTTCATTCTAATTTTATAGGTCATCCAAGAATAAATAAAAACATAGAATGAGGTCAGTTTTATGATGGCTTTACATTATCACACCCACATATATTGTACTTTTAAACAACATTTCAACACATTTTCTGTCAGTAGAAATTCAAATGTTATTTAATATATGAATCATAATTTTTTATTTAGATCATGGACTGATCAATGTTTGACTATCATTAAAAACCTAGATACACTATATGGCCATTTCGTCCTATACAACACCATGGGTGAAACATTTTTTTCTCTTCTGGCATGACTGACTTATATAGTGACTTATATGGTGAAAACTATTCATAAACTAGTCATGTCACACAAACAAAATACACACTGTTTAAAAACTACTCATATTAATAAAGTCTATTTTATGAGGATATGTAATTTGTAATATAAAATCGATAAATTGTGGCTAATAGAGGAATTCAGGTCTCATATTTTGACCTACTCAAGACTTGTCCGTTGGAGGAACATGGATCCTGGTGTTGATGTTCTTAGTAGCTCAACAGATGACACGTTGTCGTTTAAAGTAATAGATAATGATGTAGTCTTTTAGTTGACTATAGTTGAATGTAAGTTTCCACTTAGTTTCGAAAACAACGATTTGGTTAACCCTATTGTGCAAAGAGAGCATAAAAGTTCCAATACGAAATGACCTGGAAGAATATACTTCATGGATTCAATGTAGCAGACAAACGGTGATAATAACCATAGATACAGATCCGTTTTGACTATTACTAGCCAAAAGATAGTTAAGTATGAGTCGGGTTACATATAAAAACAGCTAATGCATAAGTTAGATAACTAATTAGATAATATATCAGAATAAACAACAGATGTGCACTCAATCAACGCATACAAAAATGTGGATGAATTTAGTCAACAAGGTAACGAATAACATGGGTATATGTAGAAAATTACAATTATTTGTGATAAAGAGAATTTGTAGTGCGTATACGGTAACTACGGTTTTTTATCAAGTTTCGTTTGTACTACAGAGGTACAAAGCTAAAGAAATGTGTATACTGCCTAGTCCATGTACTTTTTCCGTTTAGGTTCCTTTTTAACGATCCATCCGCTCTCTTAGTTAAGAGAACGTCCAAAAAGGCTATTCGACCGTCACTCTCTCCTTCAGATGTAAACTGAATGGCTGTGTGCACTTCATTAAATCGTCTAAGAACCTCTTGCTGTGACGTATTATCTTTACAGAGGATGAACGTGTCATTCATATGTCAACAGTGAATAATCTTTTTTAGTGGACCATTTTCTAGTTTGGCTAGAAAAATATCAGCTAGTATAGGGCCCAGTGGTGAACCCATTGCAACACTGTTGAACTTGAAAATACATTGATGGTAAATTTGAGTAATAACTCTTTCACGATATAGGAACAGTAGTTTCAATTTCATTTTCAATCAGTTGTTTACCTTTATATTCTACGGTCTCTATGAGTGGGACGTTTGTGAATGACGATGTTACATCCAGTGACATCAGCTTTAGTCCCAACGTTTTTGTATTTTTGGTTTTGTTAGTAAATTGAAATGAATCCTTAACACTATGTTTTACAAGCTTTTCGTGGAGAGGTTTCAATATAGTTACCAACCATTTAGCTATAGTATGATAAGGAGAGTTATACATATATAGAATAGATTTTAGTGGGATCCCCGGTTTGTGTTCCTACTGGTTTAATCATTTCATATAAACCCGACAAGATAGTCTGTTGGTTTCTGAGCTGGTAAGCTCATTCTCTATCTTATTATTCAAATATTTCTAGTCAGTCATTTTTTGGAACTTTAATTTGTCATTTAAGATGGTACCCATTTTGTCAATATAATCACTTTTATTGAGAAGAACAACTCCTGAATCTTTGTCAAATTTCGTAATCAATAACGTCTCATCCTTAAGAAGTAGGTTAGTAGCTTCCTTGTGCTTCTTTGTAAGAATGCTTTTGTAATTAAATTCATTGTCCTTATACTGGTAACAGGTGTCTACAAGAGTTGATTTTAAATGTTCTGGTTGTTGGTCAGAATTCGCAACTAAATCACGTGTCTGACTATATAGATTCTCGAACTGTATATCTGTATCAATGTGGTTACAGCTGTTACGAGTATCACAAAATTTTAGACCTAAGGATAATACCTCTAGTTTTTCTTTATATAGTTCGACACTTGAGAAATTATGTACGTATCTTTTAGAGTCGGTTGGAAATTTGCTTTCGGCTGTCTGGTATTCCAGACTTTTCAGTAGCTGGATAAGTTTTTTCTCAGATCTCTGATCCATAACGTTCGTAACATAGTCCATGAACGGATCGTTAAAAAGGAACCTCAACAGAAAAAGTACATGGACTAGGCAGTATACACATTTCTTTAGCTGTGTACCTCTACAGTACAAACGAAACTTGATCAAAACCCTTAGTCACCGTATACGCACTATATGTTCTGTGGATATAGTTGAAGATGAGCTTAACACCTTACATAATATTATTAAGGACAACGGTTACCCTAGAAAGTTTATAGGTGAAGAGAGTTATTAATGTCTGTCTAAACGCTAAAACAAACTCACATAGATGTAGAGGAACTTCTATATAAGCTTAGAGTTCAGGCTTGAAAATTAACTCTAAGGTTTAGGTATAGTTATCTAACGAGTCGTGAATGGAACGAAATGAACCTTCTCTATTAGGTACAATCTACCTATTCTCTAAAACCTGTCTAAAATTTACCATATCGAGACAATCTTCACATAGTCCACGTATACCAACGAGGGCTTTTCAAAGTTTGGTCCTGAACTTTAACAATGGGATAATTCAAACCCTTACTAGTAATAAATAATAATATTTAACTTGTGTTTATGTCACATTAATTTCAACTGAAGGGGTATCGTTTTCAAGTGAGACAGCTGTTCGTTACGCTCTGTTTTTCAATAGTTATCTGTATAAAGTCACTCGGTTATGTAAACACAGATGAAAAGTATTCAGTTCATTATTACCACTGGATAAGTAAGCTGAATAAGGTGTCATTCTAGAACTCATAGATTATTTTAAATCATCTAATCTGTTGAATTATAAAATAATTAACCAAAGGTACTTCTGAAAAACAACTTCATAAATTCCACAAATGACTGGAGAATCAGGGAATTATAATGTCGCGTGGTATACAGATTGCCATGTCAAAATGGCTATATACAGCTGGAATATTTTATGGATGGTTTACATTTGAGATTAATTAAAAAGGAAATTCATCTGATAATTGATAGAAGTATTCACAATCATTTCGTTAAAAGGAGAGATAGCGCATGATTATAATTGATTGACCTGAGAGTATTAACCGCTGTCATATTCGTCTAGTTCTTTATTGATGACCAATTTCTACCAGCCATGTTGCAATTTGTCTAGTAATCTAAGTGACTCCACATTTCATGCACTATGCCGAAGCATGTGATTTGCTTAAAATATATTTTCCGTTCTCTTTTGTTTGTTATGATTTATTCTCTTTCCAACTGAGTTGTCCGAGCCTGGATAGATTTTAGGTACCCGTTTAGATTATGAACTTGTGCTATGTAGGTTTGAATCCTACAAATAAAATCACTTCTATCAAGGCTGTGGGTACGCTCTGCTAATAAGTCCTCACTAGTACGAAACCTATGTCCAGAGTATCATGGAGACTAACTTAAACCCCTTAATATCCTGAAATATAATTGAAAATTATTTACATTTTGTAAAGATTTATTTGGATTGGAAACAGTTTACACCAATGTCTGACAGACTAAAACGATGCTTGTAAACAAGGAAGCCTTTTGTAATTATGCTCACTAACACACTTCATGAAATTGACTCGCTTCGTATGTCTAAACAATTAAGATAATTAGTACTTACAGAATATAACTGACTGGTTTTAAGAATTTTTAATCTATTAAGAAGCCAATGTCCAGTGTTCTACTCCAGAATTAAATTATTCCCCACAAGCAAACAACTTAAGAAAGAGAATTTATGCAAACCGGAAGATTAATTCATTTATTGTGTGTGAAATACAAAAATTTTAGTCTTAAACAACTGATTACCAAAGACTCTGTGTTATTACCTAATAAATTCAAATGATGATACTGAATAATAACGTTCAGTATGCTTGTTATACTCATCTTGTTCACCTTGTTGTCTTTATGTCATCAAGTATTACTAAAGGTTATAATATCAACATTTCTATATTGTCCAAAAAACGAAAAAGATGTTATAAAAACAAAAGAACTAGTATGATGTATGAATGAATATTAGGACAAATAATAGGGAAAGAAAATAGAATCTACATAAACCACACGTCCAAAAATTGTTGCACTGATCAATTAATTATTTCGACGAATATATATACATATGAATTTCAGAGGAAAATAAGGTAAAGAGCAGGCGCGAAATCAGAACAATCATCGTTAAATATACATTTGATAAGACCAAATTCTTACACAAATAATAGAGAAATTATAAATTGTGAAAAAGCATTTCATATTCGCGAATAAGAACAAGTAATTCTACTTCAAGATAATCTATTTTTAGTTGAATATTAATCGAAGACTTTCAGTTAACTGATACGATGTAATCTTAGCCTTAATAATGAAGAACTATAAAGTGTATCCCTTGATAAACTGTGGCTTCTGTAGTTAAATAAGTTGAGAGTGAGATAATTAGCTACTCTTTGATAACCTGGCATGAAGATTGGACCCTACCATTAATTTAATAAAATGTGTGCAGTAAATTGTCCAATTTCTAATTGACGGCTGATTGAAATTATACTAATGATGATATTAGAATAACTTGGACTTAATCTTATGATGTGTTATCCGTGGGTATCGCTACCAAATTTAAAAGTAGATTAAAACAAATCTCTGATACTTTTTGATTATTAGTGAATCGTCAACTGATGTCATATTGTAAAATAAAGAAATTAATGAAATCGACAAAACAATGAACAACGTAGTACATTATGCATGTATGATGAGAATGACTGAGAGTAAAATGTACTGTAAGTTCATTGGTAATAATAACTTAGCAGTTTATAGAAAATTCAAATTTTCTTCCCAAAGCTTGTTGGCTCTCAGAATTAATAATCTAAGATGTCTACAAAAGAGCATTCAAGAAGTTATTGTGTTGGTATATTTCCGTTGTTGCTCCATACAACCAGATTGAAGAGTTTCTATTAACACATTACTTAGTTCAATGAATGTTCCAAAAGTGTCTATTTTTGCTAACGGTCATCGTATATCAAATCAATATCTAGATAGAATTTGTTAATATCAATGTATCACTTTAAAAAATGTACATTTCAAGATGGATAGTTGAGTTATATTTGAGAAAATTCATTGGCAAATGGAAATTTTCCCCTTCACACTTTAATTGTCTTGCTATTTTTATATTTCAATTGATAATAGTTTAGACAATTCACTCGGTGAATAGTTGACCTTAAACTTTTATACATTTGAACTATCAGATTTTAAAAAAACTTGTAGAGATATTTGTCCACTAAATAAACATTCGATGTATAGAGTAGAATTTATGTATTTCCTATTCCCTCAGTGCACTATATTCATGAGCTAATATGGGTGGTTAAGTGTAGAATGGGATGACCACCGAATTTACCACAGATGATTAATATAGAACAGAGGTTAACCTTGAAATGAAAGCGTGAATGTGTTACTGGAGAAAAATTTCATTTTGGTATCTATATGGACTGTGCTATAACCAGTGCAAAAAGTCAACACTAAAACTCCTTGTGATATGAACGTAATGAAAGCATATACTTCATGACTATTTCTTTACGAAATGGTTTTATTACTTATCACTCATTTAGTGTTTGGAAGGTGCTAGGATTCTGTCTGGGGTGAACGCACTTATACCTCGATGTAAACTATGGAATATGTAGGTCTCAGTCTGTAAACTGTATAGCTGCATGTAATGCATACTTGAGGTAATTTCACGTGCGTTATACTTCAAAAGTTTCTGAAAATGATAGGAAATCGTAGACTATAACGTCTGTTTAAACTACAGGGAAATGTAGACTGTAAGGTGTCCACCCGCAATATGGATATCGATTTCCCTAATTACACATCAGGAAACTACAGAGTGAACTATTAACTCGTCTGTTTACTTTGCTTTCTCCAGTAGCCCAGTCGAGCACTCTTTTCTTTTCCCAAAAGACCGACAGTCTCCTACTACTAGGTTAGGCAGGTATATTACTACCATTTCATTTCATTTTCATTTTGGCAAGACTTTATATGACTAAACTGAGGTTTTCGCAAAGACTGGAAGTATAAACGGTACCACTTTAAAACTTAAAGCGTTTAAATTATGACATTTGATTGGTTTCTTGATGTCATCATTATCTAGTTGAGTACATGACTTGTCTGATAGAAATTTCGTTCAAACAGATATCTTATTATAAAATTTAAGCATATAAAAGTCAGATCAAAGTTTAGTCTAATCTGGAAGATACGATTTAAAGACAGTTGATAAATGCATTGAAACGTTCTGTCTTATTTTTATGGTGAATTACGTGGAAGATACTAATGATGATGATAAGAAAAATACCATGAAAGCTCATTATTAATAGTGTAGAGCCAAGTTTGTCAAAGTTTTATATGCAAATCTTGTTTCCGGTTTTATTTTCGTGGTTAGTCTATAGTACGAAAGCACCGTAATTCATCTGAAAACTAGAAATTTCAACCATTTGTGCCAGCAACCCTATAGATAGAGAAAATAACTACCCAGGATTCTCTGACAGGTAATTACAATTTAAAAAAAAAACTTTTGCTCTACATTGATAGGAATTTGTTCGGCACAGAGAATATAATACAGGTCAATTGTGTGAAGTTACCCCAGTAGTAAATAGGAGAAAATTGGAATTGATTTTTCTTCTCTTACTAGTCAATATACAAGCATATATATATATATGATTCCGCTTCAAGTAATATTACTATTGAGTTACGCAACAGCATTTCTTCACAAATCATAACTCAATTCCATTCCATCATTTGCAGAGTAATTTATAGATTACTTTCTGACGAAATAAAGAGAAAAAACTAAATAATTTTCCTGTATATGATAAAAGGAATCCTACCCCATAATTTTTGTGTGACAAGATACCTTCTGTTTAATATTACATCGTCACGAGACCACATAACTAAAGCTAATGATAATGCACAATTTTATCACTCAACGGCTAATCAAATGTTGCACTATGTTCAGAGAAGACAGAGAAGATAAGTACTTTCATAAATATTCCGAAAAACGTCATCTGTTTACTCGCAAATACCAACAGACTGGAAAGAAAGACACCTAATCAAGATACCAAAGAAAGACGATCTCAGCAAGTGTGATAACTACAGGGGTATCACTCTTCTCTCAATACTGGGAAAAGTCTTCAACAGGGTATTGTTAAACAGAATGAAAAACGTTGTAGACGCCCAGCTTAGAGACCAACAGGCTGGATTCCGTAAGGATAGATCGTGTACAGACCAAATCGCAAAACTACGGATCATTGTGGAACAATCAATTGAATGTAATTAATCACTCTACATAATCTTCACTGACTACAAAAAAGCGTTTGACAGAGTGGACAGGAGAACACTATGGAAGCTTCTTCGACACTACGGCGTGCCTCAGAAGATAGTCAGTATCATAACGAATTCTTATGATGGATTAAACTGCAAAGTCGTACATGGAGGACAGCTAACATACTCGTTTGAAGTAATGACTTGTGTCAGGCAAGTTTGCTTACTCTCACTCTTTCTCTTTCTCCTGGTGATCGACTAGATCATGAAGACGTCAACATCTGAGGGGAAGCATGGGATAAAGTGAACAGCCAGAATGCAGCTGGACGATCTAGGCTTCGCAGATGATCTGGCTCTTCTATAGCCGACGCAACAACAAATGCAGGAGAAGACGACCAGTTTGGCAGCAGCCTCGACAGCAGTGGGTCTCAACATACACAAAGGGAAAAGCAAGATTCTCCGATACAACACAGCATGCATCAAACCAATCACAATTGACGCAGAAGATTTGGAAGATGTAAAAACCTTTACATATCTGGACAGTATAATTGATGAACAGGGTGGATCTGATGCAGATGTGAAGGCGCTGATCGGCAAAGAAAGAGCAGCATGTCTACAAATAAAGAACATCTGAACTCAAAACAAATGTCAAGACAATTCTATTGTATGGGGCGGAAACCTGGAGAACTACGAAAGCCATCATCCAGAAGATACA
Organism: Schistosoma margrebowiei; assembly: GCA_944470205.2. Taxonomy (NCBI): domain Eukaryota; kingdom Metazoa; phylum Platyhelminthes; class Trematoda; order Strigeidida; family Schistosomatidae; genus Schistosoma; species Schistosoma margrebowiei. The sequence goes on from OX104024.1 coordinate 15,261,695, forward strand.
AGTGTTTATTAATAGCTGTCTACGCAAAATACTTCGGATCCGTTGGCCAGACACTATCAGCAACAACCTACTATGGGAGAGAACAAACCAGATCCCAGCGGAGGAAGAAATCAGGAAGAAGCGCTGGAAGCGGATAGCACACACATGGAGGAAATCACCCAACTGTGTCATAAGGCAAGCCCTCAAGGCCAAAGGAGGAGAGGAAGACCAAAGTACACATTACGCCGATAAATGGAGACAGATATAAAAAAATGAACAAACATTGGATAGAACTGGAAAGGAAGGCCCAGGACAGAGTGGGTTGAAGAATGCTGGTCGGTGGCCTATGCTACATTGAGAGTAACAGGCGTAAGTAAGTAAAAAGAAAAGTATATGTTTACTCGGTTTGACAATCAATGACTACCTGTATTGGGAAAATCCTATTTGAAAATTTTGATGTGCTACTGTAGTGAAGGAGAACACGAATGGAGGACAATAAATTGCTTTTGAACACAACATTACAGAACGTCTTAGTAAAATCTGATAGCCACACAGTAAATACTTAGTTTGCAACATATCAATTGTCTCAAACTTGACCGTTCCTTTTGCAAATATCCGTCTTTCATGTCAGACCTCATTGTTCCTGCATTTTCACACCATTTGCTTTCTGTTCCCGCTCTTTCCTTCTCGACCTTCTGCTGCCGAACATTCTAATCCTGACTATCGTTACATACTATTCATGTCTATATAAGTAGCATATACCACACTACTCTTCAAAAGAGTAAACAAATAAACGGTAAAATCAGGCTTGCATTTTTACATTACTATGATTTACCGTGTTCAGATTATTCTCACTGGGGTATATACATATATATGACGAAATTTGGCAAACATCACTATTTAGACCAAAAATAACTGCTTAATTATCAACTCACATTCTGCGTTATCAGATTACATTAGTTTTTCACATGACCAAACCAAATATTTCGGTGTTATGATACCATACGTCAGTAACCTTTACAGAATAGTGTTTTTAATGTTTATTTGTTAAAAATTCCATTGAAGATATACTAAGGCTTTTGTACTTTGAAATTAATAGACACTCATTCCGATTGTTTTTATCCGTTAATATAGGTCAACATTATACTGTTTTTTTGTATTTCGTCTGACAAGTATACAAACACCACAAAAGCTGTATGAAAAGTCTACAAAAATTTGAATGTCATCTCAGTTATGTTAAGTAATTAGAAGTAAATGACAGAAAACCGCGGACCTATGTTTCGCGTTAGTTGACACTAGTTAATAAAATAAACCTATATTATTGAGTTAACAAATGATACCTCTAGAATTCGAACCAGCATCACTCAGCTACAGATATATTGTAGAATGAAGAAACTACGGATGAAAATAGGAAATGGTTGAAAATATTAAAAAAATCGGGCTTGAGAGCAAGCTTGTCGTAAAAAGTTTAAAATAACTGTAAACTGTTTTGTGTATACATCCGGATTAAAGCAAATGAATTACTTATGAATAGCATTTTTAACATTGTTATATAGACTTTTTTTCATTTTAAAGTTATGCGTACTTTTCACTATAAACTAATGATATCTGGAGAATTGACAAAACCTGGAAAGCTACTTTGTTGTAGTTTTTTCTAATAGTTCAATGTTTTCAAGTGGGATGAATCTTAGTTTTTCAATGAAGTTGAATTTCTTCACATGTAAAATGATACTTATTAAGAAAAAAATACTTTAAAAAGATAAAAAATCTTGTGTTAGTATTGTTAAAGTATCTATTTCTATTTCGTATTTAATAAACGTTTATTTTCAAATAAATTATGTTTGATGATAGGTCCTGGGTTTGAATGTCTCGAAGGGCGAGGTCGTGGATGCGCACTGCTGAGTAGTCCTATACTAGGACGAAATGGCCGCCCAGTGCTTCCAGGTTTTCCATGGTGGTCTAGCTCCAGTTGACTCATGATTTCAACTATTGAAATTTGATGAAAATGTTTGGATAGCATAATGAACAGTAATTGTACAAGTCAAACAATAATTGGCATCGATCTACTGAAACTAAACATCAGGAACTTTTCAAACCTTATTGAAAATTAAAAGGAATCAATAAAGTTGTCCCCTACACTATAATAATTGCAATAATCAATATATTTTTTTGTTATATCTTGTCACGACTTAATGCAAGCCATTTACTCTGAAGAAGTGACTGAAAGCAAGTTTGAAAGTATCAAATAATAGAACATAGTGTCGTTTCAGTTGAATTATCCTTGCACACAAAACGATATGATAGATCAATATGATGAAATGAATAGCCATTAATTAAGCTCATTTGTGTTTGAACATTTTGTTCATGTAGGTATGAAAATATCAGTATATAGGCAGTATCAGTTGAGGTTATTTGTCCTTGTTCCAGTGTGCAATAAAAGTGCTCTGTCCAGCTTTTTCTGACAATTTTCAGTTCATTTAGTAAATGAATAATGGGTATAACAGTGTATTTTCACTGGACATTTTATTTCAAAACAGAACTCTCACTTTACTTGTATCTTTGATCTGATATGTTAGGAAGCGTCACAGTACAATTTAAGATAACTTCACGTGATTGAAACGAAATCTTTAATGAAAATTGAGTTCTTGTTTGTAACATTCACCCAATAATGACAGGATTAATGACGAAGTGCTGGATATCGAAAATCTATTGAACATGTAAAATGGTGGGACAACTTCAGTTGAGATATTTTGCTTAAATTAAATAATATGAATTTGGAATCGTCATCGTCATCTTTTTAACTCAACAGTTGAATGCACCATTGGCTACTTGGACTTAGTAGCACACTGAATGACTCGATAGCAATTGAAGTGATCGGTTTTGGGTTTGAATCATGGAATGTTAATCAACTCTGGGATGTATGTACATCCGGCTGAAGAGTCCCAAGTAGGACGAAACGCATGTCATAAATTTCACTCCTGGACACCATCCAAATATGCACAGAGTATGTGTATTATCAGTAAGATAAAAATCAAAATGATCTAAAAACATTAGATTATAAAGCCAATGACGATCAAATAATCGAGGTCTTCTCTGTTTAGAATACAGTAGTTGGGTTTTAGTTTTGAAAAACTTGAACAAGAGGAACTTGGTTACATACAATCTTAAGATATGATTTAGTGAACAAGTAAAAAATAATGATGAAATATTACATTATTAATAGTGAATAATTCATATAACGTGTTTTTGTAGTTCATAAAAACATGCTTTTTTTATTAGGTTAACTAGTGTTCTGTCGAGCAATGATGAAAATACTGCTTATATCGATTTCTTTAGGTTAAAACTAATTTATCGTTACTGAAATATATCCAATACACCATAGATTATTGATTTGACTAAATAACATCATTTAAAGTTTTTCTTATATCCATGGAAAATACTTGAACTCGAGTAACTGAATAATTTGGAAGTGAGATGATTGAAAGTTAAATTATCTATTCTTAAATATAATACCGAGGTCACTGATTCAATGTAAGTTAAAACAATATTCTTATTTGCTTAAGGATTTGTGAATTATGTCATCGTAACAGCGACAACTGATACCTCTAAGAACGATTATTGAGTTTGTTTACAACTAAATGTAAAAGACAAAAGCTAATAACAGATAGAAATTTTTCCTCTGGAAAAGTGTGACGATATTGTATTTCGACTTATAGGAATTATAGCACGAACTAAGAGTCCCAGAAATAACGCAATTGAATTAAGAAGACAGGCACAAACGAATGTACTGTATTTGGAATTCGAAATTGTGTAATCAACATGTACAAAAGTATCATTAGTCAATTCAAACACCACATCCGCCACAGCTTAAATAGAAGTATAAGTGTTTGCAATCGGTTGTATGTTTTCTTGTTAAGTTCATCCTGAGTCTGTCCGACATTGTACTGGATGAAAACTTTTTAGTATCTAGAATGTGCTCATTAGTATGGGAATTAACAAACGAAATCGGAACAGACTCACCTTGAATTGTATACAATCAACATATCGGTTTTGTACTGAAATGATTCATATCTCAAATTGGAATCATAGATTTTTCAACGCTATCCCCCCCCACGAAATAATGTTGGGTCTTTATATTCCCAAGTTATGAATAATGTGGCTTCATTTAAAACATATTTCTCACATTGATTAGAGTAAACATTAGAAGTGTTTTTGTGATAAGGATGAACAACAGTTGATATGAAATCATCAGAATTGTAATCAAAACCGAGCTCATTTAGTATTCGTACTTTGCATTGAACAAGTTTATCACAAGGAGCAAATGCATTATGAGGATAGGTAATACATATGACATCAGGATTTGATTCTACCGAAATATTTTCATGAAATTGACTAAGAATGTCATTGCAGAGCAATGGATCATTAGAAAAATTAGCATCTATCATGACTGTCTCAGATTTTTGATAATGAATAGGTTCATTTAACATATTTTCCTCAGATTTGTAAGAAATTTCATCAGAAATATGTGAATCATTAGGAAAAGTCATACCTGGTACAATAGCATGAGAATTCTGATAAATCGGTTGATTAGGAACTGTTGTCTCACAAGGATTCTGGATTTCATTTAACTCTGAACTGCTTTTTGACTCTACACTGTCTATTGCAATAGTTGATAAAGATAAATCATCATTATAAATACTCGACTCAGTAGAATCAGAATTACAAGACTTAATATTAGTTGCAATAACATGAACATTAGTATTGTAGACTGACTGAATATATCCAATATCATCACATTTAAAGCATTTAGAATTACGAAATTTACATGAATTAAAAGCATGGAACTTGCCACAGGACAAACACTGACCAAACTTGTGCCCATCTTCGTGAAACGCACTGCAACTCCGCAATGAATTATTTGCATAACCTTGAATATGCACTGGATTAGGATAACGTGATGTAGTAGAAGTTTTAATGTCCTGATGAATCATTTTAGGAAATTCCCCTTCTTTACTGCAATCAAAATTTGCATACCTGACATGGTCTAGTAGTAATGCCTTGAGAGTTGTATAAGGAAGCGAAATGGGTTTTTCCGGCATAGCCAGCGTTCTTAATAAACTGTATGCTTCTTTACCGATGAATGTGAGGAAATATGCCACAATATTAATATCCTCATCATCTTCCATGGTCATGACCCAGATTTCGAACCTTTCGAAATAATCCTCAAATGCTTCCGAAGTTGAATGAATGTCTAACTTTTCCATTGCAGGTTCCATCACGACGCCAGTATTGTATTTCGACTTATAGGAATTATAGCACGAACTAAGAGTCCCAGAAATAACGCAATTGAATAAAGAAGACAGGCACAAACGAACGTACTGTATTTGGAATTCGAAATTGTGTAATCAACATGTACAAAAGTATCATTAGTCAATTCAAACACCACAGACGATCAGTTTAATGAAATGAATTCAGATCCATATATATTTTTTATGTGACTTTAATGATTATTCAATGGATAATACCCATATTTAAATCCGGGGAATTATGAATAGTCCTACAAAAATACAATCATCAGTGTAAATATTTATAGATACTAAGTTGTTACCGCATGAGTTTTCTTTTTACAGTATAAGCTAATTGAGATGCTTACCTGGATAAAATATTTATAATTGAGGCATTAGCGTAAGAATGGTAATAATTTACTTGATTGAGTACCACAGAAGACAGAATCTTTATATCAGTTGTTCAAGATTAAGTATTACCATAGTAAAAGCCAAGAAATTAATTTATATTACTGTTACATTATGAAATCAAAATGAAAGTTTGTATGCTTGTCTTCTCGAAAATTATTGATAAATACAAAAATATAACCGTCACATATGACGTAAGTGAGTATAGTCAATAAGCACATTGGTTATAAAGCTACGTTTTAATTATTATGAGAGGACAACTTTCACTTATGGTTAATAGAATAGTCAACAAAACACAAAGGAATATTGCTGAGGATCATATCCACAGGAGAAGGAAAACCTATCGTCAGATATTTTATTAAGAATCGCCGGAAACGTCTTAATTGTTAGGATGATAAAACCAGAGAATTTATTAGTTCTTTTCTACAATGGACCAACTTGTCATCAAGCAGTTCATTCCAACAAAGCTTGCTTTTAAATATCTCCAGAAATATCAGCTTACCATAAATAATAAAGGGCACTGTCAACTCCAGTGGGTCAAACAATGATTGATCACATGTCATACACCACATACAAATCTCACTGTCTACAAACACTGTATGCTTTATATCTGGTCTGATGAATCGATGTGTAGGAAATACAGCACGTTTCAAAATATTTCTAATCAGATTCCTTATATAACGTTTTTATGGCGTTAAATACAATCAGTCTTGTCTGAGAAATATTTGCGAAGTTAAATCTCGGATATATAATTGCAGGATTAATAATCCACTAGAGACAGATGACAACCACAGTCTCCTAGCCTATTGCTTCGATATTCTTTGAAGGCCTTCTCTATAATGAGCTATCTTTCGGTTCTCTGTTTTAAAGCAGTCCACACAATCATTGTTGATTCGATAAATCTCCACGTTTAAGAATATATTTCTTTGCAATTTTAAGAGCACTTTAACAACAACATTGATCATCGTCAATATAATGTGTCTGTTGAAACTACGAGTGGTCGAATTTGCTTTGTTAACTAGTAACTCTCAGGACTGTCCTGTTTGTAATGTAGTAGTCACATATGGACCAATGTTCACGTCACAAAGAATACCCTGAATACAATCGATTGTATTGTATTTGGAATTTGAATCAAGCGCGGAATAATTTACAAAGAGGCCATTACTAAATCAGAACGTCACAGTAACTCTTTAATATCCGTATGAGTTACCCACTTACTGTCGTGATTTATGGACATGAATCTGTCACGTGGTGGTCACAAAACTAATCATTTTGGGACCTATTCCAATCATAAAACGAGAAGAGAGAAAAGGGGTTTTTAAATGAATAAGTTTTGACTTGACGAAAACTAATAAGTATATAACAGTTAGGAAAAGTTTACAAAAGCGAACACAGAGTTCCGTCTTCGAAATACTAATAAATGGGTTCATGGTATTGGATATGTTTATGATTGTGTCTCATCTGTTAACCAGATGCAAAGCCATGTACAAAGTTTGAATTTGTGGTGTCTGTATATAGTGATGAATACTTTGCGAATTGTTACGTGCCTAACTCGAATTACAATATAATATCTTTAGGTGTGTTCACTGTATTCTTTCTGACTTGATTGATGTTCCATTAGAGATTATTAGAGTATGTACTGTATAGTCCTGAAAACTACTAGTTCACAAATCCAAGTCTACCACTCTTATTTACCGTAGATTACGAACGACGAAATGTTTGTTAAACATTATTGAATGCTATTAAAACATTTTCAGAAATAAATTCAGACACTGTTTTCTAAATGATAGTCATCCATCTGAATGTAACCTAAGGTCTTACAAATATTTTAGACAATCCTAAATTCTGTAAGTTGATCATATGATTCACTGTTATTTCCAAGTGACATGTTACATCCATGTTAAATAAAATAAGGAAAACTGAGAATAACCATTTGCCTAATATATGTAAACTAATCTGTCATGCATAGTTAAATATCCATGAACGCATGAATTGAACCTTTGATTCTGGCAAACTGAGCCCCTGTCTCACATCCAAAAATGACGATATTTAGAACCGATCTATAGTAGCGAAATGTATACCTAGAGGTGATGAGCCGGTAGCATTTGATAGCAAGGGTTATAAAAGACCTTTTTAATGACTATCAGGACTCCATCTTTGTTCACAGTTAACCCAAAGTCAACCTAATACAAAGGATTATTGCTGAGGGTTATATCCACACAAAGATTAGGATATTGTAAATCGAAACAAACAACGTTTGTTCTATCGCTAAGGATCACTTGAAATGGTTTCTATCAAAAACCAGTCAACCAAAATGTCATTGCACCTAAAGAATTAACAAAGTTCAAACCATCCTTACAGATTCGTTGAAACCTCCACAATCCACATTTTGTATATCAGTAGCAGGCAGAAGTCTGACTCGCTTTAGGTTGCATCAGGACCATATCTACACAAGGTTATTCCCAAGTACAAAATAATCTAAAGTAGTTGAGCAGCTGAAAATCATGGACAAAGCTAAAACTTGTTTAGTCACTTAGGCTATGTCAGACTTTTCCATTTACGTTGTATTGTTCAGAAACATTTTTATTTGTAGTCAGTTGGAGGTGATCGATAGAGAACCATGGACTTATGTTTTTGGTAGTTGAGATTCATTAACAAAATGTATTTACAATTTCAATAAGATCTCTGCCTACCGTACCTATAATCAAGACATGCTGTATGCAATGTCCAGTTATTCAGTCGAATGGTTGTAATACATTTTGATTGAAGGAACTAGGTCAGCTCGAAAAAAATTAGATAAACGGTTAATTACTCACTGAGCAATCAATTTAATCATTCTCCATTCGAATGGGTCACTGGTGAGATTACATTTAAACTAAAAGAGAAGATGACCTCATTTTAGAATACCTCTTATTTAATTACTGATCCCTTCAACAAGACATATAACCACTGAATAAACATGTCTTCCTAGGTTCTGATTTCATTAACCAGATGAGTCCTACTAAAAAATTCTGTTATGATTCAATGGGTATTATAATTTCTGATTTTATGCCATTTATACTTCTGTTGCATTACAAGGAAAAATTAATGACCACAAGGAATTCTTGCGATGAATCATCAATGAGTAATAAAACTTATTTGTTGCAGCTAGTTAAATAATAACGAACAAAATATCGAATAAATTGTTCACAGACAGTAATAATCCTGATACCATCAACATGACCAGTTTCCATCCTAACTCCTCAAATCACTAATGTATATTATATCTCTTTAGAGTTAAATAGATTATTGAAGTATCCTGTAATTATAATGAATAACTGATATTGAATACCAATTAAAACAATAATCTTTCATTTCGTTAACTAAATATATTTTCAAAACAAAAAAAAAGAAACAATTATATAATAAACAACAGAATGTGATTGAAGTTATTGGAAATTGTTGAGCATTTAATTTGCATGTACATAATTTCACTAATATATGCATACATACATACATTGTAGTAATAATAAAGTTTAATAGTTACCATGATATTAAGTTATTAAAAATAATAATAAATTTAATAGGATAAGTGGGTACAGGTTTAAACCCACTACTCATAAAAGAACAATTAGTTATAGATACATCACTAATCTGAATGATAGTCTTGAATTAATGTATCTTTTCTAATTAATTAATTATTGTTATTTATTATAATATAGAATTAAGAATATTTCTTCATAAATGATATATGAAACTCTTCAATTTGTTTCATAACATATTTCATCTTCTCAACAGACGGTAAGATAGTAGTTCTGTGTAGAAATAAATAAAAGCAAAATATAAACTTTATGAATTCATGATTTTATTAATAATAGTGTAAAGATATTAAACAGGATAATAGTAATTCAGTTTTAACTAGCCAGTTGATGATTTAATAATAAATGTACTTAATCAACAAATGTTAGAAAACAGGTTAGGTTTAAAAGTAGTTCAGTGTTACTGCCAAATAAGACTGGTGTTAACATAACATAGTAGTTAAATTTTAATCATGGAATCTCATATTTGAATTTCAACGCGTTCACTAAAAGTAAAGGGGTGACATTCAGGCATCAAATTCCAAGTTTAAAATCTACCCCATCTACATTAGTTTATATAACCGAGTAGTGTCACTAACTTTTCGTTTGAAATATGACTTAAAGCCATGTATACGGACCTGTACTTGGTAATGAGTTGATAATAATTCCTTTAGTTTAAATGCCAAAGGTTCGTATCACTAGTTATGCCCCCAAATGCCCTGGTACAGCCGAGGGTGGAAAGAGTCCGCTCTCCCTCTCGAAATGCTCTCACATGGCCACGCGTATACAGACACTGCTAGGGAAGTCTTACTCACTGCTTTCTCGTGGCGGGGGAGGACGAAAAGCTAATGTCCGGCGCTTTAACCGGGTTGGTGGATATGGAGGATTCACCTAGAGGAGTTGGGAAACCCTTATTCCAAACTAATGGTGCACATGGGCTCCAGGATCCTGAGGGAAAAAATAGCGTATGAACCAATTATTGGTCACCGGCTACCATGAGACTGCATCTCCTATCGTTGATCCACTGGTTTATGGATCAAACCTTTAGGTCGAAGGCTCCGGGTGTAGCCCCCTAAAAAAACCACTTGCTTCGATTTGGGCGCCACAACAGTATCACAGATCTCACACAAACGAATGATAACTACCACTGGACTCATTGTTATTAAGTGGCGCAAATGCATTTGGTGCCACCTTGTACCAATGTTTATGTGTTCAAATAAAATAATAACAATAAATCACTAGTTATTCCCTATACATTTATTATGTACCATAAAATGAATACTTGATCTGTATTTATTTACGAGGTTGCATAAAAGATTAAGTTGTACATACCCTAATACGTGTTTCTTAGAGTCCCGTCCTCCCCCCAAAAAAATAAAATAGATTATTAGCTAAGCATGTCTACTAAAAATTAATGCCACTAGATAGAATGTACTACATCACACAAATAATATAAAGTTAATCTAATTACCGTTTACATTTTAAGAACTGTTTAATTATAAAAATTTATCTTACAATGAGCACCAATCAACTATTAACATAATAACAACCTATATACAATGATATCTCGGAAATTTATTCAACTAAATTAGCCTTGTTAAACAAAACAATCAGAAATTTAGTATGATTTGTTTACAGTGATAACTATATAGTACTTACTATACAAAGATCATATTACTTTAAATAATTTTTAAATAGTTTACATGATCATAATAATATGAACCAAGTTGATTTACAATTTATAATCAGTGTTAAAATGAAATATACATAGAGATTAGTTAAGTTAAAACAAATAAGCGAGTCATATTTATCAAAACGTTTATATATATATGAAAAGCAGGGAAAAAAATTATAAAACTATCATAATGGTTGGTTAATCATAAACAAAATGAAAAGCAGCTTTTAATTATACGATGTTAATAACACAAAATGAATGAATGAATGACCGAATTAGCAACATTTTGAAAATGTGCAAAATATGTTCACGTCACATTGATCTGATTGAAATGATCCTTCTTTTTTTTAAAAATAGTAAATATAAACAAAATAGTTTGCTAATATTACTAAACATGAAACTGAAGTATTTTATAGGGTGTTTTGTTTTTACTTTGTTTTTTACATAAGTAATATTGTGTATCGTGTTAATTAACTTTTCACATCGTTTCCGAAACTACATAAATGGTGGAATAAACAACAATCTTCATAAAACTGGTGTATTGAAATTTAATAGAATCAAAGTAATTGAATTTAATTTGTTTGATCACAGGTTAGGACACTGCTTTAGCCTATTTCAATTTTGATAGATGGATGGTTAAAAGTTATGTACACAAACATATCACATCAGTTATAGTAGTTCTGGACTTCATTATCTAGTTGAAGAAAAGAAACCAAATTGGTCCTATACACTAAAGCCATGACGATATAAAATTCACCACTAAGATACTACGTATCAGAGCTAAATTGAGGTGAATAAAGATAGTTAACTGAAGTAAACCATATCATAGGTAATCAGCTTGACGACTTATTGGAAATGCAAACCGAGAGTTATTGTAGAAAAAAAGTAGCAATGATAAAGAAATTATGGATTCCAATTCACCATGGATTCAATTGAAATGAATGTTTCATCAGTCTTATTCAAAATGAAAACAGTCATTCACTAAGCTGAAAGAACTTTTAAAGCGCTGTACGACAAGTTCATGTTTATATAGCTGGTTGCGAGCTCCGGTTGAGGCAATGAGTTCTATTGGTTGGCCAAACCAAAGTAGATGAAAAGGGAATTGAAGCTGTGAACCAGTAGTTGAAAACGAATTAATTTACTTATTATGGTCAGTCAATCAGTAACAACGTGGAACTTCGTACGTACGTACATCAGTTCGAGTTGCCATACCACATTAGCGCAGAGATACAATTGTCGATTTAAATCCCGTAGTAATCGGAACGATTAGGGTTTGAAGATGTTATTCTAGGAGTATAATCCAGTGAAATAAATTTGAAAAGAAAATAAAGGGACATGAAGAATTCAGAAGATTAGAATTTGGGAGAACACAAAGAGTGGATGCACCTGCGCCATTGAAAACGATTTTGAGCCATGTCATTCAAGGTCTCTAACCATCGGTTGCTATCGTTTCGCGGATCCCAACCAGGTAGTCTACACCTACCAACATGGCTCAGTCCACTTGTCAATGACTGTATAGATTTGTTCCACGTTTTGGTCTGGTCACCCCTAGCTTTCTTCCAACCTACTCCTACACCAGAAAACATCGCTCTTCGGGGCAGTCGGTGGTTGGGCATACGTAACACGTGTCCCAGCCATCCTAATTAATCAAGTTTCACTACTTCATCAATTGATTTGCCATCCTTACCCAGTACCCATTTCCTAACAACTGAGTTACTTACTCGGTGTTCCCAGTATATACGAGCAATATTTCGAAGACATCTATAATCAAATACTAGTAACTTACGAATATCCTCTGCTCTTGCCGGCCATGTTTCACTGCCATAAACTTACTATGGGAGAACTTCACATTATATCTAACCAATGGAAGCTTAGGTACTCAGCTTTAGGCCATACTATTTGTGTGGGGGGTAGTAGTCCAGCTATTCAACTGGTGATAGATTTTGGTACTGAGGAAAAACAAAATCCAACGCAATGCTTTAAATTCCACTGTTTTGACCATTATGCAATCATTCCTAATTGAAACAGTCTTACAGTCAAATGAAAAGAAGCAGTCCTGATAGAATATTATTTGCTCAGATGAATTCAATTATACTACATTTAAACATACTGAACTCAGATTCTGATACGATTAATTTACAGGAGCTTGAAAATGTATGAAGATTAAATGAGAGAAATATATTACTGTTCCCTCATATATATATACCACCGAAACTATATTTTTACAAATCGATTATTTACCTGAAATGATACGTTCCTTCTTGTTGCCCAAAACCAGAACCGGGAACTACACATATACCTTTTTCTTCTAACAGTTGTAAACAATAGAAGAAATCTGGTGCTTCTCCTCTTCTCTGTAATTGACAATTGTGAATTACTCATATTACTTTTTTGGTAAAATGAAAAAAAATTCGGGGCAAGGAATGCCAAATTAATTTTAATGAAGACATTTTATCATTTATAGCCCTATAGCTAGTTTAAGGGGATAGAAAATATAAATTTCTCTTTATGGTAGTTTCTTTGTAAGTTAATCTTAGAAGTAGTGTTAAGCTAAAAGACTCTACGTTACGAGAGACACTATGGTTTTCAAATGACCCAGACAGTTTACACTTGTATGGTAACCTTTATCACAGTGAATAATGGATTTTTAAATGTTTGAACTCATGAATTCAACTGTCAAAATCACTACAATCTCCACAAACCACCATTCTAATAACAGATCGAAGTAAAAATTAAACGTCACAAAATTGTAGTAGTTTACTTTCAGATACGTTAATATGCCTAACACACAATAATCGAACGTTATTTTGTGAAAATGTAATTTCACTTTGTTTGTCATTGTCAAATTATGACTGTTTTTAATTAATGTTACTAGGTGTAAAATGTTTTCCCCGAAGAAAGCTTACGATTCAATAGTTCAGGGTTTCCTGTCAACTGCTTCTAACGACATAAAACTTATCCACGTTTGCGACTAAGTCTGTATGGTCTGAACAGTTCTGCTCACTAACCAACCTGACATAAATGTTTCAAAACTAAGGTATCTAAGCCTTCATATCTAATGACGGTAAAATCGACGAAAAATGTTAGTTATACAAAGAGAATGATTGTGACTTAAGACAATATCGAGGCAATTAGCACAGGATGCACATATGTCGATAGGAGGCTGACCAATTGCAGTCCTAAACATCAAAAGGAAGATCCAAACAAACAATACAGAATGAGTTTAAGGAGGAAAAATGTTTATCTCAAACGAAACTATGAAAATAATCTTCAATAGTCTAGGCAATTAAATTTTTAATCACTGGGTTGTGTTCAAAGCTTGGTAAATTTAAGTTTAGAGAGTTGGGCAGTGAGTGATATCTCTAGTTTTCCGTAAGCGAATATAACTTCAAGGTAAGCAAATCTATCAGCTATAAATGAAAAAAACATGTTAAAAACGATACAAGTCTCAACTATTAGTGCTTAATTAAACCTACTTTAGCTTCTTGAATAGCTTTTGGTGGTAAATGTATGCGTGGAAAGGCATACATTGCACCTTGAACAGGATTACATGACATATTTGGCATTGAATTCAGTGCGCTATAGGTGATATCAGCTTTATCTTTCAATGCACTTAATACATCATCTCGTTCTTTGACAAATAAGGAATATGATGGTTCACCTGGTTTAGGGGGATTCACGATTGCTTCTAATGCTACCTAAGTAATTTTGTTTTGCACGAAAACATGAAAGATAAAATGACATTAATGAAACTGTTGGACATTCATACAAAAGTGATATAAATGAGGAAAAAACATGATACACTGGTCATTTATTGGAATGAATGACACTGTCTATTTAGTAGGTTAATTAAAGGGTTTAATAAACTTAAACGTGCACGAACTCGAGTATGTGTGACGGTGCTATGAAAGTACCAAAAGCAAAAATAAATGTACCATCCAGAAGTAACGTAATTAGCATATAGGAGGATATTTGATTTACTATACGAAATCCACATTCAATCCCTCTTATGGAAATAAGCACCGACGGTATATGTATTAGACAGAAAGGGGTTGGTTTTACAAGTCAATAATGATACTTCTCCAACAACAAGCTTCGATTCACTGTTGCTAGTGTTTTATTAAGGTTCAAATTCTATTAATTAACCAGGTCGGCCGAACAGAGGTAAAATAGTTTGACGATAAATATTTGGAGTGAATTAATATGAATTTTTGATCCTAGCGCTACCCAGTTTAATGGATAAATTATTATCCCTGATTGGTAAGTTTGAATTTACACGTAAAGTTTTGGCATGATATCGGTTATAAATTAGAGATTTGACAGTAAAATGAATTCTGATAATTGTAGTCGACAAATTCGGATAAGCCTCTCAAGTTCACAGTTATATATTAGTTGTTTAATGATACTAACATAACGTTTCAAATACATATTTCGTTTCGGTAACTTGATCTAAATGTAAAAACTTGAATTCCTGATAATGGAAACTACATCAAGTATAAAAACTGTATGGCAAAAATAAAGCTAATAAGTGAATGGAACTACTAAGTAAACTTATATGGAGATATCAATTACAACATTATTAATCGCGCTACTAATTTATGCATACTATATAATCAGTTACCTCTGCATCAATAGGCATCAACATACACAAGGGAAAAAAGAACATCCTCAAAAACAACATGAAGAACACCAACCCAATCACACTTGATGGAGAAGCTCTGGAAGAGATGAAATCTTTCATGTATCTGAGAAGCGTTATTGATGAACAAGGAGAATCTGATGCGGACGTAAAGGCAAGGATTTGCAAATCAAGGGCAACATTCATACAGTTGAAGAATATATGGAACTCAAAACAACTGCCAACCAATATCAAAGTCAGAATCTTCAATATAAAAGTCAAGACAGTTCTACTGTAGGGAGCTGAAACTCGGAGAACTACTACATCCATCATCAAAAAGGTACAAGTATTTATAAACAATTGTTTAGCAAGATACTTAATTTCCGTTAGTCGGATACCACCAGCAACAGCCTACCGTGAGAGAGAACAAACCATCTTCCTGTTGGGGAAGAAATTAAGAAAAGACGCTGAAAGTTGATATGAGATACATTAATGACATCATCAAATGGTATCATGAGGCAAGCATTAACTTGAAATCCTGAAGGGAAACGAAAAAGGAGGATGACCAATAACCATACTACGTCGAAAATTGGAAGCAGACATCAAAAAGATGAATAACCGCTGGAACCACCTTGAAAGGAGTGGTAGTGACAGGCATAAGTAACTAAGTAATATAATCAGTCATCAACTAATCCATGAATATTATAACCATTTGAATTAATTCGTAATGAAAAAGCACGATCAGTTATAAGAATTGCTGTAAACTAAATTAAACAGAAAATCTATGAAGTACTATACCTGTCCCATTAGGGGTGGACATAATCGTGCTGAAAGGGCTTTGTAAAGCTGAGCTTGAACAGCTGGATCAAAATTTAATAATTCACAATATCCACCGCGATATCCACATCTAGAATAGACAAAAATATCTAAACAGTAAATTGTTCCAAAAATGATTAACAACAATGACAAACCATATGGCATATCCAATCAACCAGTATCATCAGTATGAGGTAAATTAAATCACACTTTGTAGCTACTCTGGTTTAGAAGACCCACTTGAGCAACTAGATGACATTAATGGTTTTGATATGAGCTGTCTCACAATGAGCCTTAGGAAGGTGTTTTTCTCTGTAATGTTCTTACATACGTTTAAACACTTCATGGGTAATAGTTAATCAGAGAAGAGATTACAAAAGATACATGTCTAAATTAAAATAAAATCGTCAAACGAGCCTAAACAAACTCAAAGGAACTGTCTCACCACAAAGTATACATTTGAGACACCATAACTTATTGTTTATAGTAAGATTATCTTCCTTAAGTTCAATTTACCAGTGAAACACGCCACCCATCTTCTTTTACTAGGACGAATTGTTCTACGACGCCGCTCGTCAAGCTATGTAATATTATCTACCTTGAAGACATAACTGAACTAGTCTAATAACCTAATAGGTATGTAAGAAATAGTAAAAAAATCCTCATCTGACTTCATCTCTGCGACTGAATTACCATTACTATCGCTTATCTCCAGCTCTTTTGTTGGCACAGTTCAGCTCCAACATAGTCGTTACCATGTCTTTTGTTGTATAGTGTTCAACAATTTAACGAAGTTAGTGGTTGCACTTGGGTCGTTGCAGTCAGAAATTACCAGTGTTATGTGGGGTTTAACGCGACCTACTCAAAATATCACAACAATACTATCAAAAAGGTTTACCCAATCCTCAGATGGACTCAATTGACTGATGCCACTGTTAGTGTTTGTTAAACTTAATTTTAATTAGTAGCAGAGGACGTCAACGTAGGTAGTGCTCTGATATTTGTGACAGACCATCTTGGTTGAAAGTATATGAGTACAAAACGTCTACACAATGAAAACGTTCTCAGGATACCCAACATTTTGCTTTAAACCAATATAAAAATGTCCTATAAATGTGGAACATTAGTATAGCCTGTAAAATAGAGAATGAAGACCTCTAAAAAGGGAGGAAGATAGTGAACAAAACACAAAGAAGGATACCGGAAAAAGTATTTAATTATTTATCAAAAATCTTATAACAACCCACTTACTCTCCCATGTAACCTTTGCTACAGGACATCAGTGAGGCCAATTCCAATTTTCCTGAGTAACTTGGTCCCATATTGAACAAAACTTTTTTAAAACTAACCCATGGATATTTGTCCGGCTGGTAAACATTTTGCTGGTAAACTTCGTCAGCTATCAAAATCAGTCGGTTATCAACTGCAAATTTAATAATATCTTCCATACATTTTTGCGGAAGTACTTGACCCGTTGGATTTCCTGGATTAATTATAACTATGGCTTTCGGTATGCACTGTCCTTTGACGCTCGTTAGTGCTCGTTTCAATTCATCGGCAGATAAGGACCAGTTGTCACTTTCATCTAAGTAGTAGTTAATCTAAAACACAAATTGTCAAATAATTAAGAAAAAAACTCAAAATGGTAGGTAGGTATAAACCTGAAGTGGTTGTTTTTATTATAAGTAATCGGATTACATTAAAAACGAATATCGTTATAATGTATGAGGATTTATTGAAAGTGGAACTGCCTGCCATCAAATACTGATAATAAAAACTACCTTGAGGTGAATTATTGTATTAATTTGATGATGTATATGTAAATTTACACAAAACAAGGACTTATTGTCCGTTATCAAGAATTAATATTACAAATCAGGTTCTCAGCTGGTAGATGAATTCTTGAAAATTAGGTATGACCAGCATCGTTCAATAAAATAAGATCGATAATCTGTGCACTCATGTTTCTTTGTCCCTACAAATACAATCCGATGATAGATAGAAAAATAATCCATGATTGTGACCAGAGGTGAATTTCAAGCACCTTAATTTTGAACACAAAACTAAAGTTATCTTTCAAATTCAGCATCAGCAAGCTTAAAAATGCTATAAAACATAATTTTCAGTGGTTTAAAGTTTGAAGATATTATTAGACTCTCAAAACTTGGTGAGTTCCTGATTCCGAAAATCTATACGAATCAAATTTACGCTAAAATGATGTGGCTGTAATTCACTAGTACATGACAAGAATTGACGAGAAAAATCGCCATATAATCGATTAAAAGCAACATTAAGTGTCGTCAACCAACCTGAAAGTTATTGTATTCGGAATTCGTAGCTGAATACAAAGGATATTGTGGTATTGGAATCATAACACCTGCGCGTTCACTGCCTCGACCAGTTGTGGATATCATTTCCAGTAACATCTAAAATTTCACGAAAATGAATAAGTCAGTCAATATCCACTAAAATGACCATATTCACCGTATATATAAAATAAAATAGATAAACATAAGCCGTCGAAAATTTACCACATGGTTATTTATGCCATGTATCAGTTTAATCGTGGTTGTGTTGCGTAATATCGATTGATTGATTATAAAAATTAGCAGTGTAGTAACCATATTTTTACAAAGGATTCCAGAACCAGGTATATTCCGGCAACACTCACAGAATGCAAAAATGGAAACTTAAGTTGACCAATAACAATCCTGAATATCAACGATCAGAAATAATAAACTCTCACCAATAAGTCAAGATTTGCAGGGAAATATGACCCAATGTCATATATATACGGCAGTATGTCTTGAAAGTTTTTGGGTATGTGAGCGTCATCAGTCATTCAGAATATCGATAAGAAAGCTGGTAAAGTGCGCACCTGTTACTGCACGGTAGATAAACTCTTTGGATGCCGGTGATTAGCCTTTAATGTATTGATGATAAGTATTGGAACGATCGGATAAAAAATGCACTAAAACTCAGCGAAACGTCATTGTAAGGGAAGGTCACTTAGTCCTAATGTCTTATTACGCATTAATTAATTATCTTATAAGTTTGTAAAGCAACAATACTTAACATGCTCGTTTTCAGCTTACTTAGCGCTTTGCTTTCCCCTTCACCTTTTTGACATATTATGCTATTTCTAAGTAGCAGCACTCTAGGTAGACACCTTTATATGATTGGCTTTCAACTGTTACTAACGTCTGTTTGGACTTTGTGGTGAAAACTCTCAAAAATCGTTGAGAATTTCGAGTGAGTCTTTGAAAATCTCCCGTTAAATAATCTATTAGTGTGAATTCTATCTACAGAATTTAGCATATCTTTTAAGATTGACTCAGTC
Organism: Schistosoma margrebowiei; assembly: GCA_944470205.2. Classification (NCBI taxonomy): domain Eukaryota; kingdom Metazoa; phylum Platyhelminthes; class Trematoda; order Strigeidida; family Schistosomatidae; genus Schistosoma; species Schistosoma margrebowiei. Next base: position 15,281,373 of record OX104024.1, read on the forward strand.
GAGGCAAAAATTGAGACAACTCGACTCATGATCAATGACATTTTCGTCTAATAAAGGGGAATATATAAACCAAAAACAAGTTGTATCGTGATAGCAAGAAAAATACCTTTACAGCCTCCGTAGCCCCGCAAGCTAGAAAAATATTCTCCCAGTTAGACTCAATACCATCGCGTTGATGTATATACTTTGCTACATCTTTACGAACTAACTCCAGCCCCAGAGAGTGACTGTAAGAACCTGAAATCAAGGAACGGGTGAAACATTTAACCGCAAATACTACTAATGTGTAGTGAATGCATGATATGATAGTAAATGAATCGGTGCTAGTGAGAAACAAAAGCTATTTTTTAGCGTACTACCTGCGTAGAAGCATAATCAAACAGCACCTAAACCACTCACATTACTTATTACCAAACAGCTACACCAATAGGCCTCAGTAGAATGACAAGAACTGAATCTCAGCCTGAAAATTAAACCACATCTCGTTTTAAGTGAAATTATTACTTTCAATACTTAAGGTTAGTAACATACACTGAGTGGTTTTCCTATTTTGTATTAAGTTAGTGTGACAGAAAAGCAAGTGTTATTACGGTGCAATATATAATGTATCCGGAACAGCTTAAATCTGAATAATCAAATAAAGAACTAATACATCTCTTTCAAGCGTATGAAAGTGGCTCTTCTAACTACGAATGACAAAAGAAATACAATTTCGACTAGGTAATAGCTGGTCATGAATAACTGATTTCATAAACAAGTGGTTCCGTCAACAAGATTAAACTACCACCGACTTCAACTACTTGGTAACATGTGAGTTGTTTTAAAACCAGGTTACAAGCAAGTTAAATAAACTCGATGAATCCAGATTAATAGAGTAAAGTGAATAAAGGAGTAAATATGATTCAGAAAACAATATAGTATTTGTACATACCGACACTAGAGCCAGAACAAGCTGCTAGTAAATCCTTAGCTCTTGATTTTGCATCCTCTGGAAAACTCTTCTCTTCGAGGAGATGGGGAAAAGTTGCCAGAGCAGTGACTTGACGTACGAACGTTATAAAACTTTGGCCAGTTGCGTGACAGTCACCAATATTACACTTGACAACTTCATTGAAGGATTTTTTATCACCCTGAATTTGTTTACAATATATATGGATAAAACTTACATTCTTGAGTTCTTTTTCGATCTGAAGAGCACGTTCCACGATTGGCCCACGTACTGCATATTCGATTTTTATCATATTAGGATTGATAGTTTCAAGCGTTAGCACTTTATCCATGTTTAAAGCAAAGTAACGGAAGACTGGTTTATGACTTAAATTAGCACAGAAACCAGGATTTTATTTGACCTTAATTACTGAACTATACAAACAAAAGCATCAAATACAGTTTTTGATCATCACACATTGAACCGATAAGATACGTAACTGCCTGTAGTATCGTGGGTTTTATGAATATTGCTAGCTGATTATGTGAAATGCACTCGCTTCATTGTTCATTTCGAGGGCGCACCGTCATAAGTGACATCACACTGCGATGCTGTTTTGTATGTTTGATCTGAATACCTCCATATTTATTCGTGATATCATATTGTCTCTGCTGAATGAAGTTGTTGTCACTGTACTCTCGACGCTTGAAACCAAACACAGCCCAGTTTATCATGATTTTTACCTACACTCGAACAGCAGATATCAGCTTCATCAGCAAACCGTCCGGATACGAGGCTAGACATTCATAGAAATACTCGCCGTGATGTTTTACTCAGGTTAACCTTATGTTTCAGAGTATTAAAAGGTTTGCTTGGGTGACAAATGTAAAATAAATCTTCATCAACTGATGTTACACATTTGAAGTCAAACTTTATTTAATAGGCATTGATAATGAAAAGTTTGGAGTAAAATGTTTTGTATTCTTTATTACTTACTTACGCCTGTTACTCCCAATGGAGCATAGGCCGCCGACCAGCATTCTCCAATCCAGTCTGTCCTGAGCCTCCTTTTCTAATTCCATCCAATTCTTGTTCATCTTTTTCATGTCTATTTCCATTTCTCGGCGTAATGTGTTCTTTGATCTTCCACTTTTCCTTTGGCTTTGAGGATTCCATGTGAGGGCTTGTCTTGTGACGCAGTTGGGTGCTTTCCTCAATGTGTGTCCTATCCACTTCCAGCGCTTCTTCCTGATTTCTTCCACCGCTGGGATCTGAATTGTTCTCTCCCACAGTACGTTGGAATACTTTATCATCCCTAATAAAGTATTCTTTATTAGGGATGATAAAATGATCCTACTTTATCTGAGGCGCGAAAATAATAATGCAGGTTTCCTCCAATAATTACTGGTACCATAACTACTATAATATGCATTCTCACTATCTTATTCGCAAAAGCACAACCAAGATACTAAGTTTTTACGACAGACTACTGGAAATCAGATTCTATTGAGCGAGTCTGTATGTTGATAGATATCTCTCACCATCCCTAGATCGACACAATGAATTACTGAGAAACTCTAGAGCCTCAATAAGTTTGCCAAACAAATTGACGTAAAAGATTGACAGATATAGCGAGAGACGAGAACATGATAATCGATATTAGTGAAACCAACAAGTGTCTTAGTAACCGTATAAATTTATATAGTTTTACAGAGATTAAATTGAAATTACTTTTATTAAGAGGACTTGGTGGCAGACATCATCCGTAGTCTTTGGCTATTCCCTCTGATGGTAGCTAGCGACTCGACCATCAAACCATGATATATCTTAGTTTTCTGATGTTAATAAAGACGTTTTTCAAAGTGTAAAGACTCATAAACAATATACCATATATGGAAAAATCACCTCCGTTTCATCAGAAAATTCCGAGTTTTTACTCATGTCATCATCACTGAGCTATTCAGTTGATAGCTTTCTGACAAATTGTTATCGGTGCAATCGGATACCTTCATTCCGTCGCACTATCTTTTATGTTTGTACGCATGCATGAGCGTTTGTGAGGAAGTCCGCCTAATATTAATTCTGTGCTCCAGCAACTCGTTATTTGATTGCAAACAATGTTAACTTCCTTAATCCCCCGTTTCTCTATACTATGAACACTTTCCAAATGATATTAACTTTTTGTTTCATCTTGACTGTAAGACTGCTATTCTCAGCACCCCTGTTCTAGAGTATCCCATGATATTTCGTTTTCAGAGGATAATATCATAGATCATAATTCTTGACATTTCAACATTCTCAACGTTTCGCTTAATGTTTATTGGTTTTTTAAACTATACTAGTCTTGTTTCATTCAACCTAATAATCCGGCAAATCCTGTATCAATTTATCGCTAAGTAATAATCGATTTTTGAAATTATTGATTCTATCTACCTGCTCGAGAACAGAAATATTTTTCCCTTCAGTTGATTATCCTCATTTTGTCGACAAATATTAGGCGTTGACGGTTGTGACTGTCTTCTCATGTTGTTCAGCTGATAACCTTGGAGTGAGTTAAGTTACTCCATCAAGTAAGAATAAAAATTGGTTCCTTTTTGACAAGGGCATCGTAATTCTTTGGTCTGTATTCTACAGTTTGGTCGTAACTGATTTTTCGGATTGAATTCGGATATACATTTCTAGTCATAAAACTGTTCATGTATCGTGGAAGTCTTGATCACTGTAGCCTGATCTTTTTTACTAAGATCATATCACAATCACTGCAGAGTCACTGCGTTTAGGCTCTTTTGACCGGTAATGTGTCGTCATTTAAAAATATCGAGTTGTACAATGCAAGTGTCAGGATGTTCTAGTAGTCGGGACTCATGATAATAAGTGGCGAGATATTTAGGGAGATATTTTTGATAATTCTAACAGTTAAGATCATGAGTCAATTGAAGTTAAACCACCATGCGAAATTCGGAAGTACTGGACGGTCGTTTCGTCCTGTTGTGGGACTCCTCAGTACTGCGTATCCACGATCCCACCTCGCGAGATTTGAAATGATTTTGGTCTCACCCGTTTTCGAGGTAGAGAAAATGTATTGCTCCTTTTTATCACTAACACCCTTATGCTCGTAGGACCTCAGTGTATGAGCGTAAAAATTCTCCATTTGAAGTTACATGTTATAATAATTTCTAACTTAACCCTGTCTGGGACCTTAAGTACCTTGGTCTTGTTAGTCATGTATTGCATGTAAATTTTCGAATAAAATGAGATTATTATTACGGTTATTATCTACAGTTACAGTTTTTTTAACATTACTTTGCTACCGTTTGGTGTTTCACTATCCATATTTTAGCTGAAATGATACACTTCGATGGTTCCTTCATTGACATTCGTCTTTGATAGTGTACGATCAGTTTGATTGATCTGTCTGATTACTTGCAAAAAGCTATGCGCCTCGTTTCCCGATAGCATTCTTTTCTTTGGCGCGTAATTAATTATGCATTCTTCGACGATGAGTCCAAATAACCCCTTGTAGTTTTGTTCGTATTAAATGTTTGGAAAAATGTACTAGCTGGTCAGCACAAAGGAGTGTACAGTTAATTCCTATATTGTGTCTATTGTTATTTATTCAATTTTTGAAACACTCTTGCCGTTACGACAGATACACTGTGTCCCAACGTCTTCGTGATGATAATTTACTCAATTGATTGATGCAGTTACCATGCAGTAAAGCTATATGTATCACTAAAAATCGCGGTTGCAGTATGGTTCTATTAGATCCAAAATCTTCAGTTGCTGTCTAAGCGAACTGTTTTTAAAAGCCTTATATCAGTATCCTTCAGTGCCTTTATTTCATTATAACATTCACCCATTGGAAAGTACTGCAATGATTCTGAGGTCAAATTGTTAACAACACAGGATATAAAACTAGCTCGTGAACCTCTTTGACAGGTCATTAATGGATCTTTCGAACAACGTTATTGGAAATCTATTTTGTGACATACCACTTAGACTTCCTTATCAATGTTCTGCTAGCCTCCAGAAAGTTTTGGCTTGGGTCCATCACGTAACTGATCACGGAAATGAGTCTTCGGACGTTTATATCTCTGTACGTGATGTGTCTACAAACAATCAGTCATAAGATGTGGGAGAAAAGGTTTGTGAACAAACATTCTTGGGATTTTTAATCGATATTTATGTAATGTCTAATAAGAGTCTGCAAAAACAAAACAGCACACAGAGCTGAAATGAACTCATTGTACTAAATGACTTTTTACATGAATTACATCGGTTATCCAGGATCACTGACCCCTAAAATTGATTTAAATTGATTATTCGAAATGATGAAATGTTTATTAGTTTTTTTTGCATGCTAATAAAATATTTATGTCATGACAAGATTGATGTGTTTTTCATTAGCTAACAATAATCCATGTAAGCATAGTTCCAAGCTATGCAAATATTCTAGCATTTTCTTGAGATGGTCGTACGGTAAACGGTTTTTGTCCACACACATATTCACTTCACGTCCAACGGAAGAGGGATCAGTGGTCATAACTTTTGAACGAATATACTCAAACCTGTCCATGCAACCTAACCACATGATCTAAAGTTCATGAGCTGCACGTGAATGTGAATGCCGCAAATTGAGCATTTTTTGACTATAATCGGAATCTGTTGATTACCCTGAGAAGCATATCTTTAGACGATTGGCTGGAATGGTTAAACCTGATTTATAATTTGTTTACAGCTTAAGCCTGAAATCGACCAGTTTATAGTCACTCGATGTATAAAATCTTTGGATGCCTTTCTGTGATTCAAAGAAAACTGTGAACCAAACCACAAAATCCCAAACAGTTTGAAAATATAGCCACGTTTTACTCTTTGGCTATATCGGAGAAATAGTATTACTCCATCAAGCATCTCTCTCACCACAAAATTTCGAAACAGTAAAACACACTAATGGTACCTACAGAGTATTCACAAATACTGCTTCGCCTATGGTAGATTGTGAAAGATACTGCCAAGACTGGAGTAGTTTCAGGCTGAAAAAATCTTTAATATTTTTGACTAGTTCCCACGTTTTACTCAGATATATTTCTTAAAAAACTGTAGACTATCCTTTAAAATGCGATAGTTACGGTGTCCTATGAATTCCTAGATAGCCATATCTCAGAAAGTTGAGAAACGTGTTTAAAAGCCGTGAATGAAAATGTCGGATACTGAGGAGAACAGCATTGATTTTGTTTCATTTCTACTGGTTGTTTGAGTTTCCTGATTTATATTCAGAACTGAAATTGATGATTTTTTTGGTATATGTTCATTTTGTGCGGAATGTGTACCTTCCCATTAAGTTTCAAGTACCAGTCATGATTCACAGAAAACACAAAAACGGCATGTATCCCACCGTCATTACGCGATATAGATTAGTACGTTGGATAAATCCACCCTAATTATGTAAAAAACTGTAAAATTATCACACAGGCATCTTATACTTTGAGAAGACTCACAATGTTCACCTGAGACAATAAGCATACTTAGAAACAACATAGTGTCCTTAATGTTCGTCAGTTTAACTAGAAAGTAAAATTCAACTTTCTTCAAACAACTGTGATAATGAAATCTGTAAACAAAGTACAGTACAGTTCAAACAAGGTGACAAATACTGAGGAAGATGAAGGGTGATTATTTATATCAATAGAAGCCCGAAAGTCTATGTAGCTACGTAAATATAATCACCCAATGTGCTTTGATGGAACTAGTTCAGGGTGTACCTATTAACACCAGGGAATGATGTAACACTTTTTCAGGCAAAAGTCGATGTAAACAAAAAAATTTCTGAATGCCTTTTCTGGGATAAAATGCTTCAAATTCTATCATGTATTACAATAAAAAATTATGGTCTCCCACCTCTAAACCTCTTAATAAATATGGGTTTACCACAATGATGTCCTGATAAACGGTACCTAGTTGGTATCAAACAAAATGGGCAGTCTAAGAACACGAATAAATAAAAACGTTAAATGGAACTACATTCTTATGGACGGAATACTGTATATCAAAATGTTTTGAATTCAAGCTTCTTAAACGGGAAAAATATGTTACAGTCACGTTTTGCGCAAGCATTAACGTGGTACCATAATGTGTTGAGAACTATTTCTGCCTATGTTACGGGGAAACTTATTACCACGAAAAATTATCACCGGTCCTAACTAGCGGAAACATTGGAGTGCGTTTTCTACTATCTAAGAGGTTTATTATTGAAGGCAACTTGGCAGATCTTCCTCAGATTTCAAAAAGCATGACGAAGTAAACTTTTTGTTCAAGGCCGGGACGGGTTGGACGGTGAGGTATATTCAAAACATTGGGTCAGAGAAATCATCTTTGGGGGCTGGCGTTACTAAAATATGTAAAACGTGAAATGTTATACCAGATGCATTTAGCTCCTAAAATTCAGGTTGATTTAAAATGTACTTGAATGTGGCTCATGGGAAACCTACAAAACAGGCTTGTCTTTGAAACGTTTGCAGTGACGTTGGTTCCTAATCATACGCTCTTTGAAGCCGAGCATATGATTACCGAACAGATTTATATTTACTTAGGAAAGTTCAGCAATGGCGAACGCGAGAACATTCATTGAACCAATCAGCATGGCGTGGTCATTCTTGTGTAACCCATATCTTTCCATAACAAAAATATTGTTCTATCCTTAGCCAAAATGTGTCCTTCCTAAGCGCTAAACACCATATTGCTGATTGTCATGTCACGGCGAGTCAGTGTAGACAATGACATGACTTCCATGTAAGGTCTCATAGATCAGGCCGTTCTTTCACGACAAATCTACAACCTTAGGGTTAGGTTTATTATTATAGCAGTACTTATAACGAACTAGACCCTAAGTCTACAGGTTCTGGAAGCCACTCGACTTATGCTGGTGTAGCGGTAAATAAATCCCCAAAATAAATAGCTCTGTAAGTTTTCGACATTGGATGCTGACCACATGTTTTAGTGGACTCATCTAGCTGAAGGCGCTCGGTCATGCATCCGCACCAGATCACGTGTGGTAAAGCTGTGCTCAACACCTATCGCAATCGCAAGCCAGATTAGATCAGAGAATTCCGATATATTGGTAATCGCCAAATACACTCTTCCGATCTCCTCGACTCTGTCTTTTGATTTCTCTCGGTGGGAACAAATTATATTAGGTGTTACTGGTAGAAGCGTTGTCAAACACTGAATACCTGTATCATCCTCACTGGTGATGACTATATTATAGCCTAACAAATCACCAGAGTATGACAGGTTGACCCCACCTACCCTTATGCAGTGCACTGATACCCTTTATAAGCTAGCCTGTAATCTGTTTTGACACCCAGTAAACGCTCACTATTTTTTTGAAAGAATGAAGACAGCCTATCAACTTCTTCAAAGTCGGACAAAGAATAACAAGAGCTGTATGCTGTGATGGATCAGCTTGATTATTGCTGAAATCTATAGAAATCCTAGTAAATCATTAGGTCATAAAATCGATCTCCAAAAAGCCTTTTACAAGACAAAGTGCATATGAGCCACCCTTTCAATAGATAGTATGGAGAGATAGTCGATAGAAATGGATTACACTAAGTAAGATATTCGGAGAAAACACTGTCTTCTCATACATAAAACCTTACCTATCATCTTTTAGGTCACTATTTTTATTTTTAATTGATGATATCTCACCAACTACTTTACACGTATAAGAATTTCATTGTGGATCAATGTCATTTAATTCAGTAAGAATAGTATGAAAGAATCTCCCACTTTTCAAAAATATTGAGTTGGGTGTTACTTAAATAAACATTTAAAATTTGTAGCCAAGTTATTTTTTACCAAATTTAAACATGTTACAACACTAACATGTAGACACATTGTGAATGGCAAATAGTTACTCAATTTGTCCACTGAAGAGTTAAGTGATCAAAAGTAAGGAAGGGGCTTTTCTAGAGATTAAAGTCATATTCTGTTCATGACTAAAAACATGTGTGAAAAAAGACTTATTTCTGTTGCTTATATATGCTAAACTTAGTGCAAACACTAAAAACTTAATCTTTGTTATTCAATCGAAATGAGAAACATAATAAAATCTTGTTGAAATATCAGTAAATTTTTACTTTGTAAGATATAATTATGTTTAGGATTTCAGCAAAGAATACATTTTCTACATACGACTATCAGATGAATGTCTCCCACTACGATCATTATTTTCAAAATGATCACAGAAACCACGAACATTCAAAAAACAAAAAAGATAAACCAATTCATTCTTAGTTTCATTTCAAAACTCAATCAATAACTGGATTAGTTATTAAACAAACAGAAGGACAGTGAGAATAAATTACTAATAAAAAGCAAGTAAGTAGGTAATCATTAACAATAATAATAGTAAAACAGCATAATTGTTAACAGTCACATTTTAGTTTACTGTAGATTCGATGAGTCAAAGAAATACATCTTCATTGAGGGAAAGGAAAACGAGTGGTAGTGTATCACAGAAGAAGAATAAAATCATAAGACGGCAACAACTACGATGATAAAAATAACTGGTCCAATGTAAACTAAATATTTTCCTTTCATTTCAGCTCCCTTTACGTTTGTCATTACAACCTTTTTGTTTGAATCTACTAGTCATCTAGTGAAAATGAAACACTTACTACACATTGGAATAAAACCAAATAAACAACACAATGTTAGGAGAAAACAAGGGATGGGATAATGGGATTAAGTAGCAATAAAGAATATCAGACAACAAGAAGATATTCACATGGTTCAGAGTTTGTAAAGTATTTATTGGAGAGTGAACTTCGTCTTCTCTATACAGATATCCATATAGTGATTGTTCGACGCAAATTTGAACAATAATGATTTGTCAGTAGTAAATGTTTTTAAATTTGGAATGTATCGTACACAATGATAATGACTATAATAACTTTTTTATTGCTTAATTGAAAAATGAATAAAGATTAAATATTATTCGAAGTTAGTAATATTAATTTACCAATGTATTCATACATAGAATTTTATTATACAATATACATATGCTTCCGTCCTTTTACTTGTACTACCATTCGTTGTATTGCTGTTAAGAACTAGGTGGGAGTGTGTGCGCATGTCTTTATATTGACAAATAAATAAAATGTTTCCCGAAATGTTATCCAAATAATCCACGTCTCGTTACTTTGGCAGATAATATATTGTGTAGAATGAATACTACAGGCTTTGGACATCCAAGTAAATCTAATTCCTGTCAATTAACAAATTATAACTTTTGTTAATATGTATAAACAACTTATTGAAAACTGGATATTAGGTATGCTTCATAAGGCACTGGTTAAGAAGTATATGTAATGGAAAGCAATATCGTTCAGTGGATTACAAGTTAATACTCGGTTTCGCTCTTCTGGAAATATTTTTATAAGATTCTATTTCCAAAGATAAAAAGGAACACGAAACTAGCAATAGACCTCATATTAAGTTACAAAACAATTCGAAATAATGCAACATAGATGTAATTTCTCAAGGAATACTGTTGATGTTGATGTACACCTATGCTCACCAAATTTAGTTTGAACTTCCAATCAATAGTAATTTACATTTTAATCAACAATCCGCTTTTTGAATGATCAGATGTCGTACAATAATCTTCCAAAAGAAATTATTTTTGAAATAAGTTGAAATAATTGTCTCGTTTTATCACTTGTTCAGTGAGTTATAACTGAATGCCCAGCAGCTTAAACAATTTCCTAAAACTTCATGTTGAATGCTAAATTAAAATAATTTTGTTACTTCCAAACTTTTGGTATTAGAAATTATGGTTGTTCACTAACAATTGTTTGCTTTCAAAGTATATAATAGCTAGCCTGCTTACTCTCATTTACATGAAGACTTAAAACAATTTTAAAAAATTCCATAACTGATTTCTTTCTAAATGTAAAACTATCCATCTGATTATACCGTTAGTTCTTTCCACTTTTATCCTAGATAAATGGGGGCTTTATCTAGTCCTCATAACTCTAATAGTAAAATAGAATATTGAATAGGATTGAAGTTATCCATTGTAATAATAAATATGAGATTGTATACTCACTGTAAAACAAAAACAAATTTACTGAGTGTCATTATTTAAAAGATTAACTATTCCTATACAAATATCATCCAATAATTAGAAGTATCGGTTAGCTAGTTCGTGGACAAATAAATGTCCATGAAGTTAATTTCTTAATTTTTGGATAAAAACTTGACTTGTTTACTACTACAGTTCTGTTTTTAGTCATTTCTTTTTTGTTATTTATTATATTGTAATCAGTTTATTTATGCTCTAGAGAATAGACACTGAATTAAAGCATATTGTTTTTTTAAAAAAACGTTTTTTTTTCCTTATGTAGTGTCTTCATCCCATCTGTTTATTGTAAACATTGAAAAAAAGGAACTTACAACTAAACAGAGGAATTTTAATAGGAATTATGAGTTATATACTTTGTTTTGAGTGAGTCCTAAATGTAGCAAATAAACTTGAATAGATTTGAATCATTTAGTCCTGGTCTTATTTTAATATTAATGAATAAGTCTTGTTTAAAGTAATATTTTGTTTGAAATTATATCATCACGTATAAACTATACGGCATTTAAAAAAGATAAGATTATGAGTAACATTGATTTATACAAGTGTTCTCTTCTAATAAACTAAATATTCTGTAGTAACTCCAACCTAAAGCATGAATAAATTTGCATTTTTGTTAAATTTCACTTATGTTAAAGATGATTTTCATCATGGATTAACACCAACTATGGAATCCTTGAGACACAGTGATAAATACTTGGAAGCTGTTCTTCGGTTCTGTGCACTGATGACCTTGGCAGTGGTCTTATTCAGGATGTAGGTATGCTTTTAAACTATTTAGTAACCATAAAACCAGTGAGTTGGAATCTAATAATCTACATTTCCAAACTCAGTTAATTTAAAATATTGTATGACTATCACCCATTGTTTCCAGAAATGACGGTTTCACTTTCTATCGACATGAATTACATACATTTCAATATCCTTACTAAAATATATACAACTTATAACGATTTGAATGTTGTGCTATGTAATGATCAGAGCAGAATATACCTCTAGTTAAACTTTTTTGATTGCAGATAATTAAAAGTACAAAGCTCTTTGCCATATTTCTTAGTTGTTAATCCTGGTGTTTCATACAATTTTAGTGAAAACAGTGTGAAAGTCATTGATATTAGTTATGATATTATGCTTCTGTTTATTTAAATACCCCTACAATCAATTTTGTAATATAGGTAACATGATTTGTTGATAGTGTAGTGACAAAACGAGATTTACCAAGACTATGTGATATTTTGATTTTTCATAAATAAGCCAGACAAGATGAAATGGGAACATAAAAACTCACCGCTTTCAATATTAAGCAAAAATACACGATAACAAAGTAAATTTAAGGCAAGCACAAACCTCTTTTGAGTGTATATGGAGGAATCGACTTTTCGTTTAACTAAGGCTTGAATAAACCTAAGTATGGACCCTAGATCATTTTGCGTAAGCACTATAAATGCTGAGTTGAGGTGGATTCTATGGAGATTTCGACCATATTGTCAGTGTTAGAGTTGTGAAGGTTGTTGGATTTCATTAAAATCACGAACCAACCAGCTTTTAGATCATTGTCTAACCTCGATCAGTCCGTTGTCTCACCGAAATTCCAATTATACGACTAAAAATATGACAGAATGGGTACTTACCGCCTAGGTCAATGCAATTTAATCTTTTTTCAGTTATTTAGGCAGATGCAGAACTACCTTTGCTTGTAATTCACGATTACTCTTTTTGTATAAGTTTATCCATATATGCATGTAAACTGGAAAATCAAATAGGATATGAGTTATACGCTAACAAGTTGTTTAAGATTTTGGTGAATAACAGAATCTTTTATCACATCAGTGATGACCTTGATCATTTGTCTAAATTCATCTTTTATAACCTATATAAATAAACAAGTTAATGTGTGATCACACTTTTTGAAATGTATTATGCTAATATGTATCACATAGTTCTGATAAATCTCGTCTTCACACTGCACTAATAAAGTTTATCAAAGTGACTAGCTGTTTTAAACATGGTACCATTAATGCTATTCAAGATGAACATACTTGTATGGGATTGATAAAATAAATAGACACACTGAAAAAAGTGTTTGTTATTAATATCATCTAATTATAACCCACGAATCAACAAATAGCTGAAATTAAACAAACACTGAATAAGTATTATCTTATTCATCAACCGACTTTAGCCATTTGCTTACATATTCTCCATCTGGTCCAAAATCGATCCACAGAATTGTCTTTCCATCATCTGCAGTTGACCTCAACCTTTCATATGGATACTCCCATATCACATGTCCACTAGTCATATTCCCATGTGGATAAGATTGTGCTATTGAATGTGATTCTATAGGAAATTGACAAGAGATTAATTTTAATCCAGTATCATAGTGTAATGTTAAACGACAATCATAATTTTGCCATCTGCAAGTGATAACTACTTCTTGAGCCCCGGCTACAGCCATATGTGCGCCTTCAATAATTGCATTAGACCATGTCATTAAATCCTCTTGAGTAGATACGGCAAATGTATGAGATTCAACACCGTGTTTGCTACCTAAATATTCAACAGAAGAACATGGACAAACTAAACTAAATTGAATAAATGTAAGGTTTCCATAAATTCCTCAAAAGTTATTGCAGTTCTTGGAGTTAATAAATTCATATATTTGACATCAAGTAACGAAACGATCGTCTGTAATATACTCACCTGTTCTAGTTACAAATGTGACCATGTCTCCAGGTGGATATCTTCGACCAATTTCATTTTGTGCATGAGAATCATTCAGAATTGATTTTCTTAAATCTACATGAACAACACGTGTAGCAATTAATGGATGTGCTTGTACAGGATTAGCCCATTCTTCTTTAGATGTAGGAGCAGTGTCATACAATAGTAAATCTCTATCAGATAAAGCTGCGAATACTGGTTTCCATGTTGTATGAACAAGTTGGGAATGTGCTGTTGCTGTCGTGTGATCTCCAGCTGATAGAATATCGCTTACAATATTACCATTTATATCATCCATATGATCACCTCCTCTATTTGGTAAATCAGAACCAGTACACCGTAATTCCACTAACCAGTCCAGTTGTTTAAGTTCCTTTTTTAGGAAAGAAAAAAAATCGTAGCAATAATAAATGAAAGTTCAAATTGATTTTAATATTGAATGGTTGTTTTATGACTTTTAATTCATAAGTAAAATACGTGAAAATTTCCGTTTTGTTTATAGATTTGTTCACTGCTTGAACAAAGTCAAGGTTTAAATATGTCCTGATTTAAATGAAACCAGTAGACTATGTATTCAATCCCATGTGGGTTCATAGTTGTACATTGGTGAGAAGTTTTGAAATAAGATAACACATTTGTCCTTTATTTTACGTAGTATTCAGAACTGTTATTTCGTGAAAAAATCTGGCTGATTTCCGTAAACACTTCTAAGACAAAAAAGTTCATAATTCAAAAACGATATGGCTTACAAATCCACCTTTTTTATTATAAGCATTTAAAGATACTGAAATGGAAACTAGTCTAGTTCAGGGATTCGAAATTCCGAATATACATTCATTATCTGAGACTTAAGATAACTAGTTTTGAAGCTTAGCCACGACTTTTGTGATCGATTTCGTATTCTTATAAATTATTATGGATTGATAGTTCAAAATATAAACCACCTGATAACACCTCAGTAGCCTAAACGCTAACGATTCTACCCAATCCCTGAAGGTTCTGTGTTGATCACAGGTTCAGTCGTGGACGGGCACTCTGAAGGAGTCCCATAACAAGGCGAAATAACAGTTTGATACTTAAATTTTAATGGTTGTCTAGTTAAAATCATCCCGTGATATAAACCTACGAAAAGCATTACTTTATATTGATTTAAGTAACTAAGATAAGTATTATATGTTCATATTCAAAACAGAGTTGTTTTAAATTCCTGAAACTCAGTGCCACATTTTGTGCAGTTTAATATTTGACATATTGTACGAGGTATAATTATTTTTGAATAGTCCTTTAAAAATTTGTGATGGTATATTAATTTATTGAAGTCGTCAATGTAAGATAATATAACTCAGTCAGTTGATTAAAAGACCAATTAAAGGAAAAAATAAGTTTGAATAACTCTAGAGAATGAAATTTACATAACAATGATATGAAACTCTTCATGAGAAAATAACAGGAATGAACATCATAGTTGTCATTAATTTTGTTAACTGTGTCTGTATTTTATGTTATTGTTGTTCTGACAAGCCAACATGCACATAAGCTTCAGATGTTTTCCTTTATGAGTACCACAAACTTTTGATAAAAATCAGTTTACCTTAAATTTCTAAAAATTTTGGAATTGTTAGCTGTTTAAAAGTAGAAATTTTCGCTACCAAGTTCAAATACTCTTTGAATAAACAATTATACAAGTAAATAATTTCCGCATATAGATTTCTTGATAATTGTGGGAAAATTAAGTACAAAGTTGATAACAATCACAAACTAATAATCAGTACAGCCCGGTTATTGATTACGCGATTGGCAAAGGCATCACAGAAATAAGGTCTGTTACACTTTTAGGTCACCGATCTGCTTCCCAGATGTTTACTCATGAACTAAGTTTAAGGAAATCTTCCTAGCAAAATATATCAACGTTTGAAATGAGAAGCAGATAGTATACATCACAGATAGCATCCGTTTGGTCACATTTTAGTTAAGGTAATCTTTACCTGTATGACAAGTATATTTCAAATCCTCTTCCTCATAACCCTATTCTCAGAAACCAGGGAAATATGAAAACTTCAATAAACTGATTAAACAAATTTATTTGTACACCGTTAAAAGTTTACCTAATTCAGGCTTAAAACGGAGGATGACACACATTGTTAAGGTGTTGTCAGTTTATGCATAGAATCCTAATTGTAGCGGTTCTACTCCATTTTGCTTGTACGATATAACAGTTTATCTGTTTGGGAAACCCTCTTTTCTCGGTAATCAGTGGTAATTACAGAGGTTATGTGAAAGTAAAACATATCTCAAACTGGTTTAGCAACTACACTGATCACAGTTTGTCCCGTATCACTTGTAATACGACCATATAAATAGTTCTTTGAGGTACGTTGTATGAATGGGAAGTGGTACCGGCCGACTTCACAAACCAAAGTTGGTAGACGTGTAACATAGTGCTTGAAACTTGACTACTTCAATCTCTATTCCACCTCTTCTAAACATTAGGTTAGTCCACACTGTATTGCTTTTCTCGTTCGACAGCTTGATAGAAGTTAGTTCAACTTGATACTGGTTAGTTTTCTTGACGTTAGCACGACTTAATAAGGTGATTCAATATAATAAACTCGTGATAGTTTGATAATAATAACAGTAATAACAATAGTGTACCTCTCATATTTGAAATCACTATCACTTGGTTATTGAATATGAATCGATCAAAGATGAATTTACATCAAAAATGATTTATTATCAGTAATTTTATGATAGGTTACGCGTTACAATCTTCCGAACTCGTAGAATCCGTGTTCTGAATAGTGTAGGATGTGAACATTGATAACAAGGGTTCAATAATATGATTCATTCATTAGTTGGTGTTACATAGAATTTGAGACTAGTTTTCAAGTATACTCATCACTCTCTAAATACCTTATCATCAAAGTCACTCACATGTTTTATAAAACACTATAGGATGTTAGTTTTTCCTTAGAATATTACATGTTCACACCATCTGACCTTCTTCCTAATTGAAAGACTTAATGTTCATTATAGAAATTCAGACTGAAGTTGGGCGGTGACAAGATCAGAATGATTCAAGCATTTAACGACTTCTATCACTTGCTTATTCCAACTTGAATAATCATACACTTTTCACCCAAAAATACAATTTACAGTTATTTGCTATAATTATTGACATTATTAATATTAATCGTATTATATGCAATTGTGACTTTATTTTGAATTTTCGTAGATAATAATAATATAAGCCAATTATTATCACAATCAGCATTGAATATTCAACAATTAGAGCGAACAAGTAATTATTTACGAGTAAAAATTGACCAAGATAACTGTATGCATATACATATTTAATAGGTTATTAAGGTATGTTTTCCTAATCATTTTCTCTGTAATTATTCAGTTCATTCATGAATTCCCATTTAATTGCAGTAATATCTCTCTCTCTCTCTGTTGTTGTTGTATTTTCTTGACTCAGTAACGGAATAAATTAGTCATTCATTAATGGCACTATTATTGTTCGGTAGTTTTATCCTCAACTAATTACGATTTCAAAACAGTGTTTATAAACATGTTTGTATTGCTTGCTTAACTAGAGTAAAGATATTCGGAAAGTTGTTTCGAGAGTTTACTAAACACGATAGGGCGCAATGAGAGTTTAGATTGGTGGCAGTTGGTTGGTTATTCCCACTGTGTCCTGTTATCTTTTCTGTTGGTCTAAAGATTTTCTTACGATATTTTAGGAACAATAAAGCCTGGAAGTAAAATATCATTATAAATTTCACCCTGTTATATCATAGTTACTAAAGCAACTGAAGATGAAAATAGATCCCGTCATGACACAGTCACTTTATATAGTGACATGTTAAATAACTCCATTGTTTCATCTACTCATCCGATAGACAGCCAATAAATCATCTAGATGTTTCTGATACCTCGGTAATTATTTCGAAGAATAGCTGGTCACTTTCCAGTGTCAAATCAGTGTTGTGGTTATTAGTGTCACGGATTGACATTGATTAAGGCCTCATAGGCTTCACTCCGTTAATTCAATACAAATTCATTACTGTTATTTCTTTGAAAGATGTGTGTAAAGAATATTCCATGCATCTTTTTGAATCTATTCTTTCCCACAAGTAAGAGCTTTATGATGGTTTGGAAAACTCAAATAGACAAGCTCATGAAGTATTTTCGTTATTACACAACAGTGTCATGATCTACCTAACTTTACAGTTCTTTGACACAACACTCAACAACATGAAAAAGTACTTATTTGGTTTAGACATCAAAAACGAAATTTCATCCTGACAGAATTGGTCGGCCTTTCAATCTTCCACAATTTTCTCGTTGATATTTACTCAACAATGATATTACCAGTATGCGGAGCTAGAGCAAACGACACGCACACTGAGCTATGATGTTTGTGAGTGACATTCAGCGATTAAATAATGGAAGAAAGTCCCATGGATAATCGTAAATTGATAAGCATTAAAGATGTTTCGATGTTTTTCTAAACTGGTCCAAAACGTGTAAAATAACTAGAAGAAAGTCTTAGGTCTAATACCGATCTTATAAGGACATGTACTGTGAAAACATGGTGAACGATTTCTAGTTTGTACTTTAAGCTTATAACGTTTTGTTCTAGGCTGAGATAATTCACAATTCTATCCTGTTTACAAAAGCGGTGATTAATAGTATGGGAGGATTTCCATCTTCACAAACGCCTTGCTACATATGTACTGCAACTGTGTTTGGAAAACTCACAGAAAATCATAAGACAGGTGTATTCGAACGGTAATTTAAATATCTGCAGATACGAAGCAGATATGAACGGTTTGATTCGATCGTTGATTTCGTAACAGTATTTTGATGAGAAGCGTCCATTTCACTTCGCAATAGTTTGTAGGAAATATATAGTTAATCATATAACTACTTATTCCAGTTGATATAACGACTCAGTCATGACCACTTTCGGAGATGGAATTAGTTGAATCAAAGCCTGACAAATGAACAGATAATAGAAGACAGAACACAACACTAGACAATGTTCAGGTTTTCTTATTATAAAATACTTTTAAGCAAAATGCTGGGAAGGAAACTGGACCTGTTTCAGTGTTATCAAGACAATATAGTCAACAGTGAGCTGTGATGCGTTTGTCATTTATTGGCAAATGAAATTGAGAATCCGCAATTACTTTTAATTCTTGTTAGTAATGAGGATGGGACCATCAATGTTCATTTATTCATTCATTCGAGCGATATTGTGACGACGTTTTACACTACTTTGAACATGTATATCGTGGGGAGCAGAGATTTGTTAGATAACTATTGAGAAATGGCAACTATGGGACATTAGTTCGATTCTAGCTAGAGGCTCTTCGACTGTACTACCCATCAACAACTCACACAAATATTTAAATCTACGACCTTAATGTTTTATGATAAGTCTGATACTTCCAAGTCAATGGATAAATTCCATCCGATATGCGGTATGACACGATCTTCATCTTCACAAATAATCAGTTTTGAAGTGTACTTCGTAAATTCTTTTGAGAAGCTTAAAACCTTTAAATTTCACTGTGTCGGGAGTGATGCTACTATTCCAATGACGACACAGTAAGGGTTTGTATTCTCTCATCGTTGTTTACATTTATGATTGGTTGGTCCTCACTGATACGTGTGCATCCGGAGTGGAATACTCCGATAAGTTTTAGGGGTTGCAGGCACATCTACTTGGTTAGTGGCTAAGTGGATTCTACTATTAGCCATTATCTGATTTGAATCGTAATTTGAACGTTCTGCTAATCCATTGCTTAGACTAGATAAGTTATCATTCGCTTCAATGGATTATGAATTGATAATCTAGTTATTATTTAATAATTGTCAATAGAGGAACATCCTCGATGTTTGTCAAATGCTTCATTGTTCTCTTTACATGAAACACTAAGATTTCACACTAAGTAGATGGTCATTTCATGTTTGATGTATTGTTTTTATTTTATGAGTTATAATTGTTTGATTGGAACACACATGCTAAATATCTTGATACCACCTCTGTACTTTAAGCTAAGTGGCTTAAAGACACAACAACTATTATCATTATTATTATTACAATCCCCGTCAACCGACTTACCAATCTTTCCTAATACCGTGTGGCTGACCTCAATATTATTCACTTGATAGTTCAAACATATATGAGCATTGCTCCAGAGATACCGATTAAAAGAAGGCTGATGTCTACGCTTGCCTTTGACGTGTATAAATAAGTGCGTGAAATAAAGGATTTAGACTGAAATACGACATAAAATTGCACATTTTTGTCGGAAAGATAATGTCATGAAATCCTAATATTCAGTATATGATTTGTTAAGCTTCTGATTCTACGAAAGTAAACGAAATGTTCTAAGATTTTCTGTGGTATATTATCAGTTAGCTTGGAAGATTGTGGAGATGGCATAACAAGAAAAATGTTCACATAATCGATTGATCTTAACTAGATGATCATTGGAAACTTAGGACTATTTTACAATTGGCTCCCATAATGCAATTAGAGACCGAACTAAGGACCGTCACAATGAGTAACTGATTTGATATTTAATCAGTTGTTCAATAATACCAAATTTTGATTAGTTCTATGGATTGTTAGCGGTGAGTTATAGCTGTGGAAAAATTAATAAATTAGTTAGAATTGTAATAATCTGTTTCTTCAATTAGGTGAAGCTTATTTATGCTCATATAAATTCATTATCAAATGGAAGATAATATTATGCAAAAATCATATGTACTAATATGAGTTTATCTAATTCAGCAGATTACTTAAATACTAAGTTAAATTGTACATCAAGTGGCACTGTTTAGTACTGAAAGCCCAACACCTGTGTTTAACATTCACTGTTACTCATTAGTACATCGTTGATATAATATTAGGGAAATCCATTATCTGTTAAGTATTCAAACTTTTATTTCACAATCAGGACGTTTGATACACTAATGTCTAACTTATTACTCCAATCACTAATAGCTCTTAAAACTGGATTATGTTTCTGAATCAGTTTACAGACCTTAACTATGCAAAATATTTTCGTTTACATTATATATCAAGGAATAACCAATATCTAACATTTATAAAAAATGACACATACAAATAGATTTATATTGTTGTTTGAACCGTGTATCATCTGAAAGCTAGCTTATATTAATTTCGATTTGGAGAAATAAAAAAGCAGTCATTTAATTTATTTATAGCAGGTATTTTGTATTCATTAAAGCTAACCTTTTTATTTCTGATTCAATGAGTTCTACCCGTAGTAAAACGGATAAAAATAGAGTTGTTTTAGCAAGAAATAAGATACAATTATCTACAATTATTTTGTGAAATAAATAACAATTTTGATAAAATAACTATTATTGGCTTACTTGGGTTGGGGGAAGTAGACGATTTAGTTCAGCCAAATAAGATTTATTTATAATTTTCATTTTACTGTGTATTGCATCAAACCACATTCGAGCTTCTTGAGCATCTGGTGCACGGAGTAGACATGAACGTCGACCATCTGAACTGTGTAACTCAAAACAACAACCAGTCACATCTGGTAATGTTAAATCTCTTACTAAATGTGTTAATCTTAACGGCACTACACCAGGACCACCAGAACGTCCTGGATGCTCTATACTACTTGTTGATGTGACATTTTTACCAGTGGTATCATTAGCTCCGAATGGGACCAGATTACCGAGCTGACTAGTAGGCCAACTGAGATCAGCAGAGCATGCTATAGTTTCCATCCCTACTGCCCTGAAAGTAATGAAAGTAAAAACAATCGTGTTTACATCAGTCGTCCCGCGATACAACGCTTTTTCCAAATATCATAGATTGAAAACTCTTTGTCCATTGGCCTACATGCTATAATATCAGACCAAACAATTGACGGTGACAATATTGAACTCTTTCAGAAAAGTCACAAAGAATAGCTTATAGCAGAAACACTTCACATTGGATAGAATTATCTAGACTAACTAACATTGTCGATATAAATGTGGAAAAGGGAAAAATTGTAATCACATTTTTAGAATTTATTCACATATCAAACCAAACAATTTACACCCCCTTTTGTCTTGACCAGTCCATTCACTTGACATCACAAGATTATTTATTCAGAAGTTTGACTAATTTACCATAGATAAACTTAGATTTTTGTAAATTCAGATTTATTTGTTTGATAAAACTTTTAACACTAAATAACGAAATATCATTAAAAATAAATTAGTTTTTTCACTAATTGGAAAATACAGATTCCTAACCATGGTGAAAATTATCTACCTAATACCAAACATTTTTACAAAAAAATCTGGACTTGGTTTGGACACGTATGAATGAAAACGTAATCGTATTGTTGCGTACCGGATGTCCAAAGTAAACTACACGAATGAGAGTGAAGTATGGAATTAAAGTTGAACATTTGTATAGCTAGTTTCAATTAGGTCAGTAGATAACTGATTACCTTATGTGGCAAAAAATCGGAATTAATGATTATACATATCTCGAAGATACCTTGTAATGCTGTGGGCTTTTAAGTCAACTCTGTGAATATAAGACATCAGAAAAAACGATTCGAATGATAGAAACTAGAAAAAGTTAACTTATACAATGATTCAACAACAATTCATTAGACATTTAAACTAAGATTACTGAATCCTGTTTTAAGATGAACTGTTTATGCTTTTGAGTCGCAACAAGGAAGAAAGTTACTGAAGTTGTTTCACAGGATTTCATTAGAAAAAGGGACTAATACTACAAACTGACTTTATCTGGATTTCGAACCGCAGACCATTCACTAAAATCTGCCAAAACGTTTTAAGAAATTTCATGTTCTAATTGTGAACGCGATATTGTTCTATATTCTATCTTTTTCATTCCAAGCTTAATGTACTTTTCGTCTAGGCTCTTCTTCCTACCTTTCTCAGTTTAACCAGAACCACAGTATATAATTAGAAAACTTGTTTAAAAAACGTAAATGTTACTGTTTACTTGAAATTTGTTCTTTTTGATACTGAATATCATCTATTCTAAATAAAGCTTCACTATGCGAATACACAACAAATTCACTTCTATCTAAAATTATAACACGAATATAATAGTTTAGTCATTCACTTTCATTTTTGATTTTTAAGAAAACACAACAGTAGGGAATAGGAGGTTTAAAATAAACGTACAAATGAAAGTAAATAAATTTTAAATGGAAACTGAAGTGCGAATTTGAATATGGTCGTGACCAAAGTTTGTAACGTAGGCATTGTATAAAACGTAGAGTAATTAGTACTTTTAATAAACTTCTATAGATCGACCTCATCTAATTGTCGTATCGAAATTGTACAAAGTGCATAGCCTGAGCTATATGGCTAGTCACACAAACAAAAGATCAGTATAATCGACTTATGATGACGAATACAAGAAAGTAAAGCAAGAAGAATGAAGAAATTAGAAGACAAGAAAAAATATAGAATGCCATCAAGTTAACTAAATCGATGAAAATATGGAATATAACTGAGCATTTGTGGTTGATTCGATCGCTCCATAACACTCAGTATACTTGACGAATGGTTTTTAAAATTTCTAACACTCAAACCTTGTATCACTATTAATAAAGAATATACTCTATCACTATAGTACAGGATCATATTTCGATCCGTTCGTTGTAATCTGGTAAGGACAGAAATGCTTCAAAAACTATCGATGCACTGACATGATTAAAAACAAATGTAATGCTTCAAGTGAAATAATGTAATGAGTGGGGTTAATCGGAAAATGAACAAAGTATTTTGATCCTCTTCGAAAATAACTACAGTCAGACACTATTAAAATAGGTTTCCGATCATTTCTTTAGGACATGAACGTGTATTTAACAAGTCC
Organism: Schistosoma margrebowiei; assembly: GCA_944470205.2. Classification (NCBI taxonomy): domain Eukaryota; kingdom Metazoa; phylum Platyhelminthes; class Trematoda; order Strigeidida; family Schistosomatidae; genus Schistosoma; species Schistosoma margrebowiei. The sequence goes on from OX104024.1 coordinate 15,305,079, forward strand.
GAATAAACAAATGTTATTTTTTCTGGATAAAGTTAACTATAGGACAGTAAAACCTGAAATTACTGGACAGTTGTCTCGCCCCAAAGTGGGGCTCCTTAGCCGTCCCCATACACAAAACTGTATGTGGGGATCGAACCCAGGATATTCATTCTTGTGAAAGAAACCTCAAACTATTTCCCGAATACTTTAAATAATTTCATCTACCCCAGAATTCTGTAGTGAACTGATTATTATTAATTTGTATTTGATTTAAACTACTACTGACCACAAATAAAACATATAATGAGTATATCAGCATTAGTAAATGTAAAATGGAAATAAGATAGTAAAAAGGCAGCTGTAACAGTCTATTATTATTTATTTACTAACATAACCCGTTACCATGTCGTGTCGGTTACCATGTTAAGCCCACTAAAACGTATTCTAGCTTCTGAACAGGCAAATTTATCCATTCTTCTTGAGTCACGTTTTGACCTTGTTAATTATTCATTTATCAATCCTGACTGTTTTTATATGAGCGTGTGTGTATATCGTGTCCTACTAATCACATATTTGTAGCTTATTTCTTGTGACTATAAATACTGATTAACGCTTGACCAAATCACATTGGCTCACACACCGCTGCGCACCATTTCGCTTCGCTTTCCCTTCTTTATTTCGTCTCCCTGATTGCCTGTTCAAATCAATGAGTACATGAAATATACATATTCAAAATCCATTCCTGTACTTGACCTATTTAATTATGTTATTCACTAACGCGCATTAAGTCGATTAATACATACGAGGATAGTCGACATATGTATTTCAATAACATTCATACGATCCAGTTGGAGTCAGATAAAGGGCCACTAAAACCATTCGGATGCATAGGTCACTGTTCTGTTCTTTACTTCCCAGTTGTTCACAAGTGCTATTCATTCTTTTGATGTCTACCTACAATTCCAGGCTCGATATGTTATTTGGTCTGATACGTTTCCTTTCTCATTGAGGATTCCAAGTTAGGGCTTGGTTCCTCATGCATTTTGAAAATTTCTGTAATGTAGTCAATCCACCTCTAATGTTTTCTCTTAATTTCCTCTTCATCTGGAAGCTGATCTGTTTCGTTTCGTAGTACATTAATGCTGATAGTGTCCGATCAAAATATGTGGATAATCTTGTCTAAATACCTGAACGATTTTAGCAATGGTGGGGGTGGTGGATGTTCAATTTTTAATTTCGCACAATAGAACTGTTTTAAAGTTTTTATTGAAAATTATGGCGTCGGTGTTATAAGACAGTTGTTTTGAGTTCCGGATATTCTCCAATTGTGCAAATCCCGACATCGTATTGTCAATTTGTGCCTTCACATCTCCATAAGGTCCCACTTATTTATCAGTGATGCTCCCCAGGTAAGAAAACCATTCTATCACTTCGAGGGCTTCTCTATCAAGTGTGATCAAGTTGGTTCTCGCATCTTCCATTGTGGATGTTAGGACCTACTCACACAGACTGCTGCTAAACTGGTTCCTTTCACTTACATTTGTTCCTGTGTATGGAATAAAAGAGTCAGGTCATCTGTGAAATCCAAATTGTCTAACTGCATCCAAGCTGCTTACTACATTCCGTGCTTCACCTGAGATGTGGAGGTCTTCACATTCCAGTTAACAACAAGAAGAAAGAGGAAGGACGAGTGTAAGCAGCCTTATCTGACACCGGTATTCACATGGGATGCATCTGTGAGTTTCAATCCACGACTTCGCAAAGTAGTTCATTGCAAGAATTCCGTATGATAGTGTAAATCCTCCCAGCTAAACTGCATTGTCGAAGAAGGTTCAATAATATTCTCCAATCCACATTGTCAAAGGTTTTCTCTTAGTGAAAAAAGTTGATATGTGACGACGAAGTCCATTCGGTTGACAGTTCGATAACTATTTGTTTTGTTCCGACTGTATCGGTTCATGGTTGATCCTTACGAAACCTAGCCAATTGGTATCGACGTTCAGTGTCTACTAGATCCTTCATTCTGTTCAACAACACTCCGTTGAGGACTTTGCCTCGTACTGATAATGGTGTGATGCCCCTAGCTCTCATATTTGCTCAACTCCCCTTTCGTTTGTATATTAATCAAGTATTCTTCATTATAGACTGTCGGTATTTGTTATTTTATCCAAATTTTTCTGAAGAGGATGTGGTGCATCTTCGCGATTATTTCTACGCTGAATTCAGTGCATCAGCTAGAATGCTGTCTGGTCCTGCTGCCTTACCACTCTTGGTTGGTCTAATAGCCATGGTGACTTCATCGACTGTTGGCGCGGAAGGTCTGTGTGTGTTGGTTTGACTTCCGGTGGGTTCAGAGAGGTCGATCTGCTCAATAACATCTCAACGTGTTCTACTCATATGTTTCGCTGTCCTTAAATATCAGTAATTGATTCGCCTACTTCATTCATGACTGGTCGCCCTAGTTCACTTCATTTTCTTGTCAGTCTCATGTAGTTGTCTTTTACTTTCTTCTCTTGCAGCTTGGTTAGGTGTCATTCCTAGTTCTTCCACATATTTCTTATTACCGAATCCAATACTCCTCTCCACTTGATCGTTTGCTTCCGTGCGTTCAGCATGTGTCCTGGATTTCTCTCCTCCTGTTCGGGTAATGTTGCTTGTAGTCCTGTTCTTCCCTTCTTGAACTTTATCCAGGCTGTCTTCAAAGATCTATTCTGTGTTCCGGTGTTTCTCGGAGACCAGTACTTCATGACTCATTGATGTTATTCCTCCTTTAATCCATTACCAGTTGTTCTCCATAGTGCCCTCATCTTCATTGAGTAGATCTTATAAGGCTTGATACTCACTGCAATTAGTTATTGTAGAATCGCTGAGTTTGTTAGCATCTCGAAAGAGTGCTGTATCAAACTTCTGTGATGCTGTTTGTTTAATTGCCCGATGTCTGTTTAACCTCATTTTAGCTTAGGCAGCACCAGGTGATGACCTTCAGTTATATTAACTTCGATTTCTGTTCTAACGACTTCCAAGTATGTACTGAAATCTTATTGGTGCAGATGTGATTGATCAGGTTCCCTGTAGTGTGGTCAGGTGAAATTCATGTGTCTTTATGTATGCGATTGTACGGGAAAATAATTCCATCTATAATCAGTTTGTTGAAAGCACGCAGGTTTTCCAGTCTCTTTCTCCCAGTCCCTGTCGTTTCATGATATCTTCATATCCAGTGTTGTTTATACCGAATTTGACGTTTAGGCTCTCCTATCAGAATGGTCAGGTCTTTTCCTGGGCATTTCTGTATGACTGACTGCAGCTTTATATAAAACGGACCTCTATTCTACTGTCATCCCTGGTGGGCACATAACAATGGATGGCATTCAATGTAAGCCATTCCTTCTTTCTTCGAATGATGCTTTAATGATTCTAGGTTAATGAGATTCTCATTCTATAATTGCCTTTTGGGCTTTTTTGACGAGTACCAGTGGAACCTCTTCAGAATGTGACTCATTTTCATGTTGATGAACAGAATACAACAGCACTTTTCTCAAAGCTAGTCTTTCATGTCTAGATCGTATTCGAAAGTTTCCACTCATTTTAAGTATTGGCTATGTTGTATCTTTTTATGTTTGCGACTATCGGAATGGTCCTCTCGGTCTCCTATACCGCGTGGACATTTCACGTACTTATACTAAGTGCTGCTCTGGTTTTCAGGAGACACACCGACGTTGTGATTTCTGAAGAATCTCGGCTTTCATTACGAGGCGTCATAACTCCTCTAAATAAGGACCTTACAACTCCCAGGACAGAGTATCAATGGTTAGAGTGATTTTTTGGTTAGCATTTTTAAAGTGAGGTTCTTTTCTGTGTGTTGAGGTTGCTAACCCGACCCCAAACCTTACACCCTTACCCCGGCTTGGAACTGGTACTAACCCTAGAAGAACTCTTAGTGAATTCACAAACAGTCCATTTTAGTACTTTTAGGTAATTCATTCAAAATTAATTTACAAATAACAGTCAAGAAGTTACTATATATTGTTTGTATCACTACATAAATGCTACAACACAATGTCAACGATTGTAATATGTAACATTTTCAACAAACTTACCCAAAGTAATCAACAATAAACCGATTTATTTACCATATATTGTTTGCAGCTTTATAAATTTATTTTTAAAACTAGCTGCCTGTGAATGATAAATAATAAACAATTTATACTCTAATGTATCTATTCCCCTTATGTGTCACTTGCATGCATTCTTTTGACCTCATGATTCATAAGTGTAAACGGATGGGAAGGCCCACGTAAATCAGTGTATAAAAAAAGAAACTTCTAATATTTCAATGTATCAGCATACAAACGTATATCATAAAGAACTGTTCACTCTTTATTTAATGCAGCGTACTATATTTTTATTGTTTGCTGAAAGAAATGTTAGCACTAATCACAACAACAAACAAACAAATGAAAATCACAAAACAACTATCAGCGGGCACGCAATGTTTGGGTTACTTATTTGATATGTATATTCTTTATTGCTTTATTAATAAAACGATAAACAACCCAGCCCTTCATACGTTTGTGTCAGTGTGTAATTTGGAAAAGGGAGGGAGATCGAACAGTTGAACACATTAATCGTAAAAAGAATTAATCATATGAAAGGTTATCATTATCTTTGTACATAAAAATTGTTAGCTGGAGGGAATAGTTTTAGACATAACTTAACTTCTTTCATGATGAGAAAACAGAAGTCAAGTTAAGAACAAAACAGCACTACATAATCATCCGTCATCATAATAAGAACAAAGAAATTAGTTTCTTCTCTATTTTATTCCTTTGCTCTGGCTTTCTTTTCTCCTCTCATATGTTTTATAGATAACATTAATAATAATTTATGAGTCAACATGTTGAGAGATGAAAACAAAAGAAATGAAACTCTATTTTATTACATATAGATCAGTGAAAGATTTAACAAATAAAAAACTTAAAACTAACAATCTAATCATCATAGTTTCTAGTTGATTTATTGCAAAAAAGGAATATTTCTAGTTGTTGATAGTTCTGGTATTTTTAAGTATATTTGTTCCATCATTTATTCACTGATTGGTTGATTTAATTCACTACTTATGAGAAGTCATACCATAATAATTATTATATCTCTCAAACCTATTGGTATCAAAATGTAACTTCTATTAAGAAAAGTATATGAGTATAATTCTGCATTTGTGTATCGACAGTACACATGATCAATAATTCTAATTGGATGCATAGACTTATTTTGTTCTTCATTCTACTGTCATTACTAATAGCAACTAACACCAATAATAATATTCACTATATATTCGATGTCCAATTTTTTGTTCGGGTATTATGCTACGAGGATAACAAGTGAGATGAACCAAATGTAGATTATGTGGACTGACATTTTCAATACTATTTTTGTTTCCATATTTGTGATCAATAAATCTTTTTTATGATATACCATGATGTATCTGTGTTTCTCAGTTTTAATGATAGATCATTTATCCATACACTCATTCATTCATTTATTCACTTGTTTGTTAATTTACTGATGTATTAGCTTATTATCTCTTACTTATGTTTTGATAATGACAAAAAAGTGAATTAAGGGGAATAACATCAAACTCATATGTTCAAATTAAAATAAAGTAACCTATGAATCAAATCATATCGAAATTAAGTGATCTCAAAACAGTGGGGGGTTTTTATATCTAAGCTGAGTAATGCTCTGTTGCAAATTGGATAAATCTGAAAAATGAACCAAGGAAATACAGAGAAAGGAAGTCGAAACTGTGATCGAAGGTCTCTATTTATACGCCTACAATTTAGAGGGGATGCATTCAGTGAAACGCTAAGGCTAGTGCACAGAGCATTTTAAAAAACCTTTAATAAAGGGAAACTGAAATTAATGTTTTCTACACGTCCTATGGTTGCTCAGAGATTTAAGGTTAAATTACCTAGACAACCCACCTCCGTATCTATCTATGCAACTGCTCTTGTGGGGCAAGATATATTTGCAGGGGTTCTAAGGATTTGTATTTTCGTTGTTGAGAGCACCTGCCAGTATATTTAAGTAAAGGAATAGTTAAGACTGTTAACGTCTCGACTCTAGCGAATTTAGTATAAACAGGTCGTATGGATATGAAAAAATCAATTACAATATATTTATCGCGTTATTAGCCATTTACTTAAATCTGTCAGACTGACTCTTTAAATTGGCTGAAGTGGTAGACATTCGCATCAAACAACCTGAGTTTCGCATCCAGAAAATATATGTTTAACCCCTTTTTCACCTTGACGAACTTCTGGTTTAATTAGTTAACAAGCGTTTTGACGACATGATGAAATAATTTGATTAGTGTGGATAAAACCTTCCTATTTGTATTTTCACAACTTAAACTTATCTTAACACCGTTGAATCCCACATCAGTGGCTAAGCAGATTAAAAGTTAAGTGTTCGCATGAGAAACCGAAAGTCTTGATTTTGATTCCCGCGTGCAGGGTTATGAATGTGAACACTATCATCTCATTGTATATTATCTACATTCATCCAAAAATTCAAGTTAACACTATATTGATCATCTCAAAATTAACAATTTTATTTTACTTTACAAGTAATCCCGAATGTGCACGCTGTAAGTTGAAATGATGTATTTTTCCTTAGACGTGGGCATTTCTTGGTTTATTAACTTGAGTATATTAATGTAGAATCTGAAAAAATTCATCGGGAGGAATATTCTTTTTACATATATCAGTGTTTCAATTTTTATATATTAAAGTTAGCTCAGACTAGGTTAAGTTCAAAACTTCAAATTTCTTTACAACGACAGTCATTAGGATTAATTGCATATCAGTAGAAACACCCGGATAATTGGTTGAACTAATAACTACTTTATCTCTGGTCAGTACGAAGACCACCAAACACATTTTCTAAATAACATGGAGTTATAAGACTTATTTTTCACATTTTACACCTGGTCAATGAAATATGATCATCACTAAAGATCAGGTAACATGATACTGTTCACTGTCAACCAGTAGACTCATTTAGCAACATAACTAACCAACTATTTATTATTTTTCTTTATCCCCCCCCACCCAATAACACTGTCGTTTTGTTTTGATAGCGAGTGACAGTCACGTGCTTCTTATCTTTAAGATATACATCTTAAGAATTGATAAAATTCTGCTTGTTTAACTCGTAAGAATGAATTTATATTTTTAATATTAATAGTGATAACCTAAGTAGATGATTGGAGTCTAAAAAGTTGGATAAAATCTAGGTTGATATAAAAATCAAACAAACTGGTAATCCGAGATTCCATTGGTTAAGTTAACCAAGACTAAGCTCTCTTGCTTAAAGTTTGAATACATAGGAAGTACACTAAAAACAACTAGTCATATAAGTTGCTAAATTAGTTCCTCTCCGCAATTAATTATGCAGGTTAATGATTGGCATTACTGATTACATTACCTATGGCGCATATATATATATATATATAAACATTGGCATTTATGGGAGGATTTCTTAAAAAATCCCACATTCACAGTATAGACCATCTACTTTTCCAAACAAAAGACCAAATAACCGTTTATAAAATATGATGATTTCTATCCATATTTATTTTCCAACGTATGTTATTTAGTTGAAAATTCATTCCAATTAATTCTAATAAATCACTGTTATCAAATTGCTTAAATAATTACTTAATGATACTGGTATCAATTATTGATAATAGATTTATTTTCACTACATTTATTATTTCCAAGTAATTCTATTTTTTTTATAATCCAATTAGAAAACGCCCTTGGCGTTAAACATAACAATTCACCATTACATGTTGCCATCATGAGGTTTGAAGCCCATAGTCACAAACTTGTATAGAATGCATTGTATTTAACAATAAAAATGTGTGAAACTATTCAGTGCTTCCTAATTTTCAATATTAACTTAACTTTATGTCAATGCATGAAAAAAACTAGCTTTAAACCTCACTGATCTCGAGAACTAACTCCTGAAGTTTTAGTGCGAAGTCTTGACCGTAAGAGTTCAACCAAGTCAGGTTTCAGATAAATATTACCAATGGTAATGGATGATGATGGTGCAATAACACGTACTGATAGAGGTTAGAAATATAAATCGTTGGATCGAAACTCAGTGATCTGAAGGTTAAAATCTAATGTGGTTGTGATTGAGTACGAATGATGAGACCTTTATTAGTGAAGTTACTAAATAAATATTTTTGTTGGCAAGAAATATAAATCAGAAGGAAACAAAGAGTAAACAAGCTAAACTAATGACAATAATATGACTCATCATGAGAAATAAGGTTAGAAACTCATCCCCTCAGCCATATATTATTCAGTTGACCTTACAGCTTCTCCTACACTTTGTCCAAATACTTGGTGGCTTATACTTTACAATGAAATCAGAAAATGTTGAATTTTGGAAGCAATATTTGGAAAATGTATCTAGTCTCCAAATTTCAACTTGTCTTAATCATAATTTTAATTCACATATATTGGTTGTTTGGACCTTCCCACTGATGTTTAGGACTGTAACTGATAAGTCATTTTTGTCATATGTGCATCTTTTGCGAGTCACCTCGACATTGCCAGTAAGTTACTAGCATTTTAAGCAGCGATAGATGATGGCCAGAAATTGAATCCACTGCACGAGCCGGTGACTGTCTGGACTCAATAGCCAAGTGGATAACGGGATAGAGTATGGAGCGAACAGTACTGTGTTCGAGTCACAAGTGAGCATTAACTCCGGCATGATGAGACCCAAGGAGAACGAAACGCGAGTCTTGGATTTCACTGCTTGCTACTAATCATTTCTGCTTAAAATGCTTGCTCTAACTATATTCTACCAAAAACCAGTTAAACAATGACTCTTAAGCGATTGATTTATTTTAATAAGTTGATCCTATTTACATGGTTAAACAATTAATTCTGCATATTAATTGTAGTATTCAAATAAACAATTCTTTAAAGCTTGAACAGCTGTCATTTGTGATGGAAAGACTTAATATAATCAATTTTATTTTATAGTTACAATTTTGAATATAAATATTTGTAGGCGGTATTCGTCACAGAATGATCTCAAAAGGGGTACTAGTGGAAACCAGAAAGCATTAGGTAACTGTTAAATAAGGTTCCTCAGCAGTCTGAACCAGCAACGTAACCGAAGGTTGAATATTAGATCAGGTTTCGTGGAGAGCACATAATCTTTAGACCATTGAGTTGGCTTCAAGTGTAACAAATGTGTGGCGGCTGTTTCACTATCGACATGTCTGAACTCCAGTGGTCAAGATTTCATAGTAAAACGTCAATAACTCATTTCAAATAGGTCACTGGTATTGACGAAATGACGTTTCGTTTGATTTGTGATATATATATATATTCTCTTTCTGATATACACTGCATAAATGAAGAGAGCTAAAAATCATAGTGATTCCTAGTAGACTTTAGAACTTAGCAATATCCAAATTTCCATTTCTAGTTACATTCAGCATCAATTTCTTTGTTAAGTCAATGATAAATAAAACAAAAAAATTATCTCTACGGAACATAAAATAGAAGCTAATTGATCAAAGTTGCATTGAATGACCTTACTGATTTTATACAATATGGTATAAAACCAATGTATTGATGACTATAAAAAATTACCTTCGAAAATACGGTGTCACTTCATGCATATGTTTTACTTCTAATTCAACAATCCGTCCAGCACGTTTTAATGCCCGAACTGCTTCATCATGTGTACTATTCCGTAGATCTTCACCATTTACAGATAATATTGCATCACCAACATTCAGTTGACCAGTTTGTTCAGCTGCCATACCCTGAATCCAATGAATGAAAATGAAATAATAAATATTTATTTGACTAAAATGCCATGCATTATCTGAAAAATTAAGAGCTAGAAGAATTACCAATATATATTTTCTGATGAGTTTAGAGCTGATCTATTTGTTCTTGTAAACAAAACTACTTTATGCAACCACCTGACGGTTTTCACGTATACAAACATATGTGTACACATTCACACACATATCAGGATAGCCATATTGAGATCATCAATCGACTGATTAACTCAATATAATACAAATACTTAGTAACCTCATATTTACAGTTGTTGAAAAAACTAACTGATTACCAACTTGGAATCAATATGAAGCAGGTTGTTTTTTAGATCATATTTATTAATAAAAAACATGAGACCTCAATAACAAGAGACACGTTCTCGGCTTTTTAAGTAACTTGTATTAATCATCTTTACTCCGCCTCATTCTCCAGTACGTACAAGTACACATCATTACGTAATACCCTCTCTTCTTGTCTTCTCAAACGGTATGTAAATAGTTGTCATGAGGACTAATAACAAATAATAATGATAGTAATACAATCGATCTCTTAGTGTCTCCCGGTTTGTATATCCTTCCTTGTTAAGTCGTTGATAATTTAGGACCGTAAATTGAAAATTTAAAATCGATCTCGGAACTAAGAACAGTACTATTATTATGTAGAATTACAGGTCACATCTTCCTATACTATAAATTATTTCATGAAACAAGTAATTCTTATCTACAAACTTGTCAATTGAAGCAAAACATGTTTGTAATATGCCAGAGGAGTTCAAACGACCGTGAATAAATTGCCTAATCTGAATTTACAATTATACATATCTTTTTATGTGAATAAAAGCATAGTTTACTGTCTTATTTTATACTGAAAACTTTTGAAGATGAAACATTTCTGATTACGTGCTTCTTACATTAATAAGTCGATTCGTTGATAGGTTATCTTGCATGACTCGTTGATTATTGTAAAAGAGAGTACTCTTGAAATATTACATAACTTTAACTATCCATTTAAGGTTACACAAAAATTATTCATGAAATTAGAAAGATACTATTGTTTAATAAGAAAAGATTATTATCAGAATGGGTTTTGTGGAGAGTTTAAGAAATTTCACAGGTTAAAATCATGAGTCAGTTGAAGCTAGACCATCATTGAAAACCCGCGTGGTGCGGGATCGTGGATGCGCACTGCTGAGGAGTCCCATACCAGGACGAAACGGCCGTCCAGTGCTTCCAGGTTTTCAATGGTGGTCTAGCTTCAACTGACTCTTGATTTCAACCTGTGAAGAAAAGATTAATTAATCCAACTGGTTTCATCAAATTAAGTTTTAAGTACATTTGTGTGAGATCGCTTCCTTTTTTTTTACGATAAACTTGAATTATTATACATTTTAGACTGCATAAAAAGCTACTTTGTGCTTCATTTACTTTAGAACTTAAGTTTTTATAAACTGATTTTGAAATATTTAAAAAATGTCATTTTTAATGCTACTTTACATAGCCAATTTCGATATATATATATATATATATATATATATATATATATATATATATATATATATATATATATATATATATATATATATATATATATATTACCATGATATTTCTCAGCAAAATAGACACTAGTTAAATAATTATTCAGCAGTGGTAGTGTTTTTTACTTACCTTAAATATTTTACTGATTAGAATTGGTGTCTTATTTTCTCTACCACCTTTAATACTGATTCCTAGACCATTTAGTTCTTCTTTTGTTATACGTACCAGACGTTTTGCAGTGGAAATATCTTCTGGTACAGAAAATATGTATAAGTACACGGTATAAATTATGAGTAGAATAGCGAAGAATGATAAAGATTGAGTATTTATTTTGACTTAGCTAGACTGTAATAAATTTGCGATAAATATAGTTCATAAACAAAGGAATTGTGTAGATTGTTCATTTAAAAAAATGTACCTGGTCATTTTGTCAGTATGTACTTCTAAAAAGTATCAAATTAAAACGATACAGTAGCCTGATATTTCTTGATTTTGAATATTTTTTCAACTGAAGTCAGTAAATGATTAAAACTATTTATCAAAGGTAGTAGTATTTAATTAAAGCTTAATTCTGGAGGTTTAAAACGATTGGCCCATTTGACAAATTTCAGTACTTCGATGAGTAGATGTTTTTTATTAAAACTATGTAATATATGAAGCTAATACATATTTCATTTTATCTCTAGTTTGATCTTTGTAGTCCATATTTGCAAATCTTGAAATATAAATAAATATCAGTATGGGGTTGTAAGGATTAAGTTTTTGATTGAGATCATGAATCGATTGATGTTAGACCACTATGTAAAACCTGGAAGCAACGGACGGCCATTTCGTTTTATCGTGAGACTCCTCAGCAGTGCGCATCCACGATCCTGCTAGCGGGACTCGAATCCGGAGCCTTCAGTCTTGCGCGCGAACGCTTAACCTCTAAACCACTAAGCCGGCACCCAACGGTGCTGATGTCTAACCTCAACCAACCCATGAAATAAATGATCAAATAGTTCCAAAATCACATTCGTTCTGATAAACTTAATTCTTAGAGTTTAATTTTAATTTTAAAAATAATATGATGAACTGGTCAAAAAGAAGTCACTTCAATGTTTGCGATTACAGTATAACAATTACTGAACTAACTAAAGAAATCCAATAAGTTATTAAGAAAGAAATACGGTTCACTGAATCAATTTTTCTTTATGAATATGTCATTTATTGTTTAGTAATTCTGTTTAGTATACATGCTTCCAAGAACTTCACTCTTTGTGAATTTTGTAAACTATTTACTCCATGTTTCACCAATAAAGTCTTCAGTTTTTTTTCAAAAATTCCAACACCACTCTGTTTTAATATGAAAAATTATCCAATCATACTTCGTCATTTTTTATGCAATCTAAATGCATACATAAGTTTTGAAAGTGGTTCACTTATTGAATATCCCATTAAATAAACTTCATGACTGCAATTTTATTTGATAGTAGTAAATGTGACTTCCTTTAAATTATAATGACTTAGTTTAAAAATTTAAATAGATTCATTTGATAGTATTTTCTTTCGGAGTGAATAAGAGTACATTGCTTTGAGGTTCCATAAATGTTATTAATGAATCTCAATAAGCACTAAGTTAGTGTCTGAAACATTGGTTAGTTTTTAGTAACAAAATTACGAACATGGCCCTTGTACAAATGATAGGAAGATACACTTGAGCTACTCATTAGTAATATTTATGATATAGGAGCCAAGTAGCACAGGTTTAAATTCATGTGGCACCATGAATGTCTTCATGATTTCAGTAAGTACTAAAATTCACAAAATACAGTGTTGGGACTATCAGTTAAGTTAGTCTTCCAATCTGTAATAAATATAACTTCATTTATTAACAATACAAATTCGGAAATATTGTTAATTTAGGCATACTGATAACAACAGAGTTAATCTTTTTGATGAGGGTTATATAAACTCTGAGTTTATATCAATCACAATACAATACTAAATTTCGTAATCTGACAGTGTGTTCAAGACAAAGTAACTGAAATGAAATAATGGAAATTCAACGACAAATTTATCGTGTGATTGTTAACATAGTTTTGCTCTAAATGTTCACTGGAATTTTCAGATACCTGCAACTATATATATATATATATATATATATATATCATGTGCTAATAATCATATCGAACAGCTTGAGTTATGTTAATTTAAACGTTAATAAAAGATAGACTTTCTTCGATATTTTTATTCTCCATTTATCTGTCTAACTATTTATCTCTCTTTATTAATCAATAAACATTTACTTTTAGTCGCATTGCATGTTTATTCAGCCGTAAAACAACATCAAAATATTAAAAATGAAGTCAAACAATGATAAATAGACAGAATATTCTTGATCTGAATTAAATTAGAAAGCAATTTTTTTAATTCATACGTCACATGCACTTAACGATATCTCGATTAGATAGCGTTTTAAAAATATGTTCCGTCAAAAATTAATATCAGCTGAAATAATCATAGTAATCTGAGAAGCATTCAACATATTTCAGACTTCTTACAAGTGAACACTTGAAACGTTTTGTGAGATCAGATGTACAACCTACAAATTTCATGGTTAACGGTATAGTTTAATCAAACTTAATGGTTCACTAATATTGTGCTAACCGTAAAGACTGGAGACAATGAGATCCCGGAGTCAAAAGTGTATGTTACTAAGGGTATTTTAACTCGGAATCCTCAATGAGAAAGGAAACGGGTCAGACCAAATAACATATTGAGTCTGGAATTATAGGTAGATATCAAAAGAATAAATAGCACTTGTGAACAACTGGAAAGGAAAGAACAGGACAGAGTTGGTTGAAGAATCCTTGTCAATGACCTATGCTCCACGAGGATAACAGAAATAAGTAACTGGACATGTAGTATTACAACAAATGTGTTCTTCAAGTCAGTCTACACGAATGTCATACTGTTACCATAACAACAAATCCAAAACACAATAAGAACATTTACACATAAGCGCTGTTCATAAGAAATAAAGCTAACCTCAAAAATTGACCTTATGGAGAGTTTAAGGAAAAGGTTGTGCTTTTCTCATGATCTAATCAAAAATGTCTACCCATAGTGTTGGAATTATTCATAGGCATCAGAAAAAGCGTCGATTAAAAGTGATTACCGATCCTACTCAATATAAGTGCAGTTTAATAATTTAAAATTACTTTACTATACAACAATTCGCTTTGTATTGCTCTTTTACTGTGAAACATGGTATTTGAAAGATGAACACAAGTGTAGGCTTCAGGCTTCTTTTCAACGGTATCTCTGGAGCATTGCCCGTATATTTCTGGACTATCGAGTTAATAATATTGAGGTCAGCCACACGGTACTAGGAAAGGTTGGCAAGTCGGTTGACGGGGTTGTAATTTCTCATCGACTGAAGTAGCTAGGACATGCGTCACGTATCCATAATCATCGACCACCTGGATGGACGATGTTTTTTGATGTGGGAGTAGGTTAGAAGAAATCTAGGCTCGACCGGGTCAATACACGGCATCAATCAATAAGTGGTTATCTGAACCATGTAGATTGATGCAGACTACGTGTTTGGGGTCAATGTTACAACTGTTATCTGTGGTTGAATACACTAGGTGACATGTCTCAAAATCAGTCACCGTGGAGCGGACGCACTCGCTCTTCATAACTGAAACTAGTAAAAAGGAAAGTCACCTTCACTTAAAATCACAAATAAAAATATACTTGAGGTTATTAGAAACATTTCAACTATTCAATTTCCTATGTTTTTGTCCCCCACTGGCAAAGTAATATTGAGAACTTCAACACTGTCACTCACTGTAACTCCATTCACCATGAAGGCACTCAGCTTAAAGTACAGAGGTACTGTCGAAATACTTAGCATGGTTTGGCAAGAAGATATCAGTGACTGTTCTGATAATAAGAAAGCTAATAACAGCAATAATAATTGTTGTTGTGTCTTTAAGCCCGGCTAGTCATCACGTGGTTTATTCGCTAATCGAAATAGGACTTATTCAATCTTAGTACTGTGTTAAACCAGTGACGTTCGACAGGTATGAGAAGCCCAGCGTCCTTATTAGTCCTTTGTTCGCCTAGCACGTTCAGTTGAATCCAGAACACCAACAGCAGCCTACACTATGTGAATACTCTATTCAAAACATACTTGGTTTATATACAAGCCAAACAGACCTCATGACATCATAAAATAGGATATAACATTTACACCAGATCTAGCCAAAATGTGGCTGTGATTGTGGGAGACGGCAATTAATAAAATGAACATAATTTAAGAACAGTAAGTTGTATAATAATAATCTATAGGTCAAAATGAAGCTTATAATAAAAGGAATATAGATATCCATAATCTAGTTACTGAACATATATATATATATATATATATATATATATATATATATATATATATATATATATAATATTAGTCCATTAATAGTTCTCGGAAGTTACCCATAATTTGATTTTCACTAGGACATAACAACAGTTGCCCCTCCCCAAAACATCTATCAAACATTAGTTTGCTTATTTGAACAGAATGATATTAAGAATCATTTTATTTTGCATACCACTGTGATGGATGGTGCAGTACCTAATTGAATATACTGTAAAAGAGGAAGTTCCCATTTTAACACTTAGACAAAAACAAATAGGGCGAACGAATATTTATTTTCATCTTTCCCTGAACTCTTAAATTAAACGTTTACAACACATCAAATTTAAACTAACCGTGGTGATTGCTAGAAATACTTGGAGTGTGTTCCAATTCAATAACCAAAGCATCATTTTGCAAAGTTGCTTTGATTGGTATCCATGTATTACGGAGATATATTTCTAACTGTCCACTTATAACCAAACTATCTTGTGTAGACATTGCAATTATTATTACTATTGTTATTATTACTATTGATCAAAAACATTTGATGAAAGACTCACGAACAGATCTGAAAGTATACGATTCAAAAAGGATTACAATTACAGCGAGAAATTGAATGAATATGTCAAAATAAATAGTTTTATAACATTTTCATTTCACATAATTGTGTGTTACGATCAAACAATGATAACTCACAAAATAAAAACAATAAATCAAACATGAAATGACCATCTACTTAGTGTGTAATCTTAGTGTTTCATGTAAAGAGAATAATGAAGCATTTGACAAACACCGAGGATGTTCCTCTATTGACAATTACTAATTAATAACTAGATTATCAATTTATAATCCATTGAAATGAAGGTTAACTTATAATTTATAGACGAACCAATCAGATATAAGACAGCAGATCTCGGATTTTGGCCTCGAAATTCACTCATCCATCTGGCTAAATAGATTCATGGCATTATAACTGATGTCAATACGTGATGAAAACCCTAAATCTATCTCCTAACCTTAACTATCAACTGTAAATCAGAATTCGAATTCCTCACACTAAATTATAACCCTCATCCTATCTTAGTTATCAGGTAGATACTCTCGAGGTAAGCTTAGCGTCGCTCAAATGTCATACATAAATTATAGCCTCACCATCTCGTCTAGGCGATGGATAAGCAGAACTTTCAAATTACAATTCAAATCAGATAATGGCTAATAGTAGAATCCACTGCTCATATGTTTGAACTATCAAGTGAATAATATTGAGGTCAGCCACACGGTATTAGGAAAGATTGGTAAGTCGGTTGACGGGGATTGTAATAATAATAATAATGATAATAGTTGTTGTGTCTTTAAGCCACTCAGCTTAAAGTACAGAGGTGGTATCAAGATATTTGGCATGTGTGTTCCAATCAAACAATGATAACTCATAAAATAAAAACAATAAATCAAACATGAAATGACTATCTACTTAGTGTGAAATCTTAGTGTTTCATGTAAAGAGAACAATGAAGCATTTGACAAACATCGAGGATGTTCCTCTATTGACAATTATTAAATAATAACTAGATTATCAATTCGTAATCCATTGAAGCGAATGATAACTTATCTAGTCTAAGCAATGGATTAGCAGAACGTTCAAATTACGATTCAAATCAGATAATGGCTAATAGTAGAATCCACTTAGCCACTAGCCAAGTAGATGTGCCTGCAACCCCTAAAACTTATCGGAGTATTCCACTCCGGATGCACACGTATCAGTGAGGACCAACCAATCATAAATGTAAACAACGACGAGAGAATACAAACCCTTACTGTGTCGTCATTGGAATAGTAGCATCACTCCCGACACAGTGAAATTTAAAGGTTTTATGCTTCTCAAAAGAATTTACGAAGCACACTTCAAAACTGATTATTTGTGAAGATGAAGATCGTGTCATACCGCATATCGGATGGAATTTATCCATTGACTTGGAAGTATCAGACTTATCATAAAACATTAAGGTCGTAGATTTAAATCTTTGTGTGAGTTGTTGATGGGTAGTACAGTCAAAGAGCCTCTAGCTAGGATCGAACTGTTGTCCCATAGTCTCCATTTCTCAATAGTTATCTAACAAATCTCTGCTCCCCACGATATACATGTTCAAAGTAGTGCAAAACGTCGTCACAATATCGCTCGAATGAATGAATAAATGAACATTGATGGTCCCATCCTCATTACTAACAAGAATTAAAAGTAATTGTGGATTCTCAATTTCATTTGCCAATAAATGACAAACGCATCACAGCTCACTGTTGACTATATTGTCTTGATAACACTGAAACAGGTCCAGTTTCCTTCCCAGCATTTTGCTTAAAAGTATTTTATAATAAGAAAACCTGAACATTGTCTAGTGTTGTGTTCTGTCTTCTATTATCTGTTCATTTGTCAGGCTTTGATTCAACTAATTCCATCTCCGAAAGTGGTCATGACTGAGTCGTTATATCAACTGGAATAAGTAGTTATATGATTAACTATATATCTCCTACAAACTATTACGAATTGAAATGGACGCTTCTCATCAAAATACTTTTACGAAAACAACGATCGAATCAAACCGTTCATATCTGCTTCGTATCTGCAGATATTTAAATTACCGTTCGAATACACCTGTCTTATGATTTTCTGTGAGTTTTCCAAACACAGTTGCAGTACATATGTAGCAAGGCGTTTGTGAAGATGGAAATCCTCCCATACTATTAATCACTGCTTTTGTAAACAGGATAGAATTGTGAATTATCTCAGCCTAGAACAAAACGTTATAAGCTTAAAGTACAAACTAGAAATCGTTCACCATGTATCCACAGTACATGTCCTTATGAGATCGGTATTAGACCTAAGACTTTCTTCTAGTTATTTTACACGTTTTGGACCAGTTTAGGAAAACATCGAAACATCTTTAATGCTTATCAATTTACGATTATCCATGGGACTTTCTTCCATTATTTAATCGCTGAATGTCACTCACAAACATCATAGCTCAGTGTGCGTGTCGTTTGCTCTAGCTCCGCATACTGGTAATATCATTGTTGAGTAAATATCAACGAGAAAATTGTGGAAGATTGAAAGGCCGACCAATTCTGTCAGGATGAAATTTCGTTTTTGATGTCTTAACCAAATAAGTACTTTTTCATGTTGTTGGGTGTTGTGTCAAAGAACTGTAAAGTTAGGTAGATCATGACACTGTTGTGTAATAACGAAAATACTTCATGAGCTTGTCTATTTGAGTTTTCCAAACCATCATAAAGCTCTTACTTATGGGAAAGAATAGATTCAAAAAGATGCATGGAATATTCTTTACACACATCTTTCAAAGAAATAACAGTAATGAATTTGTATTGAATTAACGGAGTGAAGCCTATGAGGCCTTAATCAATGTCAATCCGTGACACTAATAACCACAACACTGATTTGACACTGGAAAGTGACCAGCTATTCTTCGAAATAATTACCGAGGTATCAGAAACATCTAGATGATTTATTGGCTGTCTATCGGATGAGTAGATGAAACAATGGAGTTATTTAACATGTCACTATATAAAGTGACTGTGTCATGACGGGATCTATTTTCATCTTCAGTTGCTTTAGTAACTATGATATAACAGGGTGAAATTTATAATGATATTTTACTTCCAGGCTTTATTGTTCCTAAAATATCGTAAGAAAATCTTTAGACCAACAGAAAAGATAACAGGACACAGTGGGAATAACCAACCAACTGCCACCAATCTAAACTCTCATTGCGCCCTATCGTGTTTAGTAAACTCTCGAAACAACTTTCCGAATATCTTTACTCTAGTTAAGCAAGCAATACAAACATGTTTATAAACACTGTTTTGAAATCGTAATTAGTTGAGAATAAAACTACCGAACAATAATAGTGCCATTAATGAATGACTAATTTATTCCGTTACTGAGTTGTTTAAGAACTACTATTTACATCCTATAAAAATGAAAGGTTTCCATCAAGAAAATACATCAACAACAACAGAGAGATTTATTACTGCAATTAAATGGGAATTCATGAATGAACTGAATAATTACAGAGAAAATGATTAGGAAAACATACCTTAATAACCTATTAAATATGTATATGCATACAGTTATCTTGGTCAATTTTTACTCGTAAATAATTACTTGTTCGCTCTAATTGTTGAATATTCAATGCTGATTGTGATATTTACTAGTGGGTGCTCTTCAATACTATTCCCGCTTCATTCCTAATTTTTCTTGTCGTGCCAACTGTTTGCTTAATATTTTGACACAGTTCATTCAAAAGGGTGAGGAACAAGAGCCATGCTTACGAAGTCTACTAATGTTTCTTCGAACTTACTCCCCTAGTGTACATTCTCTGCTTATAACTGATGGTATATTCTTATATATATAAATATTCTGCAAAACAGCCAGCAACGATCGATCACACAAACACAATTCAAAACATATATCTATAAAATAGTATTGCCATGGAAGATTTTTTAAACATTTAATCGATAATTTAGTCAATCGACTCCTATTAAAATATTTAAACATTTAATCGATAAGCTCTTCAATCGACTATGCGCGTGGGTGGTAAGAAATAACCAAGCATACATCTGCATACAAGCTCTACACAGATAAAATCACAAAATATGAGTTTTGGAGATTTATTGTCTCCAACACTCCCCCCTTTTTATTAGCGTGCTTTCCTGGGGCCGACTTGCATCCTGACTGTTGCTCGCCACTTTCGGATAGGCCAACTTCTGGAACGGAGATCAGCTTGTTTTTAAGCTTCTTCTCGTGGTGGCCGCTGGTAAGTTGAAGGTATCAAGCAGGATGTCAAGAGGAAGATTTACTTCTGTTGATGGGCGGTCTGATGCTATCTGCTTTCTTAGTTGGTTTCGGTGTTTAGTCCACATGTCTCTTCCCACCTTTACCTCGTACATAACTTGGCCTAGTATTCCAACCACAGGTGCTTTGATCCAAGGACCGTGATTTGCTCTGTAGTCTCGAGCGGACACCGAGCATCCAACCTCGTACACTGGCAGCTTCTGAAATTTGGTCTGAGATGGTGGTGGTGTGGTTCTTGGGCACATCAGACCATGGAACGTCCTCAATTTCCTTCCCATCAGGATTTCTGCCGGGTCCGACTTCATTAGAGGTCTCTTGAATGTATCCACAAATCTTTCTGCTTGTCCGTTTGATTGCAGGTGGTACGATGGAGAGCGGAAATGCTTTGATCGACAGGCGTTTGCAGAAATTAACTTGAGGTGTACTGCGAACCACTGTCGGATACGATTACATCCGGCAGTCGCTTGCGGGAGAACATCTCTGTCAAATGTTGCATCGTTTGGGTTGTCGTTGGTGGCATGACGAGGACGATTTCTAGCCATTTCGAAAAGGCGTCAACAACGACTAGTAAGGTGATTCCAATAATTGAAATCGACATGTTTCCTGGACCAGAGATACTCAGGCTGTGGCCATGGGACCGGCAGTACTTTCGCGTTACACTTGGCCGCTTGCTGACTTTGTGTGCACTTGCTTACTAAATCCACAATATGTTGGTCTATGAGGGGCCAATAAGCATAGCTTCTGGCGATGGATTTCATCCGTTTTATACCAGGATGACCAGTGTGGAATTGCTTTAGCACCCTTGATCTTAGGGACTCTGGAACCACTACTCTATCTTCGATCATCAAGCATTCGTTTACGACACAATGACTACAGACGGTGGTGAAGCTTCCTCAAGTCCCCATCGAGTCCATATGGCAGCCAGCCATTGATGACGTATTTCATCGCTCTCTTTATGGTGGAGTCGTTCTTCAATGCAGATTGTATTTCAGCTGCTGAGACTGGCAAAGCACTAATAGCGGTTGTCAGGTAAAATTGCACATGGTCCTTTGTCATTAGAAAGACAATAACTGCATCTTCGCCGGCCGTATGGTGTTCATCGCTAAGTCTTGACAAGGCCTCAGCCTGACCGAACTGTTGGGTGCGCCAGTACTGAATGTCATAATCACAACCAAAAGTATCAAAGCTCATCGCTGAAGACCGTTTGCAGAATGGGCTGGAACACCAGATTTTGAACCCAAAATTGTGAAAAGAGTAAATTTTTGACCGTACAGGAATTTGTGGAAACGGCGTACTGCAAACACAAGGGCGAGAGCCTCTTTCTCTATTTGACTGTACTTTCTTTCCGATGAAGTTAATGTGCTAGATGCATGCATAATAGTTTTCTCTGTTGAGTCCGTGAACTGATGTTAGATGACAGCACCGAGTCCAAAGGCTGAGGGCGTCTGCAGCAACAATGATAGGCATGGACGCATCGTATTGTGTCAGCAATAGTTCAGATCTTATGATTGCTCTCAGCTTGCAAAATGCAGCTTCACATTCTTTTGTCCAGTGCCAAATAAAGGATTTTTATTTTTATTTTAATTGCTGGTTTCCTTCTGAGGTTGATATTCATTACACAATTATTATTCTTATCATGGATGAAAATTTTCACTAGGTGTTAACTTCTTTCCTCTCTCTTCTTCCCTTCTAAATAAATCTTATTCTTAAGATTAAGAAGTTTGTAATTAAGACAATAACTTGTGTTACATTTAAATTAACTTCTCAGATTCGTTTTATCTTCACTATGCATATATGACTCATACATAGTGATATTTTATTATCCTTTTCACTTAATTGTGACTTTCATAGCATCACTTCAAACTATAACTGCACAAACATTTATTCTAGCGTCATATCTTACTACAATGATAAATTATTTTTTGTTACTAATTTAACGATACACACATAGTCGTTTATTCTTGTTCTGTGTTTATAAACACGCCTATTACACTGTTTGAGTATTACACGTCTCCTTTATTTCTATTCCCTTATTTTCTCCATTTCCTTCTTGAAGCTCAATTCAATATTCTTCTTAATTACACAGACCCGATTTGTTATTATTAATATTCTACTATTATTATTCTAATTTTTTTTAAATATGGCAAGTATAATGCTAACATTGGTGAAAATTGTGTATTATTGCATTTTCTGAAGAAACCCGAAATGGTTTCTTCACAACACTTATGTACCCATAAGATGTTTGTGAATAATAACAATAAATAGTATTCTTATTCAGAAGATGATTTAGCGGGACGCGTATGTCATGCATCGATGGATTAAAAGCTAAGTAGTAGCTAATTAATCCCAGGAATGATCCTAGCTCAGAGATATTAGTGGGATTCGGCATCAGTTTTATAGCTCGGATGTTTTCAGGATCTGGTCTGCCACCTGTGGCTTCAAAGACGAATCCTAATTATTTAACTGACTTCAAGAAAAGCTGGCATTTTTCTTGGAGTAATCGGAATCTGATATCGCTGATGCGTTGTAGTACAGCTGTCGTGCGTTCTCGAAGCTGTTCTAACGATGTGACAACAATTAAGATATCATCGAGATAAGTTACAACCACCGGGATACTCGATAGAATGGTACCCATTAGTTGCCGAGACATAGCTGGAGCTGTTTTAACTCCAAATGGTCGGCGATTGTACTGAAACAAGCCATCATGAGTATTTATGGTATGTAACTCTCTCAAACCCTCAGCTACTTCCATTTGTAGATAGGTATCAGCGAGATCATGCTTTGCAAAGAACTTCCTGCCATTTAACATCGTGAACAAATCTGCAGGGACTGGCAGTGGGTAATTATGCTGATCGATACCTGCGTTAAAACCTGTGGAAGAATCTGCGCATCCTCGGGTTGTGCCATTAACTTTCTTAATAACCATAATAGACGTTGCCCAGACAGAAAAAGAAACAGGTGTAATAACTCCCTGTAGTTGAAGGCGGTTCAGTTCTTCGTCAACTTTCGATTGTTCTGTGTACGGCACTGATCTCTTTGGACGGAACACAGGTTTAGCTCCAAGTTTTAACCGAAGTGTTGCTTTCATAGCAGTGCACTGACCCATTACGGGCTAGAAAATGGCTGAACACTGCGTCATTAGTCCTTTCGAATATGCTTCAGGTTCATGAGGTTGTTTCACCAGATGGCATACGGTGCTTAACGGGGCGTCAGCTAAATGTAGCCCGTCAAACCGATCTAAATCAAGTAAATTAAGATCACATGGTGTTATGTAACCATACTCGGTAAACGTCGAATCGTGAAATGATACTTTAAAATCTGGCTGTCCCAACAAACGTTGATAATTACCGCATGCAGTTCGAGGTCTCTGTGTTGCTGGCATCGTTCGTGGTCTTCCCATTCTGATCCAATATTTTCGTGAGAGAATTGTTACGTCAGATTCAGTATATATTTGCAATCTAAACGGGTGCCCATCAATATTACGGGTGATAATTTTACTCTCACCCGCGGTTGAGTTCTGACAGCTTGCTATTAGGCTCAATTAATTCGTGTTGGATCTAGGCGTAGGTTTTCTGGTACCTCTGAAGCTGCTCGGCTTCTTTTTTCGACAAAATCCATCTTTATTACCCACCGCATTACATTTCCTGCACCGACTTTATTTACACCGCGGTTTCGAACACCGCAATGCCAGCATGGGACAGGAGGATTTGTTTTTGTCTATTGACCTGAACTAGGTGACGCTGGGGCAGATTTATTTGAGTTGATTAGTTTTTGGACTACATGAACTTCGGTACGGTCTCAAACACCACGCTGGACCATCGTAGTCTTACGCTGTAGATTGATTAGGCGTTGATATTCGTTTGAAATATAACTAAGGGTTAGTTTTTGGTCTTGGTCCAATCGACTTTGCAAGCGCGTTCTAATGTCACTGAACTTCTGCGATTGAAGGCTTCAGATAAGAATAAGGGCTTTAAATTGATCTTCAGTAAGCGACTTCAACCGGAAGCGTTCGCATTCTCGATTGACGATATCCATATGTGTGAGAAAATCAGCATCTTCGTTCATAGTTAGCTTCAAACATCGATAGCACTCATTGAATAGTGAGGAGTTGTTTCCGAATTGTTGGCTCAATGACTGGACAGTGTCCGAGGATGAGCGATTGCGTGGGTTTAAAGGCATAATTAGGTTGCAACACCTGTCGAGTCCACTAGGACCCAACTTTTGAAGCAGCGAGCGGACCTTCCAAGTATCATCCTGGTTAGCGAAATCAAATTTGAATAAGTCTTCGTAACGTCGAAACCACATATCAAACATGACATTAGATTCCGGATCGTAATGAAACTAGGAGATACTTTTAGCGATACCATCAACTGATGGTGTGGTAGTAGTGAGATCAGAACTGCTTGGTTGAGTATTAGACGTAAGTTTTGTATCTGCCAACATCTGAATAAGTTTCATCTGCTGTTCGAGTGATAAATCAAGTTTAGAAGGATCCATGTTTCCGAAACCACTGTTGCCAAATTTGCTAGGTTTGAAGCTATCACGGGTTCACTTAATCTGCGAACGAGAAACAAGACTCGGTGATCAAAGACCAGCAAGCTAGCTATTGATGCATCTCAGCCCCGCTAACTAGAGAGAGAAGTCCAAGATTGGAATGGGAAGTATATTCTGTAAAACAGCCAGCAACGATCGATCACACAAACACAATTCAAAACATATATGTATATAATAGATATTGCCATGGAAGATTTTTTAAACATTTAATCGATAAACTCGTCAATCGACTAAGTGCATGAGTGGTAAGAAATAACCAAGCATACATCTGCATACAAGCTTTACACAGATAAAATTACAAATATGAGTTTTGGGGATCTATCGTCCCAAAAAAATCTGTCCTTGAGGATCTTCCTGGTGAACATTTAGGTGTTGAGAAAATGAAATCCTTAGCAAGGCTCATATGTTGGTGGCCAGAAATAAATGCAGATATATGTCTCACAGCCAACGATTAAGAAGAATTTTACAAGTTGAAAAATCGGCCTTTTATGTGGAGTCCATGGCCTTGCAGAGTGTTTATGAAGACTGTTATGGTCCACTTTTCGGCCAATACTCTGCACTTGTAGTCATTAATCCTTTTTTCAAAGTGGCCGAAATTTTTTTTCATAACCACGAAATTCTGACTTAACAATCCAAGCATTAAGAAATGCATTTAGTAGAGCAGGGGTTCCCATGGTGTTAGTGACTGATAATGGCTTTCATTTTGCTGAAGGTGTAGTCACTACCTGGTTGAAAGGTATAGGGTGCAAACATCTGTATACTGCTCTCAGACATCCTTTTTCTAGTGGTCAGGTAGAAAATTTTGTCAGGACATTCAAAACTGCTATTGATTCTATTGCCGCTCCAATATTTAATGAACTGGAGGATGGAGTAGATACTTTTCTACTGCAGTGTAGACGTACCAGACATTCTGTGACGAAAGAGACTCCATCTAAGTTATCACAGTCGACTGTCTACTGCCAGTGGTCTTGCATCTATGGAGCCTGTTACCCATCAGCTCGTTAGGACAACACAAAATAACATCAGCACCAAGTTAGTGTGAGTTTCTTCCTGTTTATTATTTATTAGATTTTTACTCTTCTGTACACCATGTTGACTAGCAAGTAATATTATTTCTTCAATCCTTACTTTATCTACAACTCATATACTTCTATACCTTTCCGCCTGCTTTAATAAACAACTATCCTACATTATACCATTCTTAATGCTTATACTCTAATTGACAACCTATACTTTATACTACAGTCAATTAAAGCATTGCATCGATTCTTTACCCACAGTCCATAACTTGCAACTGCCTGGTAAGTTTGTGAGATGGTACTTTAAAAAATAGTGTTTTCCAACATGATGTGAAACACAGAGGATTGTGTGAGGTATGACATATACCCAAAAATAAGCTTAAATAAGCTTAACATCACAAACGGAGGGAGGATGAAGTTACTGACCAGCAAGAATTGATGGTGAGAACGATGACTTCAATCCACCCGTGTTTGTGGGGCAGAAAATTTTATATGTATCTGGCTCTTTATGATTGAGAATAAGTCAATCAATGTGTGATATAGATTGTCTACTTATACTCACCACTCAGGCTCATGTTTCTAATATTATGCTGGATTTGCAATTCTACTAAGACAACCTATAACATGCTAACTCGGACGTTTACACAACGATTGTGTGGCTGGCATCGGATGGACAAAAAAGAAAAGAACAAAAAATTAGACAATAGTGATTAGTATTCTTAACACTTCACCCTCTACACGCACACTCCCTTCTAATAAACCGCTTTCCTTGTACGAATCTTGACTTCCCTCCCTTCGTTTGAGCTTACTCCAACTTGTTGAACATCACAACTCATTGTTCTTTATTACTACATTCTCTAATATGGAGACTCTGACTTCATTACACTCTACCAAGAGATAATAAGAATTTAATCTAATTTATTAGACCTCTGTCTATTCTACTACACAATGTTAAGCAACGTTTGGCGTTCATATCCAAGTGCCTTGTTGCTTTTCTGTTTCTCTTTCTTTTTTTATTCATAATCTTTCTCTGAGGGCATAGCTATGTAACTTCTGACTTCTGGAACAAACTTGGCGTACGCGTCTCCCCAAGGTCAGGGTTTACAGCAAGCGCTCTAAGAGTCAACCTTATAACAACTGTAAACTTAATAATTTGGGAAGAATGCTGTGCGCCGACAAATGTTGTAATTTGTACACCATGCCTGTGTAACTGCTCATGCAGAAATATATTATTATTATTATTATTATGAAAATTCTTCGTTCTAATATGAGATGCTGGGAGTCTGCAGAAGTTACATATTATTGTGGAAATGACCTTTGACCAGCCACGGGGACTGTGCTGAAAAATGTCGGAAAATCTGTGGTGCGAACTATAGATATCAATGACTTAAGTACATACAACCGACATGTTGATCAAATACAATTCCAGGAACTAAGTGAGTCTGTTCCAATTTCGGTTGTTAATTAGAATGCTAATGAGTACCTTCTAGACAATACATATTCCTTATCCAATACACTATCGGACAGATAGAGAATGGACTTGAGAAGAAGACGTAAAATCGGTTACAAACATCACGACTCCAATGTAAACTGTGGCGGACGTGGTGTTTGTATGAAATAATGATTTCTTTGTACTTGTTGAATGCTTGATATGGAATTCCAAATATAGTATATTCGTTCATGCTTATCTAGTAATTCTTGGTTTAACTGCGTTATTTCTGGGATTCTTAATCTGTACTATAATTCAAATACTCATAATTATCATATACTACAGTTACTTAGTATGAATTGAAGATAGTTCACTTTGTTAACTAGTGATCGACAGTTAGAATTCAGCAGCTAGGCAATCGACATACTGTTATGACCTTGAATCGCTTTACCCCGTGATACTTGTTATGACTTCACCTTGATCTGTCTAGATTTAACTATGACCTTGACGCGATAGGGTGAGCGGCTTAACCTTGAAGTCTATCACGCGTGAGTTCGGGATGGGGTAGAGAGATAACTATTCTAGAACCTGATTGGTTGGCAAGCACGCAAGTGAGAGAAGACAAGACAGGTGGAACACTGAACTCTGGATTCTCTGAATTCGGATTAATACAAAAATGTACATGAATAAATAAGTGAATATCTTGACTACGACGTACAATAATTTGGAAAAATACAGTTATGCCCGAAACAGGGAATTAGAGTAGAAAATACAGTGCAAAATATTATCTTTAAATTACAATATTTTCGGAACCAAAAAGAGTATGCTAGTGAATGATACATAGAACGAAAGCTCGTGTTATGTAGAATAAGATAGGGACAAAAATAAATATAAGTGTTTTACAGGGTTTGAATGAAATGCAATAACGTCCCAAGAAAATAGCTTTCGTGATTGTCTGGGCTTCTTAATTCCCCGTTCATAACACCTTCCCCCTTAAAAAAAAAGAAAAAAAAATGGTTAGTTACTATACACAGGTAAGTGCTGAGATATCATCATTGATATCTTCCTTCGGAAACGTATGTTCTCTTTGGGTCTACCTGTAGAATATCTGGTCTTCTGCGTTTCCGTGATGCTTTTTTCACGACCAATATGGGAGCAGCTAACGATGAATAATTTACTGGCTCAATGACACCTAGTGCTTCTAACCTGTCCAATTCTTGGTCAACGACTGCCAGAGCAGCATAAGGCATTGGTCGTTTCGGTCTGAAAATGGGTTTTGCATTTTCCTTTAATGATAAGGATACTTTGGTGAATTTACAACAACCCAGTTTGTTTTGAAATACACATGCAT
The DNA here is from genome assembly GCA_944470205.2 of Schistosoma margrebowiei. Classification (NCBI taxonomy): domain Eukaryota; kingdom Metazoa; phylum Platyhelminthes; class Trematoda; order Strigeidida; family Schistosomatidae; genus Schistosoma; species Schistosoma margrebowiei. Next base: position 15,334,099 of record OX104024.1, read on the forward strand.
GCTTTTGTCGAAGATGATTTATGTAAGATACAGACGACAATTGAGAGGAAACAGAAGACTTTGATGTAGACATAACAATAGAATGAAGTACATGAGACTTCGAAATTTCACCAGCGCATACTTTGTCTGAAGTCTTCGATTTGGAAATTTTATGAGAAGGTAATGAATCGGCGGTATTAGATTTGACATGGTGAGAACAAATAACATTTGAATTGTTTGATTCAGAAAGATCATAAGAACATGTTACATCAGGAGCACTTAATTCATTAATATCCAGAGAGGATGATTCGTTGGAGGGATTTGATTTAGAAATATCATTAGGGATTTGGATAGACTTATAGGAAACATTATGGGAACATACCTCATCTAATAATTTATTCAAAGTATCAACATGAGCAATCCAATCTAATCCCAATAGATCTAAATCGTGTCGATTTGTTAGATAACAAACATCTGTAAATTTACTTCCCATGAGTTGAACATTGCATAGAACCTCTCCTGTTAACTTTACTATGTCTCCTGAAGCGTTTCGGGCGACATGTTCTGTCGGTCGGATGCGTGGGCATCCTAACTTGTGCCATGTGTTTTTTGAAATCAATGTGACATCAGAAGCAGTGTCCAACTGAAGTCGTATAAGTTTTTCATTTACTAATAAATTTACAAATTTCCGCCTGCTTTTAAATCCAACTTTAAAGGTTGCAAACGTGGTTTTAATTTGACTGTTTGATCGTTGATTTGAATTTTCACTACGACGTTTAGTCTTGCGTTTATTTGACGAACAATGACCGTCTTTGTGGCCAATGCGATGGCATTTGCGGCATTTATGATTCTTGAACGGACAGAATTTCGCAAAATGCCATGCTCCGCAGAACCAGCATGGTGATGGGGGTTTTGCAGAAGGTTGTTTCGTGCTTGTACAGTTTTGTTTCGATGATTTTATGGATCGGAGTGCAATAATTGAACCAGACTCGGAAGGTTTGACCTTCTGTTGCACCATAGCCGTGTCATGCTTGAGATTAAGTAATCGCTGACATTCGGTTGTGACCATTTGTAATGTCATATTTGGTTCTTGTTCAATACGTGCCAACATTCTGGTACGGACATCTGCATCTTCTTCATTCTTTAGACCACATATGAAAATCAAGCATTTAAACTGGTCCGCAGTGATGTCGTTTATTTTAAAGCGTTCGCACTCTCGATTCACCTTCCCAGCATACGTGACATAATCGTCCTCTGGAGATTTTGTTAATTGGAAACATTTATAACGAGCATTAAATAATGAGGACTGTTCATCGAAAATATCAGATAAAATCTGAACTGTATCTTTGAATGATACATTTCGTGGATTTTGCGGTAAAATAAAATTCACATATTTATTATATTCCTGTGTTCCCAGTCTTCTTAAGAGTAAGCGGACTTTTGCTGCGTCATCAAGATGCGAGCATTCAATGCGGAAAATGTCTTCATAACGGTGAAACCACGAACTGAAAATGACATTTGCTTCAGGATCATAATGGAATTCAGAAATCGAATTTATGATGCTTTCATACTTGTCTGATTGACAAGTTGAGGATGACTGTAATGAGAACATTCGTGCCAATGCATCCAAAAGCTTCGTTTGATTCGCATCATTTTGTGCTTGCTGCATTTGAAGAATAGTTTTAAGGTCATCCAATGATACAGGCATTTTGTACTGGATCAATCAATATATAAAATAATAAATTCCCGTCGCCAGTCGTTATGACCTTGAATCGCTTTACCCCGTGATACTTGTTATGACTTCACCTTGATCTGTCTAGATTTAACTATGACCTTGACGCGATAGGGTGAGCGGCTTAACCTTGAAGTCTATCACGCGTGAGTTCGGGATGGGGTAGAGAGATAACTATTCTAGAACCTGATTGGTTGGCAAGCACGCAAGTGAGAGAAGACAAGACAGGTGGAACACTGAACTCTGGATTCTCTGAATTCGGATTAATACAAAAATGTACATGAATAAATAAGTGAATATCTTGACTACGACGTACAATAATTTGGAAAAATACAGTTATGCCCGAAACAGGGAATTAGAGTAGAAAATACAGTGCAAAATATTATCTTTAAATTACAATATTTTCGGAACCAAAAAGAGTATGCTAGTGAATGATACATAGAACGAAAGCTCGTGTTATGTAGAATAAGATAGGGACAAAAATAAATATAAGTGTTTTACAGGGTTTGAATGAAATGCAATAACGTCCCAAGAAAATAGCTTTCGTGATTGTCTGGGCTTCTTAATTCCCCGTTCATAACACAAATGTATTTTTGGAGTTGAGAGCTTAGAGTTTTTAGGTCACTTGATCGACAAACGTGGAATTAAACCTTTAGATACAAAAATAGAAGCCATCAAGAATTTTCCAGAACCAGACTCATGGAATAAACTTCGACGTTTCTTGGGGATGATCAATTTTTATCGTCGTTTTATTCCACATTGCTCAGCCATTCTACAACCTTTGACGGAGGTGTTAAAAGGTAAAGTCAAAAAGTTCACATTACCCTCCGAAGCGAAAGATGTCTTTTCTGCAGCTAAAACAGCAATCGCTTCTACTACCATGCTGACCTACTTAAGCCCTGATCCAGAAGCAACACTAATCCTGTGTACAGACGCATCCCAGGCAGCAGTAGGTGCGGTACTACAACAGCGGGTTAATAATGAGGTCAAACCACTTGCCTTCTTTTCAAAGAAGCTAGAACCAACCCAGACTCGATATAGCACTTTTGGTAGAGAATTATTGGCTATTTATCTAGCTGTTAAACATTTTAACCACTTACTGCAAGGCAGAGACTTTGTGATACTTACTGATCACAAACCTTTAACCTATGCTTTTAACGCGAAAAGTGACCGTTATTCCCCTAGAGAAATGCGACAATTGGATTATATTTCCCAATTTTCGACCAATATACAGTTTATAAAAGGTGAGTCAAATGTTGTTGCGGATACTTTGTCACGTTTCAATGTCGATGCAATTTCCTTCACCAAGGGAATCGATTTATCAGACATGGCACGTTTGCAGACAGATGATCCTGATCTTGATGCTTGTAAACAAAGTTCGAGCTTGTCCTTAAAAAGCGTTCCTATACCGCATTCTGACTCTACTATCATTTGTGATACTTCTACTGGAACTCACAGACCTTTTGTGCCAATAGTGTACAGAAAAAGTTTTTGATTGTCTTCACTCACTATCCCATCCAGGGATTCGTGCTACTGTGAAACTGATTACCGAAAGATTTGTTTGGCCAAAGATGAATGCAAATATAAAACAAATGGTTCTAAGGTTACAGTTCCCACAAATTTAAACCCTAGTTCCGACACTTTACCTTCTACGAAAACAACTCGTTCAGGAAGACATGTACATTTTCCTAAACGTTATGTTGAATTAATTACTTAACCTTTATTCTGTCATTACCTGTAGTGTGATTGAATATCCATATTAGCAGAGTTACTAATAACATTTTTTTATGCAAGCATTTTTTTTTCTAAAAAAATTTTCCTTGTGTACTGCTAACATTAATAAATTCATTATGTTTTTCTCTAAATGTGTTTGCGTTTCATATGATGTTTATTATTAATAGTGCAAATATATACAATTTCGTTGGACTTGTTCAGTTTATCACTAATTGTTTACACAATTTATACATGAATTTACAATTTTCGATGAACTCTCAATTCGATTACCGTTATTACTAATGATATTATTATTATTATTATTATTATTATTATTATACACTCCGTTATCATTGTTAAACTTTTTATATACATTAAAATCTGTTTACTACAAGAGAAATTTTTTTTCTCTTAAATATGTACACACGTATAATTTTTTTTTTTAAAATAACATTTGCTTACCCTTTTCGTTGTGTAATTTTCTCTTCCCTTCAAAGCATTTATAGTTTTACGTCGGGCATACTTCCACCGACGCATGCCCTAGGGGGGGAGTTATATGGTGACATATATTCAGTGATTTTTGTAACAACAAAAATAAAAACCACATTTTTTCTCTAATTTGTCACTTTATTTGTAACCACATTTTTACTCAATATCTGTTGTTTTGCTGTATCACTTGTTAAAAAAGACGATGATAATTGTTTCGATGAATGATATATACGATTCTACTACCGCGTTGTTTAAAATATAGAGCACTATCTACGCCGCTTGTTCTTCTGTTTTATTGGCCACCGTTTGATTGAAGACTATAATAGTATTTATAACATCATTATAGGCCTTCCGACGCAACGTTGGACCTTTGGCGCGGATTACTATTGTATAATACTATTGGACCACGTCTTCCTCATTACGTCATTGGTGCAGTCGCTTGCAGAAGAACACCTGTCAATCAAGTGAACTCAGTTTGTGGTCGTTGTTCTCACGAGGAAGTTCACAAGTAACATTCATTCTATAGTAACTGTTAGTGTCTGTTTGTTTAATATACCTTTTGTATTGCTAACAATATTTTGTTACCTTTTGGTTTTACTAACGGACAGACATCTAGGTTTCTTTACTATTAGTTTTTTTTTGGTATATCATCATTAACCTAGTGTACCAATATATTTTGTATAAGCTCCTTTTGTTTGGGAATCACCACAGTAATGATCCAAAAGTATCCAGAATAAAACATGCAGTATTGCGATTTATTCCAGGGTGCTTGATGCTGTTGGCGTTTTTGTCACTCGCTCTTATTAGAACGATCGAATGGATCCAGATAACTGTGTGTGCCATTGAATGAGCCATCTAAAATGAACTTATGATTGCAGAAAACTTATAGCTGGAACTCACCGTAGTTTTTTGGAGAAGTGTCATCCTTGTTGTTTGGCAATGGAACTCGAGAATATAAAATTAGGCAGGCAGTTGTCGGAAGAAAAGGTATTACAGGATAGTGCATAGTTTAAAACAGGATGAGGTGTTAAGCTAAGGAACACTAAGAATTAGATCCAGATAACTATTCAATCGTTGATTGCGTTGTTAGTCAATGTATATTTACGCCATATTTGCTAGAGCTTGATGTTTAAACAGGACTATGTCGCTGAAGCACGTAAATGCTATTAAAGCTTGTTAACGAACCATCAAAGCTAATTAGTTAATATAGACGACCAGTTTTTAACATAGATTGAGCTAGTATGTTATTATAATATTACGATAATACATGTGAGCATTAATCAGAGGACTATTAGAATACTGGGTTAACATAAATATAAAATCGATTGAAAAGGTTAAGGTGGATATAAGGATTAACAATAATAGGTTCCGTTTCTTTAGTTGGGCTCACCAATGTAGAATTATGGTCTACTATAATATTAGTGCTGCTCTAATAACAGACCTAATCCCAAATTTGTAGATTTGTCATGATATAACTGCCTAATCTATAAGATCTTACGTGGAAGTCACACCATCAACTACGCCAACTCACTGTAATGATCAGCCTCAATTCTTAATGTTCTACAGATTTTGGTATTATCCTCAAACAATAATGTTAGCGATCTAGTCAATAGCAGCAATTCATTAACATAGGGAAGGAGAGGTAAAGGACCAAAGATGGTGCATGCTGTTCATACACGAATGTTTGTTCCGAAACCCGTGTTGCTCGGGAGTTAACAGATTGTATGAATCTATGTGATTTAGTACCTTAAACCGAATTATCTTTTTAAGTAACTTAACGACTGTTGATTAGACTGACAGGCCGGCGTTTAGATACGATATGTCTCTGACCATCCTAAAATATAAGAATGACCATGGCATATCTTGTGTGCTGAGCAAGTGAAGCGGACATGTTGAAGAGCGTTGAGAGTGGTCTTGAAATAATGTCCATACAAAAAGACCGCAGCCGTGGATGTAACTCATCAAAGTTCGGTATTCTACAAGGTTTGAAGCCATTGATCAATGGAAAAAGTTTCCTCAGTTACAAGTACAGGTCCTGTAGCTGGTATCTCGGCGTAACTAGAACAAGTATTTTTAGCAATATGTGTAGAGTAGACTTCGCCAGAATAGTTTAATAAATTCTCAGCTAGTAAGTCGGAATTTTTGTATAACAGTAATGGGGGGTACCATCACTGTGTTTTGTTCTACGTTTAACATAGTAAGACAATCATTTCGGCTACCATATTCCAAGTGTCTTTCGTAAATAATATGGCATCTATCTATGATCTTTTTACATATATCCCGGATTTTTTCATACTCACACTTAAATGATTCGTATCCTGTTGATAAGAATAAGTCCCATAAGTGTTTCCTACGCTTCAACAGCTTTTGGGTTTCCTTATAAATCAATGGAGGGCTATGTGAGAGCTTACCAGTTGACCATGATATAAACAGTGATGCCACGTACTCGAATGTAGCCTTAAACTTATTCCATTCGTCTTCGATCGATCCAACCGCATTGACTGACCGGTCAGTCGAGATAGCACAATCTCTTATTACAGGAATATTTGCTCGCCAGGTATTGGGACAGTGTATACTATATGTCCGAAACTTAAAGTACAACGTGATCACTATTTACTAGTGGGGCAAAGTGCTGAATGCTGATGACATCGTCATAGTGGCGTGTGAGTACAATGCTCAACAATGACAAATCACGTTCCACGTCAGTATTTGTCGGTTTTGCGATGCATTGTACAAGTGCACACTGAATAATGGTTGATAGAAGGTCGTTATCAAAACCCCCACCTGCAGCTGTCAGTTCTATCCCGTTGATATGCGGTTCGTTGAAATCTCCAATGATGAGACAGTATTCTGCCCTGTCACAAGGACAGATGTATCTTAAGATAATGTCGTCAGCAAGACAACTCGCACTGCGGTATATTCCTCCTATAATTACTAACCCGTGTCTCAATGTAATCGTACAACATGCTACCTAAAATACACCACCTAATTCGCGCCTGCGATATGACTGATTGTATACGAAAGTGGTCCCTAACGTATAATATTTTGCCTCTTCCGCTGCGACCTGTAACTATCAATTTTAATACAGATGTAGTCTGCAATGATTGTAGAACAACCCATATCTACGGTAAGCCAAGTTTCTGTAACAATATATATATATATATATATATATATATATATATATATATATATATATATATATATCAAACTTAACTCGGACGTTTTATTTTGAAGACTATGGACGTTTGTGTAGTACACGTTTAAGGTGTTTTGGGAGTTATTTGTTCTACCCGTACAGGTTTCGGAAGCATTGGCTTCCAAGACCTGAACCGGAAAACTTTAATCGTAAGTTTCGTTTCGCCATTTAGCTCCCGAGTTTTTAACTCTGTAATGGCATTCTCCTACTTGATTTCGTCCTCAAGCAGCCATTTTTGTTGGATAAGAATATTTGAATCACCAATTTTGTATGTATTGTTCAATATTCTGTCCGTTTAATCAAAATTACACAGTACCAACTTCAAGACCCTTCTTGGTTGGGTCTCGCCTCTGACCCTCTTACCTGCTCAATATTTACCCCTGAAATCTCTTCAGGCAGTACGATTCTGATGTCATATTTTACTGACTACAGTTTGTCCGGATTGGAACTGGCGTCCATGGTCTGTAGTGATAGTTGAAGGGCAACCGAAGTTTGCCACTCATCATTTCGCGGTGTAGACCACCTTATCAGCCGTGTTGTCCTTGATAAGTACTGCTTCTGGCCATCGTGTGTTACGGTCCACACACGTCAGGATGTAAGCATATCTATTTGAATTTGGCAATGGTCCTATCAAGTTATGCTGAACATTGTTGAAGCAAGCTTCGCAGGTTGAAAAAGAACCTAGGGAACATTTGTTATGTCCAATCATTTCAGATTTCTGGCAGCCCACATAGAAGTGAACCTAATGCCAATTCATTTTCAGAGTAATGATTCTGTTGTTGCCAGCTAACAACAACATTCTTAACAGCTCAGTGCAGGTCTATACCGTCACCTAACTTGGATCAAAAGCCTCTTCACAACTCACATTTTGCATTGTAGGCAACCGTCATGTTTGTCTTACCAAAACGTGGCGTCAGTGCTTGAAGTCACTAACTTCTAGTCTGAGCCATGTTGGTAGATGTAGACTACTTGGTTTGGGTCCGTGTGACTATCGTAACCAATGGTTCGAGACTGTGGGTGACATGGCTCAGGATCGGTCACAATGGCGTAGGTGTATACACTCTCTGTCTTTCCGTAAACTATGAGAATGAAATCGCTTCATATCTTTCTTTCTACGAACTAATTTCTTCTTCCTGTACTGTATCCTCATATGCGATCTTCCTTTTATATGTTACCACCATTGAATTAACTATCAGTCCGTTGTTCGTCTTGCTGTGCTAATGAGGTGTGACAACTTAGACCGATGCATATATGTGCCTGGTTTGACGTTTTAGCTGATTGACTGGTTATGTTTGTCGTTTTTAACTCGCTGACCGAGGATTAATGGATTAAATAAGATTGCGAGTAGGAATATATGCTTAACTAATGGAGTTAACTGACATTTACAGTAGTAATGAACACGATTACACTGAAGTTCTAGCTGAGTGATTAACAAATATATGGGTGGATAAGCAAATAAATATGGGTAAATTAAAATGGTATACATATAAGGTATTAGAATTAATCACACAACCGTCTAAACATAACAGTAAGGACTCGGAAAGATAGGGACACTCATCGTTGCCTCCATAAGTTGTACTTGATCGCCCCACTTAATCCAACTTTGGAGTACATAAAATTACTGAATGTCATAAAATCCATGAAGTATTAACACATTTTATTTGATGATTAATCTTTTTATAAACCTAAAATGTATGTCTCTTTTTTGTCAAATAAAACTATGGTTAATTATCTGTATGCTAATCTTGGCTCATCGGTAATAGGTAGTAGTCAACTGAAACAATGTATATTATTCATACTCACTGTTCATTGTTTATTGCTATGATACATGTCACATATATCATTTCTTCTCAACATATTTTGAACGAAAATAAGCGAGAGAGTTTTCTTTCAAAAAGAAAAACAATTGAGCACTTTGAAAAACAATGAATGACTTTTAATACTGCACAAAATTTGCTTCTCCATTATTTCCATTTATTTATTTATTTATTTATTTATTTATTTATTTGAACACATAAATATTGGTACAAGAGGGCACCAAATATATATGCGCCACACATCCACTCATATTTATCGTATGCTTAACAACAGTTTTATTTCTTCATCAAGTCAGCTATTCTAGTGTGGTTTATAACAGCCAAAGTCGAATGAGTTAATTTTCATCGTCTTTATACAACTAGGCACGAAATTGATTTTAAAAAATTGTATCTTAGGATAGAATGACTTGAAATTAATTTAGAACTCTATGTAAATTAATAAAACTTAAAACTTACTTTTAATGTTATTGACACTATAATTCGACTGTACAACGTGAAATGTTACATGGTTTCGAAGTTAAAAGTTTTTTTTTAATTATCTCTTTCATATAGTACTTTGATTCATCTTTTAATGTTGATTCATGATAAGTATCTTTAAGTTCACCTAATCTAGAAACTTAACTGATTGACATAAATTTGTTTCTACTTTGCGAATTATTAATTAGGCCTAGTAGTTTAAATAAAAGTTAGTTGTTCAAATTAGTTCGACTATTATATTTTAATGCGTAATCCTAAAATAAGACAATATAACCGTTCACTTCTTTCCAATATCCCATACTCCTTTTCGAAACCGATGTCAAATAACCCATAACACAATTTTCTTTTTAAATTATCAGTAACTATCAGTCTACTAACTAAGAAGAAATATGCTGTAGAATTATATGAGATAATCTTATTTGTTTGAATTACATTCTCTATTCATCCAATCGGATTCAATAAATCTTTACGAAAGTAGGAATTCATCTGAGAATTCAGTCAAATATATTTAATGACTTATATGGCTATATTCACAAAACACAGACGTTATCATTTGACAAAATGAAGACTGTATACATGTAGTTGCATATTATTTCAAAACGGTCTACTATAAGTACCAAAAGAATAATGTTTCATGGGTTGCATGTTTTACCTCAGGGTCAATGATAAAGTGATCAATATTTTCAATTATATTTTATATGTATTTTTGTACATAAAAGGTATTATAACTATCATTTTATGTAATCTCATTGATTATTCACACTTTGTTTCTTTTTTTTTCACTTATCATGTTCATTAAATTTATATCTGTCCTGACTCTATCTCAATAGCATTATCTGTTTCACGTTTTTATTATTTTTTTTACAAATCTAAATATTTTGTTTGTTGCTTAAAAGGTTAAATTAATTCAGTATTAAGCAATAAAAATAGACATCTAGTACTTCTGTATTCTCTCTGTCTCACCATCATAATTCTAGGACTCTTTGTCAATTCAGAAAGTGTTTAAAATATCAAGTATTGACTTCTCATCATTGTATGCTCGTTTATATAGTTGCATAGTTTCTATATATTAATGTATCCGAATAACATCATTCTTCCAAAGAAACAATCTACTTGTTAAAGCAGTGAAGTATGTGTTACAGTGTGATCATCCAACTAAAAAGTTCCAGATAAAACGTAGTGTGCGTTCTGGGTTCTACCGCTAGCCATATTTCATATGTATTTTTAAAAACTAACTTATTTGTCAGTTTGAATTTTTGAAATACTGTATTTGATTAATCCTCCATTATTCAAAAAATATCTTCCTTAACAGCGCGACTGTTATATCTTTATACCCGATTAATTATATCACGTAATACAATCGACAGTTAGAGACCGACTTATACGACCAAACCAATGACGCATGAACCCATACGAGTAACCTAAAGTTCCTATTGGTTCACCGAGATAATAGCTTCTTTCCTAAACCAGCCGGTTTAGTACATAACGCCAATGTCAACCTTCGCGATACGAATCATATATTTCAGAAATACTGAGTTTATATATAAACAAACCAGACCGCGTCATACCATAAATAGAAAATAACAGTTATAAAAGGATCAAACCAAAAAGTGACCGTGGTTGTGAGAGACTGTTACTAAGAAATTGGAAATAACTCAAGAACGATAAATCGTATGATAATAGTCCATTGGAATTCATCTTTGTATAATTCTTCACACAAAAGCGTAAATTTAAAACAACTGTTCATTGAATAAAATATACAATACTTACCTAAACATCTTTACCTGAGTACTGATAATCTATGTACTTTTCGTTTATTTATCTATTTCAAAAACGTTCACTGACTGTGATGCGCATTTTGTAGTCCTTGAAGAGTAAATAGATTGTTGTTAAGCACCAGATTATCAAGTATCGGCTCAAAAAGTTTTGAATATACAGCGTTATGTGCTCAGTATTTTCTACAAAATCCGTAGTCATTACATTCATGTACTGCCACTTTGCTAAAACACTGTTTACGACCTAGTTAACCAGCTATAAAACTGAATATTTAAACATCTTGTCGAAATAAACATTCAACGAAACTATGACTTTTTGAACTGTACCTTATGTGAAGGTTAGAACTTTCCGTTGGGAATCCATGTGATAAGTATAACCATTGGTTCGAGATGTTGAGTGAAAATAGTTCAAAACCAGCCATTTATTCTTTGTTTTTAAATCTTGAGTTTTGGTATCATTTTAAACTTTTATTCCGGTCATTCAGCCCTCATACCCTTAACAACACACGAGACCAAGTTGGTCACATTCAAATCCTTCCTACACCTCCTAATACCTCTCTTATCTCCATGACTAACCCTCCTCACGTCTCTTTATCATCTTGCACCGCTAGGGCAAACGATTCGAGTACGCGTAACGCTATTCCTGGTCTCCTGAAACCACGCTCTAAACTACACGTAGGAGCTTTTAACGTCCGAACACTGTGGTAAATAGGACAACAGGCTTCCTTAGCTAGGACTTTAGAATCCCGCGCCATTGACATGTGCTGCGTCTCCGAAACGCGCATACAGGATCCGAGTAGCGTCATTCGTCTGACCTCACCATGCCAAAATAAAGAACCAACTCGATTCACACTTCGTGTATCTGGAAGCCCTGATTCTGCTTCCCGTGGCCTCGCCGGCGTAGGTATAGCTTTGAGTCCTAGGGCAGAACAAGCTCTCTTAGAGCGGATCCCAGTAGACAGTCGTTTATGCGCTGTCCGACTGAACGGAACAATAAGGATCCGAAAAGGTAGGGACACTCATCGTTGCCTCTTCGTCGTCTCTGCCTATTCTCCCACTGACTGCAGCGCAGATGATGTAAAAGATGAGTTTTACAGAAAGCTCTCCGACCTCCTCCGAAAAGCTAGGCGCTCGGATGTAGTAATAGTGGCCGGTGACTTTAATGCTCTAGTAGATAAACTAAGCGCTAGGGAAAGACACCTGGGTGGATCTTATGGTGTCGTGACTCAAAGAACAGATAATGGCGACCGTCTGTTGCAGTTATGCCCAGATAACCGCCGCATTCTTGCAAATACTAACTTTAAGCATAAGGAAAAACATGGAGACCCCCTGATTCGTCCCAACGTTGGACTCAAATAGATCACACTGCTATCAGCCACCGATGAAGGGGCTCGATAGAAGACTGTCGCTCATTCTGGAGTACATGCTTAGATTCTAGATCATGCTCTAGTACGAGCGCGTGTTTGCCTGCGTCTTACTGGATGTAGGAAAGATGCTGCAAGTAAACCTCTTAGGGCTCTATTTAATGATAGTCAAGCTAAGAGTATATTTTAGGAACAACTAGGAAAACAGTTAGGCGGCCACGTAGTTGATTCCCACCCCGAGGCAGCATGGAATGATATCCGAAAAGCTGTGGAAACAGCAATGATATCTGCTAGTACGGCAACTCGTAAGGTCAGGGAGCAACACTGGATCTCAGCAGCATCTATCTCACTGATAGATGCTCGGAAACTCATCCCACCTGGCTCTGAACATAATGAAGAGCGGAGTCAGCTTAAGCGTGAGGTGACAAGAAGTCTACGCAATGATCATGAACAGTGGTAGGTAGCGAAAGCAAGAGAGATGGAAAAGGCAGCGGCAATAGGTAATAGCAGACAATTGTTCAGACTTGTTAAGGAATCCGGTATTAGGAACCCGACTGTTAGCGAAACACTCAGAGAAAGATGGACATATTATACACTCTCAATCCAGGAGATTGGATCGATGGGCAGAACACTTCAGGGACCAGTTCAACTGGCCTTCAGCCACACTTCGATTTCCCACGATCTCCAGTCAACCTAAACGGCAAGTTAATGTAGGTCCTCCGTCTCTTTACGAAGTTGAAAAAGCAATAGGAAATCTGAAGCGAGGGAGAGTAGCAGGCCCTGACAGGTTTACTCCTGAGATTTTTAAGGATGGTGGTCCAGTATTAGTAATGAGATTAACCGAGGTCTTAGGTAGAATTTGGGAACTGGACATAATCCCATCTGACTGGTCTCAATCACTGATTGTGCCAGTTTTTAAGAAAGGACAAAAGTCCTCTTGTGACAATCACAGAGGAATCAGTTTGACTAATATAGTGTCTAAAATATTAGCTTCAATAATACTTCGATGCCTAACCAAAGCTCGTGAAGAGCGGACTAGAGAAAACCAGGGTGGTTTTCGACCTGGACGTGGTTGTATAGACCATATATTCACACTACGTCAGGTTCTAGAACACAGACACAAGTTCAGGCGCCCCACAATGGTAGTATTTCTCGACGTTAAGGCGGCATTCGACTCTTGATCGTGAGGTTCTATGGCAGTGTTTGTCACTGAAAGGATTACCAAAGAAGTACATTAACCTTATTCATGCTCTCTACTCGAACACAACTGGTAGAGTGAGAGCTTATGGCGAACCGTCATCAGAATTTATTACCTCAAGTGGTGTTCGTCAGGGCTGTACACTCTCCCCATTCTTGTTCAACTTTGTGGTCGACGTACTTTTAGAGATGACACTCTCCTCATCTAAATTTCCAGGGGTTGAACTTCTACCGGGAGGTTCACTTGTTGACTTAGAATATGCTGATGACATGGTTTTATTTGGCGAAGACGCTGACAAAATGCAGAGTCTTCTGACCACTCTAAGCAACAATGCATGTTCGGGATGCGATTCCGCTCCTCGAAGTGCAAAATGTTGCTTCAGGATTGGGTTGGATTGACACCCAAACTAATGATAGGTGGTGAAGTAATTGAGCGTGTCGATCGCTTCACTTATCTTGGAAGTCTCATCAGCCCTTGTGGTCTGGTGTGTGACGAAATCTCAGCACGGATACAGAAGGCTCGACTAGCTTTTACCAAATTGCGTCATTTATGGCGTAGGCGAGATATCCGTCTATCAACCAAAGGACGCGTTTACTGCGCAGCATTTCGTCCCGTCCTGCCTTGTGGCAGTGAAACATGGCCGATAAGAGTAGAGGATATTCGTAGGTTACTAGTATTCGATCACAGGTGTCTTCGAAACATTGCTCGTATATCATGGGACCATCGAGTAAGTAATGCAGTTGTTAGGAAACGGGTACTAGTTAAGGATGGTAAACCAATTGATGAAGTAGTGAAACTTCATCAGTTGAGATGGCTGGGACACGTGTTACGTATGCCCAACGACCGACTGCCTCGACGTGCGATGTTCAGTAGTATAGGAGTAGGTTGGAAGAAAGCTAGGGGCGGCCAGATAAAAACATGGCACAGGTCTATGAAGTCACTGACAAGTGGACTGAGCCATGTTGGTAGGTGTATACTACCTGGTTGGGGACCGCGAGATGATAGCAACCGATGGTTAGAGACCCTGAGTAATATGGCTCAAAATCGTTTGCAATGGCGCAGGTGCATCCACTCTTTGTGTTCTTCCAAATTCTAATCTGAATTCTTCATGTCCCTTTTCTCCTCTTTCCAAATTCATTTCACTGTATTATACTCTTTAAGTAACATCTCCAAACACTAATCTTCCCGATTACTGCCTGTACTCTTACCACCTCTGCCACTATGGGATTTTTGAATCGACAACTCCATCTCTGTGCTAATGTGGTATGGCAATTCGAACTGATGTACGTACGTACGAAGTCCTACGTTGTTACTGACTGACTGACACAACGGAGGACAAGTTGGGATTAAAGCAATATATTAGTTAGTCACACCCTCCTCTAAGACCATAGTAGACTTCACAAATACCCCAACATATGCATTATCAAAATATTTAAACAACATATTAAAACCACTACAACTCAACTTACATAATATGATTAAAGATACATATGACTTTAAATCAAAATTATCCGGATTAATCATCGAGAAGAATGAAATTATGGTAAGCTTTGATGTCGTTTCTTTATACACAAGTGTTCCCATTGATAAATGCTTAGAATTCATTAGTAGTTTACTTGAGAATGACAATACTCTTCCTGACAGATGTCCGTTGAGCATCAGTCTAATCATGAAATCCTTAAAACTGTGCTTAAATTCAACGCTATTTACTTTCAACGGTATGTTATTTAAACAAACTAACGGTGTAGCGATAGGATCCCCCGTGTCCCCGATTGTAGCCAACCTTTTTATGGCATACATGGAATCAAATATCTTCGCTCACAAAATTATACCACGAATTTGGCTTAGATATGTAGATGATACATTTGTTATTATAAAAAAGACTCATCCAAGATCTTTTTCAAAACGAATAAATACACTTTCATCGCACATCAAATTCACGAATGAAAATGAAAATGTACATGGTGAGCTACCATTCTTGGATTGCTTAGTAAAAAGAAATCCAAATGGAAGTCTAAACCTTTCCATTTACCGAAAACCGACACATTCAAATCGTTATATTGACTTCCATTCAGCACATCCTTTCAGTGCAAAGATCTCACTAGCCTTAAATCTTTTTAGAAGAGCTAACAAGATCATCACATCAGAGGAAGACAAACAAAAAGAACAAATGAATATAGTTAGTATCTTACAATTTATTAATTTTCCTATGAAGATTATTAGAAGCATATTAAAACAAAACAGTTTATTACATTCTAATAATGATTCGAATGAAATGCCATGGATTGGTACTGTAGTTCTACCATACCGTCATGGCACAACAGAAGAAATTCAAAGAATCTTAAAACATCACAAAATCAAAGTGTATTACAAAACAACGGACACACTACGTAATACTTTAGTTCGCCTGAAAGACAAAATCCCTTTCATGTCCACACAGAACTGCGTCTACAAATTAGGTTGCAAAAAGGCTTTTCTAACTACAAAGAAAGGAGGGTAGCTGAGGCGTTCCATATAATGCTTAATCCTACTTCTCTCAATAGAAAGGAAGGTCTTACTATACATCCTACTTGGACCATCTATCCTAGCCACTCAGTCTGATCGTATTTACAATTCACACTATCATCTTACAAATTAAACTCTATCCTTTCTCACCATAAAGGTCACACAAGTTTTCATTCTTAAACAATGCACACATACATACACACACAAATTTACATACATATCACTTATGACATGACATGACATTACCTTGTTCAGACTTGTTTTTGATTGATCAAATATTATTCTTGCATTGTTCCGTTGTACTATTTAAACTTGGATGAATTTTAATTTGGTTATTTGTTCTCTGAAGAAGTGACTTACACTAAGTCACGAAACGTCAGAAAATCCAATTTTCTACTCATTGGGATATTACAAATATATTATTTTTATTTATAAACCTTGTGTATGCTTATCGTATGATATTTGTGCTCACATAAGTAGCTCTAAATCTAACTACAAAACGTCGAGGTTGGTGCTCGTGTCAGCATTTGTATATTGGTACAAATATGCACCAAGACAAACATAAACCACATAAAGATTGAGTGAAGAGATAGATGAACGAGCTTGAACAATTGATAACTACGGAATGTCCGAAAGCATATCAGTCAGAATGTGTCTATGATCTGCATCTTTGTTTTATTACACTATTCTGTTTAAATTAATTGAATGAAATTGTCTTAATGACATGAAAATCTCAATCTACGTAATACTTATTGTTAATTTAATTTTTTTGATCTTAGCCAAGTGCCACAAAAGTTGACCAGGAGGAAGATGAACATCAGAGAAAATTTCGTGAAAAACGGAAGCAACATTACAACGAATTTTTGGCCGTAAAGCTAGCTAAAGAAAGTTTACAAAATGATGATGAAGAAGGAGAAAATATTGAAAAGGAAAACGAAGATGAAGATGAAGAAGTTGAACATAATGTTGAGCAGGCAATGATTGATGCACGGTTAAATGCTTAAATTTCCCGTTTAAAACGAAACACAGAGCAGCCTATCTCTAGTATTTTGAGAAATCAGAATCTTTGAAGATCTCACCTATGAGAGATTCAAAATATTAAAGATTTTCGAATTTCCTCTATTTATATGTACAAGTATTCGTTTACTTCTATCCAGTTCTCTCAGATTTGGACATTTTATGTTATGGTCACAATCCATGATACAATTGTTTAACTATCTTTTAATCTGCAGTATTCATACGCTGTCTTAGAACCTATATATTCTAAGCTACCGCCTAGCAGTTTGACTGATAAATTCGAAAATGTCCATAATTTCTTTGTTGCAGAGTCACAGGCCATTCCCACATTGTAAAATGAACCAATATAATACGAATTCTACTAATCTCATTGGACTTCTTCGTAGTATGAATGTTTTGTTTCGTAATGTTTGGAATTTATACTTCAGAAAGGAATGGACAATCGTTCGACTTCTCTAAGGCAGCATGGTGTCCAGTTTACCTGAACAACTTAGCCCTGCATTACTGTAGAATATATGTCTATATTCAAGTCTATAAATGTTTCGTGGATATATATATCTACTTAACCTTTAAATAATGCAATATTGTATATTAGGTGATAAATTTATTTACCCACAAATATATTGGTCCAGTTTTGCTCTTCTGGAGTTTTCGTTGTATGATGCATACTTAGTCGATGAATCGTCATATAACAGTCGTTTCTCCAGAGGATGTTGAAAAAATTCACTAATGTTTCTACTTGAATTTTACGATATTAATTTCAGGATAAATTTAGGTTTGTGCAAATTCCGATAAATAAATACACGAACTTAAGTAATATATTTTATTAGTTGAAACATTTAAAGCAGCATAATGCAACTGCAATGTTTGCATTGCTGTAAGGTGCGCGTTATGTAGGTATCTCTGATGAAAATCACAAATGAATACCTCATCTAAATGCTGTCAATTAGTTAATTTATAAAATCTTACATCATTTTTTTCCTCGGACTTTCTATGAATATATGTTTTATCGGAGGTTCACAATATATTACCATATCCGACAATTGTTTAACTAATTTTCTTATAATAGTTTGATTGTATTAAAACACTACACAATAATGAGAATAATACACTAAACAACCAAAGAGGGATAAAAACTGGCAGAACTAAGTGATAAACAAATGACATTTTGTGTATTACCAGTGTTAACCATTTAAATAGCTATCAGATTTCATGTAAACCTAGAATATTAATTCAAATGATAGGTATCAATATTTCAAGGAAATAGTCGTTAAAAGATTATTATTAGTAGAAACGAGAATACCTATACCCAAAATTAGTGTTTTAGGCTGACAAGGAGTGTGATATATATGTCCTCATAATCAGTTTTGCCAATGCAGTGTCATTTATGCATTTTATTATATTTTCTAAGAATTATCAGTCGTACAGTTTTGTATTCTAAATAATCTGCAAGGAGATTGAATACATGAAAACACATTGTGATATCTGTACACTGTGTATCACTGGCAAATATTGTAGTGAACAAGAACACGGGTGGGGACAAACGGATGTATTTAGCACAACAATTACAGTCTATCTCAACGATATCTGAATACCATATAGTCAATCGTCAATTTGCAAAATATTCATACATCAAATCAAACTGGACTGTTTCTGTTGCAAACACCAATCCATTGTCTCCCATTCCATTGTTCATGCATTTTTTTTTACAAATTCCATTGTGTTCTCGCTCCACCTTTCTTGATCTTCGCCATCTTCCGCTGCCAGACATTACGTTCTTTTAACGCACGTTATACACTACTTATATCAATATAAGTATCTCACACCACAATATCACTATTGGAATTTATGATTGAACATTAGTCAAAATTTAAAATTGTCTTCATTGGTCTCAATAATAAATTGTATGTCAGTCATGTAATATGCAATTAATGATTTATATTTTCACTGGGAAAAAAACTATTTTACATTATCATCGATTGTAACTATAATTTTCAGATAACCAGAATGTCTTTGTTTCTTTGATAGTTCCAGTGAAATATGACACATTGAAGATAATGACAACCAACTATATGCATCATTACCAAGGTTTGATTTGATAATTTCAAATAAATTGAGCATTGGGTTGATTGTTATAAATAAAAATAATACATTTGTAATATCCCAATGAGTAGAAAATTGGACTTTCTGACGTTTCGTGACTTAGTGTAAGTCACTTCTTCAGAGAATAAATAACCAAATTGAATTTGGTACCAAGACTGTAATATGAGATAATAAACGGAGAACTATATGAATTGTATTTTCGGAATAGAGAGATCATTTCTAATGAATTCTGCGACAAAATCCTAATTGCTCTATATATTACTAAATTGACAAACTGATGAACATCTCGGAACTAGAAAATGCTTCACAACTATTTTGTTGTAGCTCAGTGTCTCTAAGCATTCTATACCCAAGATGCTATATGTAGATGACTTCTGAAATTCTATAGAATTGGCAAACATGATATCTACTAGCTATTGAGTTGAGGCCCAGCTTTACACTTATCAAAGCAAAATCAACTACTACTAATTACTTGGTTTCGAGAAACATGTTTTGTTGGCAAACCAAAGTGCGCTTTTTCCAATCACATGTACGAACAATAACCACCATGATTATCTAGAAGTGAACGAAAATCTATGTCTTAGAAATTAAGATTTAAAAAATTCCTCTAACGTTTAGTAATGATAATAACCTGAATATCATGTCAACTAGATGTCTTGATTATTGCTCATTTGTTAACAATTTATTTTTACTAATTGTCTGTTTGTTATCTCTAACTTTATTGATTACGGTAATATAAAACTTGGCGTAATAATTTTACTGATATAAATTTAGACTGTTTACAGTTGATGAGACGCCTTGAAATAAATCGAATTCATATTTTTATGTAAATCTTGTTCTTCGTGCTTTATTTAAATATTTCCGTTATTAAATACATAGTCAATTTTATTCACTTATCGGTGCCACAAACGTTTTATAAAATTATTCAAGTCAGAAAAACTGGTTTTAAGGGAAGCTGAATACAAAACTTATACATAGAGGAAGATTTGGCAGTCTATAAATTCAAGCCTTATCTTTGTGTTTGGGCACCCGGGCAGTATCACAGCCCTCACATATATCGAATGAGATTTATGTGGCGCATATGTATTTCGTGCCTCTTTGTACCATTATCTATGTGTTGAAGTAAGTTTGTGTTAAAAAGTAATATGATTAATCTGTCTCTTATTTTGTAAGTTATTTTTTACTTGTGTTCGTGTTGGAGTCGTTTCATTCTCATGTACAACTTATGAGGAAGGAAATTTATATCGATTTAAGGTAAATATAAGGTTGACTTTCAACACATTTTCGTTATATCACTTTATGGATTTTCAATATATTTTTACTATACTTTGTGTTTGGTGACAATTACGCAGTTCATTAATTCTAACCGTTGCAACCTATATATATATATATATATATATATATATATATATATATATATATATATATATATATATATATATATATATATATATATATATGATCGACTAACTTAAATGTATTTTTAATTATACTGGGGGCGTTATCAAATAAAGTTTCCATTATGAAATTCAGCTAATATCTGTAGTTTAAAAAAGATAGAATTAGCATTGTTTACTGTAGTTGAAGCTGTAAAATATTAGCTTAATGCACGGATATTTCAGTTCATTGCTTCATCTTTTTCCTAATATTCGTCAAGTGAATAATTAGTTGTATTGTCTAACAGCACTCAAGACCACTGTATTCCTTGGATTTATCTTGTTTTTCTTCTTTATCAGTTCAGATTTTAAAAGATTTCTATTCATTTCTTTTTAAACATATTCATTGTTATGTAATTACTGTATTATTAGGAACGATAGATCCTAGGTTTGAATCTCGCGAGGCGGGATTGTGGGTGCTCTCTGTTGAGGAGTCTCACAATGGGACAAAACGGTCGTTCAATGCTTCCAGGTTTTCCATGGTGGTCTAGCTTCAATTGACTCATGATCTCAACTATTAAAAATTACTATAATATCCACAAATTTATTTATTTTAACACATAGATATTGGTACAAGGGGGCACGAAATACATATGCGCCACAGAAATCTCATTTGATATGTGTGAGGGCTGTGATACTGTCCGGGTGCCCAAACCGAAGCAGGTGGTTTTCATAGGAGGCCACACCCGGAGCCTTTGACCTGATGGTCTGATCCACAAGGCAGTGGAGCATCGTAAGGAGATACAGTCCCATGGTAGCCGGTGACCAACAATTGGTTCATACGCCATTTGTTCCTTCAGGACACTGGAGCCCATGTACACCATTGGCTTGGAATCACAGTTTTGAAACTCCCTATGTGGACTCTCCATGTCCACCAACTCGGTTAAAGTGCCGGATATTCGCTTTTCGTCTTCTCAATTTCGTAAACAACACCCTTGCCACGAGGAGGCAGTGAGTAGGACTTCCCTGGCAGAGAATATATACGCGTGGCCATGTGAGAGCATTTCGAGAGTGAGAACGGACTCTTC
This sequence comes from Schistosoma margrebowiei, assembly GCA_944470205.2. Taxonomy (NCBI): domain Eukaryota; kingdom Metazoa; phylum Platyhelminthes; class Trematoda; order Strigeidida; family Schistosomatidae; genus Schistosoma; species Schistosoma margrebowiei. Next base: position 15,355,928 of record OX104024.1, read on the forward strand.
CCACTCAGCCGTATCAGGGTATTTGAGGGCTAATATCCACAAACCCCTCATGATACTAATTGCATTTATTTAAGTCAGTATTGGTGTTATATATTTCATTTGTTTTAACTACATATGGTGTCGACTAGAAAATTAACCTTTTTATTTATACTAATCAATAGTTAAATGAAATATATGATTGGATGTTTATATTGAACGGCAATTGCTTTAAATATTTAGATTATAAGAGAGTAAACTTAATCTTAAGAGTTATATTGAAATACAAAACAACATTGTGACTTAAATGCTAAAAACAAAAACTCATATAAAAAGTACATGAAATATTTATAATTATCTTTAAGAAATAACATTATTAATGAGACTGACATGCAAAAAAGCTATTTAATTACACATTCTGATCCGTAAACAATGTGATATTTCATATCGGAAGGGTTTGTGTGTGTGTGGATATTATGGTAATTTTAATAGTTGAGATCATCAGTCAATTGAAGCGAGATCGTGTGTGCGCACTGCTGCGGAGTCTCACGATAGGAAAAAACGGTCGTTCAGTGCATTCAGGTTTTCCATGGTGGTCTAGCTTCAATTAACTCATGACCTCAATTATTAAAATGTAATATCTAATAAAAATTTATCTCATGCACCATCATTACTTCTACTCATGTTATCATAATTCTTATAGTCAATGAAAGAGTGAAGGGAAGTCAACAATAACAAAGTTTACAGAACTGAGAATGTTTATACTAACATTAGCAAAAAATGATAAAGATTTGATAGATTCGTTTTTCCCATGATTTCATTTCAGCTACATTACTCCAACTTATAAGATATGATGACAGATAATGGTTACACATTTCCCAATATGCCAAAATAATTTGACTTTAGAATTTCAATCACGATTTTGTTTTATTCGTTCCATTTTTTACGTTTTATCTTATTGTTGGTTAAGACTATGAATATTAACACTCATGTGGTTGGGACATGTGTCGCGTATATTTAAGGATAGCTTAAGTCGACGCTCTGTAATGCCTAGAGTAAGTTTGAAGACATATAGGATCAATTATACTTAATTACGCCTGTTACTCCTAATGGAGCATAGGCCGCCGACCAGCATTCTCCAACCCACTCTGTCCTGGGCATCCTTTTCTAGTTACATCCAATTCCTGTTCATCTTTCTCATGTCTATTTCCATTTCTCGGCGCAATGTGTCCTTTGTTCTTCCTCTCCTCCTTTGGCCTTGAGGATTCCATGTGAGGGCTTGTATTGTGACGCAGTTCGGTGCTTTCCTCAATGTGTGTCCTATCCACTTCCAGCGCTTCTTCCTGATTTCTTCCTCCGCTGGGATCTGGTTTGTTCTCTCCTACAGTACGTTGTTGCTAATAGTGTCCGGCCAACGGATCTGAAGTATTTTGCGTAGACAACTGTTAATAAACACTTGTATCTTCTGGATGATGTCTTTCGTAGTTCGCCAGGTTTCCGCCCCATACAGTAGAACTGTCTTGATATTTGTATTGAAAATCCTGACCTTGGTGTTGGTAGACAGTTGTTTTGAGTTCCAGATGTTCCTCAGTTGTAAATATGCTGCTCTTGCTTTGCCGATCCGCGCCTTCACATCTGCATCAGATCCACCCTGTTCATCAATGATGCTGCCCAAATATGTAAAGATTTTTACATCTTCCAAATCTTCTCCGTCAATTGTGATTGGATTGGTACATGCTGTGTTGTATCGGAGAACCTTGTTCTTCCCTTTGTGTATATTGAGACCTACTGCTGCTGAGGCTGCTGCTACACTGTTCGTCTTCTCCTGCATTTGTTGTTGCGTTTGGGATAGAACTGCCAGATCATCCGCGAAGTCTAGATCGTCCAATTGCATCCTAGATGTTCATTGTATCCCGTGTTTCCCTTCAGATGTTGACGTCTTCATGATCCAGTCGATCACCAGGAGAAAGAGAAAGAATGAGAGTAAGCAACCTTGCCTGACACAGGTCTTTACTTCGAACGACTTTGTTAACTGTCCTCCATGCACGATTTTGCAGTTTATTCCATCATATGAATTCTGTATGATATTGACTATCTTCTGAGACACGCCGTAGTGTCGAAGAAGCTTCCATAGTGTTGTTCTGTCCACGCTATCAAATGCCTTTTCGTAGTCAATGAAGTTGATGTAGAGTGATGAATTCTATTCAATTGATTGTTCCACAATGATCAGTAGAGTTGCGATTTGGTCTGTACACGATCTAACCTTACGGAATCCTGTCTGTTGGTCACGAGGTTGGGCGTCTACGCAGTCCTTCATCCTGTTTAACAATACTCTGTTGAAGACTTTTCCCGGTATTGAAAGAAGAGTGATGCCCCTGTAGTTATCACACTTGCTGAGATCGCCTTTCTTCGGTATTTTGATTAGAAGTCCTTCTTTCCAGTCTTTTGGTACTTGTTCCTCATCCCAAATCTTATTGAAGAGAATGTGGAGTATCCTTGCATTTGCCGCTACGTCTGCTTTTAGTGCCTCTGCTGGAATGTTGTCTGGTCCTGCTGCTTTGCCACTCTTGATTTGTCTGATGGCCATGATGATTTCTTCAATTGTTGTTGGGCCAACATTGATTGGGATGTCAGTGGGTCCTGCTTCAATGTTGGTTGGGTTCAGTGGAGCTGGTCGATAAGTCGCGTGATAGCAAAACCAGACATTCAAGGTCATAATGTAGTGAAGGAGAACACAGGTGAGGACAAACAAATTGTATTTAGCACGAAATTACAGAGTTACTTGGTAAAATAGAAAAACCATATAGTTAATCGTTAATTTGCAAAATATCATTCCATCATATAAAACCGGACTGTTGCTGTTGCAAACATCAATCTATTGTCTCACATTTCATTGTTCATGCGATTTCTTACAAATTCCATTGTGTTCTCGCTCTTCCTTTCTTGATCTTTCCCATGTTCTGCTGCCAGATATTACGTTCTTTTGACTCACGTCATATACTACTTATATCAATATAAGTAGCACGCACCACACTCGTCCCCCCTTTTAATAAGTTGCTGTCGTAGTTTTTCTGATCATCGTACCGCTGTCTTCTTTGGTGCTTTTCGTGACTCACGACAATGCTGATATTGAAACCATCTCTGCAGTTGACTATCGTTTACTCGCTTCTGCTTGTCTTCTCTCCGGATCGTGTAGACTGAGCCGCGTCTCTCCGTGATAACATACGGTCCTTCCCACTTTGGGATCAGCTTTCCCGACCCTGTTCCCCCTGCTATGTTACTTTTTCGTTCTCTACACTTTACTAGGTCCCCCACTGCAAAGGGTCTCCACGTTCTCCTCTGTTGTTCTGCCTTCTTTATGTCTGATATCTGTTTCTTTTCCACGTTCCTCCTCTCTTTTCTTAACCTTGTTGTCGTCCATTTCCGTTGTTGTGGCCAGGTCTTATTATGCATTGGAAGTCGTGGCTGTCTGCCATACATGAGTAAGAAAGGTGAATTCTTGGTTGTTCCTTGTGTGGAGGAACTATGCGCCAGCGAAATCAATGGTAACTCTTTCTCCCAATTTCCTCCTTTAGATGCTAACCATTCCTTTAACGTCCGGTTGTTTCTCTCTGTAAGCCCGTTTGTCTGAGGATGATACGGTATGGTTCGTATTCGCTTGATTCCAAACTGCTTTAAACGGGCTTTAAACTCGTCACTTTCAAAACAGGGACCCTGGTCAGTTAATATCACCTTCGGTATTCCGTGACATGCTACAATATGCCGGATTACCACTTCGGTCACTGTCCTTGCCCGTTGGTCTGCAATGGGTACGGCATCTACCCAACGTGTAGCATGTTTCGTCATTACTAGCAGGTACTGGTTACCGCTCGCCGTCTGTGGAAACGGTCCCATCACATCCACCGACCATAGATCACCGACTGCGGTTACTGGGATTGACTGTAATGGCGGTTGTGTGTATCGATCGCTTTTCATTAGCTGACACTGCTGGCAAGTTAACACGTATTCAGCCACATCGTCTCTCATGCCCGGCCAGTATGCACTCTGTCGTAGTAAATCCGTAGTCCTTGCGATTCCTGTATGCGCTACCTGGTGACACTCGTGTATCACTTTACGCCGCCAGCCTTTCGGGATCACCGCCACCCAATTCTCGTCATCGTCCTGCCAGTTCAGGACTCCATATGAGTTCACTCTCAGTCGTTCCTTTTGCCGAAGCAGCGTTATTACCTCCTTGTCCATTATTCGTTTGTCTACGTCTGCTCCCTCTTTTATCACTATGATTACCTCTCGAAGGTTAGGGTCACCTTTCTGCTATCGGACGAGTTCTAATGGGTCTCCCTCTAAACTATTCACCGCGTATGCTGTTAATGGCAGGTCGGCTTCCATATCTTGTCTTGACAAGTAATCCGCCATTACGTTTTCTTTTCCTGTAACATGGCCGATACCGAAGTCGTGTCCTTGCAGACGTATCATCCATCGCGCCAACTTCCCTCGGGGGTCTCTTGCTGTTTTCAACCACTGCAGGGGTTTATGGTCGGTCTCAATGTGAAACCGTCTACCTAAAATGTACGGTCTCCATTTTTCTACTGCCCACATGATTGCTAAACACTCCTTTTCGATGGTTGAATACTTTAGTTCAGCGGGTGTGAGGACGCGACTCGCGTATTCCACCACTCTATCAGCCTGACTCAACACAGCACCTATACCATGATCACTCGCGTCTGTGGCCACTGTGAACAGTTTTCCCGGTTCAGGCAGTCTGAGCGTCATCTGACGATCGGCTAGCATGTTTTTGATTCGGTTGAACGTTTGTTCGGCAGTCTCAGTCCACGTGAACTTGGTGTTGCTCAATAACGTATATAAGGGTGTTGCTATTTCGTTGAAATTCTTGACAAACCGACTGTAGAACGCCGCTCTTCCCAGGAACTGTCTCAATTTCCTTTTCGAATTAGGTACTGCGATATTTTTTATGGTAAGAATTTTCTCCGGTAATGGTTTTATTTCTCCATTTCTCACTTTATGTCCCAACAACGTGACGCTACTTCTCGCTATCTGCGACTTGTCCTTATTATTCCGAAGTCCGAATTCGTCAATTCGCTTTAAGACCGCTTCCACATGCTTGACGTGATCTGTTTCTGTCTGACTGTACACAACCACATCGTTGCCATATACCTCGAGATTATCTAGATTCTTGAGCAGTAGTGTCATTAGTCTTCTGAACGTGAACGGTGCACCCGCCAACCCGAACGGCATTCGTTTAAATTGATACTGTTTATCACGTACAGTAAACGCTGTCTTGCTTTGATCGCTCTGTTTTATAGGCAGTTGCCAATAACCTGACCGTAAATCCAGCACTGTAAACACCGTGGCATTCTGTAGCCGATCTAATGTTTCCACCACTGTTGGCATTGCACAAGGTTTCAAGTCTGTTATATTATTCAATTCTCTGAAGTCGACACAAAATCTATACTTTCCATTTGGTTTCTTTACTAAGAGAACCGGTGAGCTATATGGGCTGTCCGCTTTCTCAATTATACCTTCTTTCAACATTTCCTGGACCTGGCGAGTTACCTTATCGAGACCGATATTAGCAGCAGATTTCCTAAGAGAAGTAAAAGCGATAGCTGACTTAAGAAGCGGCAAGGTGGTTACAAAGTATGGTTCATTGCCAATACACGAATGTAGTGAAGTGGCTGAAATAAGAGTGGCAGCGGATGTCTCGTCGAAGAAACCAAACATTAACGAGTTATGCAAAAAGTATGCGAAACTGTTCACTGGAGATGGGGAGCCGTATGGATTTTGTGAAAAAGTGAAGCACTAAATCCCGATAAAGAACGATCGAGTAAATATATTTGCAACACGTCGTGTTCCGGTGCATTTAGAGGCTGAGGTAACTCGCCAGGTCCAGGAAATGTTGAAAGAAGGTATTATTGAGAAAGCGGACAGCCCATATAGCTCACCGGTTCTCTTAGTAAAGAAACCAAATGGAAAGTATAGATTTTGTGTCGACTTCAGAGAATTGAATAATATAACAGACCTGAAACCTTGTGCAATGCCAACAGTGGTGGAAACATTAGATCGGCTACAGAATGTCACGGTGTTTACAGTGCTGGATTTACGGTCAAGTTATTGACAACTGCCTATAAAACATAGCGATCGAAGCAAGACAGCGTTTACTGTATGTGATGAACGGTATCGATTTAAACAAATGCCGTTCGGGTTGGCGGGTGCGCCGTTCACGTTCAGAAGACTAATGACACTACTGCTCAAGAATCTAGATAATGTCGAGGTATATGGCGACGATGTAGTTGTGTACAGTCAAACAGAAACAGATCACATCAAGCATGTAGAAGCGGTCTTAAAGCGAATTGACGAATTCGGACTTCGGATTAATAAGGACAAGTCGCAGATAGCGAGAAGTAGCGTCACGTTGTTAGGACATAAAGTGAGAAATGGAGAAAAAACCATTACCGGAGAAAATTCTCACCATAAAAAATATCGCAGTACCTAATTCGAAAAGGAAATTGAGACAGTTCCTGAGATGAGCGGCGTTCCACAGTCGGTTTGTCAAGAATTTCAACGAAATAGCAACACCCTTATATACGTTATTGAGCAACACCAAGTTCACGTGGACTGAGACTGCCGAACAAACGTTCAACCGAATCAAAAACATGCTAGCCGATCGTCAGATGACGCTCAGACTGCCTGAACCTGGAAAACTGTTCACAGTGGCCACAGACGCGAGTGATCATGGTATAGGTGCTGTGTTGAGTCAGGCTGATAGAGTGGTGGAATACGCGAGTCGCGTCCTCACACCCGCTGAACTAAAGTATTCAACCATCGAAAAGGAGTGTTTAGCAATCATGTGGGCAGTAGAAAAATGGAGACCGTACATTTTAGGTAGACGGTTTCACATTGAGACCGACCATAAACCCCTGCAGTGGTTGAAAACAGCAAGAGACCCCCGAGGGAAGTTGGCGCGATGGATGATACGTCTGCAAGGACACGACTTCGGTATCGGCCATGTTACAGGAAAAGAAAACGTAATGGCGGATTACTTGTCAAGACAAGATATGGAAGCCGACCTGCCATTAACAGCATACGCGGTGAATAGTTTAGAGGGAGACCCATTAGAACTCGTCCGATAGCAGAAAGGTGACCCTAACCTTCGAGAGGTAATCATAGTGATAAAAGAGGGAGCAGACGTAGACAAACGAATAATGGACAAGGAGGTAATAACGCTGCTTCGGCAAAAGGAACGACTGAGAGTGAACTCATATGGAGTCCTGAACTGGCAGGACGATGACGAGAATTGGGTGGCGGTGATCCCGAAAGGCTGGCGGCGTAAAGTGATACACGAGTGTCACCAGGTAGCGCATACAGGAATCGCAAGGACTACGGATTTACTACGACAGAGTGCATACTGGCCGGGCATGAGAGACGATGTGGCTGAATACGTGTTAACTTGCCAGCAGTGTCAGCTAATGAAAAGCGATCGATACACACAACCGCCATTACAGTCAATCCCAGTAACCGCAGTCGGTGATCTATGGTCGGTGGATGTGATGGGACCGTTTCCACAGACGGCGAGCGGTAACCAGTACCTGCTAGTAATGACGAAACATGCTACACGTTGGGTAGATGCCGTACCCATTGCAGACCAACGGGCAAGGACAGTGACCGAAGTGGTAATCCGGCATATTGTAGCATGTCACGGAATACCGAAGGTGATATTAACTGACCAGGGTCCCTGTTTTGAAAGTGACGAGTTTAAAGCCCGTTTAAAGCAGTTTGGAATCAAGCGAATACGAACCATACCGTATCATCCTCAGACAAACGGGCTTACAGAGAGAAACAACCGGACGTTAAAGGAATGGTTAGCATCTAAAGGAGGAAATTGGGAGAAAGAGTTACCATTGATTTCGCTGGCGCATAGTTCCTCCACACAAGGAACAACCAAGAATTCACCTTTCTTACTCATGTATGGCAGACAGCCACGACTTCCAATGCATAATAAGACCTGGCCACAACAACGGAAATGGACGACAACAAGGTTAAGAAAAGAGAGGAGGAACGTGGAAAAGAAACAGATATCAGACATAAAGAAGGCAGAACAACAGAGGAGAACGTGGAGACCCTTTGCAGTGGGGGACCTAGTAAAGTGTAGAGAACGAAAAAGTAACATAGCAGGGGGAACAGGGTCGGGAAAGCTGATCCCAAAGTGGGAAGGACCGTATGTTATCACGGAGAGACGCGGCTCAGTCTACACGATCCGGAGAGAAGACAAGCAGAAGCGAGTAAACGATAGTCAACTGCAGAGATGGTTTCAATATCAGCATTGTCGTGAGTCACGAAAAGCACCAAAGAAGACAGCGGTACGAAGATCAGAAAAACTACGACAGCAACTTATTAAAAGGGGGGACGAGTGTGGTGCGTGCTACTTATATTGATATAAGTAGTATATGACGTGAGTCAAAAGAACGTAATATCTGGCAGCAGAACATGGGAAAGATCAAGAAAGGAAGAGCGAGAACACAATGGAATTTGTAAGAAATCGCATGAACAATGAAATGTGAGACAATAGATTGATGTTTGCAACAGCAACAGTCCGGTTTTATATGATGGAATGATATTTTGCAAATTAACGATTAACTATATGGTTTTTCTATTTTACCAAGTAACTCTGTAATTTCGTGCTAAATACAATTTGTTTGTCCTCACCTGTGTTCTCCTTCACTACATTATGACCTTGAATGTCTGGTTTTGCTATCACGCGACTTATCGACCAGCTCCACTGAACCCAACCAACATTGAAGCAGGACCCACTGACATCCCAATCAATGTTGGCCCAACAACAATTGAAGAAATCATCATGGCCATCAGACAAATCAAGAGTGGCAAAGCAGCAGGACCAGACAACATTCCAGCAGAGGCACTAAAAGCAGACGTAGCGGCAAATGCAAGGATACTCCACATTCTCTTCAATAAGATTTGGGATGAGGAACAAGTACCAAAAGACTGGAAAGAAGGACTTCTAATCAAAATACCGAAGAAAGGCGATCTCAGCAAGTGTGATAACTACAGGGGCATCACTCTTCTTTCAATACCGGGAAAAGTCTTCAACAGAGTATTGTTAAACAGGATGAAGGACTGCGTAGACGCCCAACCTCGTGACCAACAGACAGGATTCCGTAAGGTTAGATCGTGTACAGACCAAATCGCAACTCTACTGATCATTGTGGAACAATCAATTGAATGGAATTCATCACTCTACATCAACTTCATTGACTACGAAAAGGCATTTGATAGCGTGGACAGAACAACAATATGGAAGCTTCTTCGACACTACGGCGTGTCTCAGAAGATAGTCAATATCATACAGAATTCATATGATGGAATAAACTGCAAAATCGTGCATGGAGGACAGTTAACAAAGTCGTTCGAAGTAAAGACCTGTGTCAGGCAAGGTTGCTTACTCTCATTCTTTCTCTTTCTCCTGGTGATCGACTGGATCATGAAGACGTCAACATCTGAAGGGAAACACGGGATACAATGAACATCTAGGATGCAATTGGACGATCTAGACTTCGCGGATGATCTGGCAGTTCTATCCCAAACGCAACAACAAATGCAGGAGAAGACGAACAGTGTAGCAGCAGCCTCAGCAGCAGTAGGTCTCAATATACACAAAGGGAAGAACAAGGTTCTCCGATACAACACAGCATGTACCAATCCAATCACAATTGACGGAGAAGATTTGGAAGATGTAAAAATCTTTACATATTTGGGCAGCATCATTGATGAACAGGGTGGATCTGATGCAGATGTGAAGGCGCGGATCGGCAAAGCAAGAGCAGCATATTTACAACTGAGGAACATCTGGAACTCAAAACAACTGTCTACCAACACCAAGGTCAGGATTTTCAATACAAATATCAAGACAGTTCTACTGTATGGGGCGGAAACCTGGCGAACTACGAAAGACATCATCCAGAAGATACAAGTGTTTATTAACAGTTGTCTACGCAAAATACTTCAGATCCGTTGGCCGGACACTATTAGCAACAACGTACTGTAGGAGAGAACAAACCAGATCCCAGCGGAGGAAGAAATCAGGAAGAAGCGCTGGAAGTGGATAGGACACACATTGAGGAAAGCACCGAACTGCGTCACAATACAAGCCCTCACATGGAATCCTCAAGGCCAAAGGAGGAGAGGAAGAACAAAGGACACATTGCGCCGAGAAATGGAAATAGACATGAAAAAGATGAACAGGAATTGGATGTAACTAGAAAAGGATGCCCAGGACAGAGTGGGTTGGAGAATGCTGGTCGGCGGCCTATGCTCCATTAGGAGTAACAGGCGTAAGTAAATAAGACTTATCGACCAATCAGAATACGACTTAGACGATTTCGCACTCTGCCAAACCAATGACGTTCAACCAGTATGAGCAGTTTAGCGTCCTTATTGGTCCTATGTCCTCCGAGCCCTTCCACTTGAGTCCAGAACACAATACCAGCCTCCGTAATATGAATCGAATCGTTTATTTCAAACATACTTGATTTATATATCAACCAGACAGACCACAACGCACCATAAATTAGAAAATAACGTGTACACAAATAAGCCAAAAAGTGGCTGTGAACGCGGGAGATAGTAATTAATAGACTGAACATAGATTGAGAACCGTAAATCGTATAACAATAAATTATAGGTCAAAATAAAGCTTATAATAAGAGGGATATAAATTTACATAATCTAATTATTCAATAGTTTTACAATAAGAATATTTGTCCATTAATTGACCTCGGGATTTACCTGTAATTTAATCTCCGCTCGGATATAACACCTCCTTTTTTGGAGCATTAGAGATAATAATGATCCTTAGGATTTATTTTTATTTGATTAGGTTTTCGTCTGATGCGCTGCGACCTCCTTGAGAGTGTTGCATGCGTTTTGTTATTATTGGGGTCATTTTTAATTTCACTATTCGACTCAGTTAATATAGTTATTGGTATATTGGAATTTATAGCATTTCCTCTTTCTCGCTCTTGTTTGGTTGGCTGTATCTGGTTTGCATGTCTCACCCATATTTTTTGTCCAACTTTTACTTCGTAGATAACTTTCCCTTTTTTTCGTATTATTATGCCAAACTTCCGAGTTGGCTTTTCTCCTATGAAATCTCTTGTCATTACCGCTTGTCCCACCTTAAACCTTCTGGGCAATGCACCATGCCGCTTGTTGAATTGCTGTTCCATTCGTTTGTTCTTGTGGAGGTTGGCTTTAGGTTTCGGTTTCATTTGTTATATAGGTATTCTAATCTTTCTTCCAAAAATTGCTTCTGCTGGGCTTTCTTGATTATTTGTTGTTGGGTTTGGTGTTGCTCGGTATCTTTGTAGAAATTTTTGAATCATCTCGTCTATTTCACCTTCTCCCTCGGCTTTAAGTATTGCTCTCCTAAATGTATCTACGAACCTCTCGACTAGACCGTTTGACTGCGGATGGTATGCGGGTGTCTTTCTATGCCTAACGGCGTTGGCGACGCAGAACTTCGAGAATTGGAGGTGAACTGTGGTCCATTATCAGATACTAATACATCTGGACACCCAAAGCAGCTAAATACTTGTCTCAGTTTTTCGATAGTAGCTTTTGTCGAAAGAGACTTAACGTAGTGGATCTCTGGCCATTTTGAGAAAGCATCAACAATCACCAAGTACTGTTTCCCATTTATGGGACCGGCAAAATGCACATGTACTCTTGACCACGGTTTTGTTGATGTCCCCCAACTCTGCATTTCTGTCTTCCGAGGGGCTTTGATAGCTTTTGCACACGCAGAACACCTCTCAACATATTCTTTGATCTGAGCGTCAATGTTCGGCCAATATACATACCCACGTGCAAGTGCCTTCATCCGTGCTACCGCTGGGTGTGTGGCATGCAGTTGTGACATCACTTTACGGCGTAAATTTGTAGGTACAATTACTCGATTTCCAAACATCAAGCATCCATCCACAAGTGATAGAGAATCTCGACGGTGGGAATACTTTTCAATATTTTTGTCATCTATATGGGCAGGCCAACCATGTTCGAGGTATCTAATAATCTGCTTCAATTCATCGTCTTCTTGAGTATAGCGTTTAATATCTTCAGAGGATAACGGTGTTGCTTTTATGGCAACTTGCAGTATATGGTGAATATCATTTTCTAACGATATCGTTGCGATGATAGAATCTTCGCTTTTTTGCTTCTGATTCGCGATTAATCGGGATAAAGCATCGGCTTGTCCAAACTTTTCAGTTGATTTATATAAGATTTGGAAATCATAAGCAAGCAACGTAATAGCCCAGCGTTGTAATCGATTTGCTGTATATGCAGGAATACCAGACTTTGATCCGAATATAGATAAGAGCGGCTTGTGGTCCGTTAAAAGGGTAAATCGATGACCATAAATCATTTTATGAAATTTCTTTACTGCAAAAACTAAAGCTAGTCCTTCTTTCTCAATCTGACTATATTTCCGCTCAGCTAAGTTAAGAGTTCGGGATGCATGAGCAATTGGCTTTTCTTTGCCATCAGGAAAACGATGGCTAATAACAGCTCCGATTCCATAGTTTGAAGCATCGGCGGCTACAATTATTTCAAGGTTAGGATTATAATGAGTCAGCAACAGTTTAGAAGATAAAATCCTTTTTATTTCATCGAAAGAATCTTGGCATTCTTTTGTCCAGTGCCATGTTGTATTAGCCATCAAGAGTTGATTTAATGGGTGTCGCAATTTATACATTTGGGGTACGAACATACTATAATAACCAATCATCCCCAAGAATGAACGAAGGGTTGTAACTTCAGTTGGTCTGGGCATACTTTTGATAGCATTTATATTATCTGGATCCGGTCGACGACCATCTTTATCAAATATATATCCAAGGTATTTGACAGACTCGAGCAGAAAATCACACTTCTCTTTTTGTAACTGAAAACCGGCTTGTGATATTTTAGTGAGCACCACATCTAACCGACGCATTAATTCCTGCGTGGAAGAGCCAACAACTATAATATCGTCCAAGTAAACTGCTACACCTTCGACGTTAGACACCATAGTATCCATTATCTGCTGGAAAATTGCCGGAGCTGGCTTAACACCAAACGGTAATCGGTTAAATCGATAAAGTCCACGGTGAGTATTAATGGTTAATAACTCTTTTGAATCTTCATCAACTTCCACCTGTAAGTAAGCTTCAGACAAATCAAGTTTAGCAAAATAACGTCCACCGTTCAGTTTAATAAATAAATCCTCTGGCAAAGGTAATGGGTATGAATGATTTTGTAAAGCGTCATTTAATCTTGTTGAAAAATCTGCACAAAGGCGAATAGCTCCGCTCGCTTTCTGAACTACTACAATCGGTGCTGCCCATGCCGAATAATTAACAGGTTGTATAACACCGAGCTTCTCTAGTCGGTCTAATTCTTTGTCGACTTTATCAATAGCTGCATATGGAACTTGACGCTTTGGACGGAAAACAGGCTTTACATCCTGTCGTAGGTATAATTTTGCCTTCTCAACTGTGCAGCATCCCAATTTATTTTGGAACAAGTTTTTATGTTTCTGCAAAAGATCTATCGTTACAACTTTCTTGGTAACATGAACTGTGAGTGGATCTCTAGGATTATTTGTGCTTTTCATTGTGCATATTTCATTTAATGGTACATCCCATAAATTCAGTTTATCTATCCAGTCTATACCAATAAGGTCTAACTCATGTCTGTTCGTTAAGTAACAATTTCCTGTAAAGTAATTACCTCGGAATTTAACAGAACATTTTATCATTCTGACAAGTTTTAATATATCTCCGGACGCATTCCGTGCAATGTGCTCTGTTGGTAATACTTTCGGACACCCAATTAAATACCACGTTCGTTTCGAGATTAGTGTGATATCTGACGCTGTGTCCAATTGCAATCGAATATGAACACCATTAACAATTAATTCCACATATCTTCTTTTATCCGCTACGCTTAGAGCCAATGTAGAATATACGCTGTTTATATACTTATTTTGGTACTGATGCGGACGCCTGGTTCGTTTTGATATCAAACTTTCTCTAGTTCGGCAGACTATCTCTTTGTGGCCAACTTTATTGCATATAGTGCATCTATGATTTCTAAACCGGCAAAATCTTGAGAAATGCCACGCACCACAATACCAACATTTAGTTGCAGGTTTAAGAGTTTTCGAGTAATATTTATGACTTTTGGTAGTATTTTGTCTTTGACCTGTTTTAACAGCATGAACAGAATTAGATGGTGCAGCACTTTTGGTTTCCAGCATAGCTGTATCTTGTTTTAAGTTAATTAATCGTTGGCATTCAGTGGTGATAGTTTGTAACGTCATTTCATCATCATGTTCCATACGAGATAACAACTTCATGCGAAAATCAGCATCAACAGGAGAGTTCAGACCAGAAATAAATAATAAGCATTTAAATTGATCACTGGTTAACACATTTAATTTAAATCGTTCTGCTTGTAAATTTACTCTTCCGGCGTACGTAGTATAATCCTCATCAGCCTCTTTAGTCAGCTGTAGACAGTTATACCGGATACGGAATAAAGACGACTGTTCACAAAACATTTTATTTAGGATGTTAACAGTTTCATCGAAATTAACTTCTCGCGGATGTCTAGGCAGGATATGATTTTTATACTTTTGATGCTCATTAGGACCAAGTTTCTGTAATAGCAGACGGACTTTCTTTGCGTCATCTATCGCAGCAAATTCAACTCGGAAAATATCTTCAATTCTGCCAAACCATGCTTCGAAAGTGCGACCATTGTCTGCATCAAATATAAATTCTGAAACTGGATTAAGGTATGACTCGATACTTTTATGTTCTGGAATCTCTTGTTGGATAGATAGTTTTCCCAAAAGTGCTTCCAATAGTTTTTGTTGCGAAGCTAACATTTGATGCTGCTGCTGTATTAATAACTGCAACTGTTCTGAAGAATTTGCCATTTTTCTTCTCACTGCTAATAATAATATTAATTCTAAACAAATCACCGGCAATTATAATCGCTAATTTATTTTCAAAATGAGTCACCACCTGTATTTTTTTTCCAAAATCCCCGTCGCCAATTGTTATGACCTTGGGTATGTCTGGTTTCGCTATCACGCGACCTATCTACCAATCCGGATACGACTTATGCGAACTTCACACTAGGCCAACCAATGACGTTCAACCGGTGTGGGCAGTCTAGCGTCCTTATTGGTCCTATGTACTACGAGCCCTTCCACTTGAGTCCAGAACACAATACCAGCTTCGAATTAGGGCAGATCGTTTATTTCAAACATACTCGGTTTATATATCAAACAGACAGACCACAACACACCATAAATTAGAAAATAACATATGTACACAAATAAGCCAAAAAGTGGCTGTGAACGAGGGAGATAGTAATTAATAGACTGAACATAGATAAAGAACCGTAAATCGTAGAATAATAAATTATAGATCAAAATAAAGCTTATAATAAGAGGGATATAAATATACATAATCTAATTATTCAATAGTTTTACAATAAGAATATTTATAGAATATTTGTCCATTAATAGACCTCGGGAGTTACCTGTAATTTAATCTTCGCTCGGATATAACACCGACTAAAACCATCTAAATTCATATCTTGTAGAATATCAACCCAGCTAAGTAACTTACTACAGTGAAAATTGTATCGTTCGTAAGGATTTGATCTTGCCTGTAAACTGACATGCCTCATGTAACAGACTGTTATTTCAGAATAAATTATTATTATTATAAAAAATAAAGAAGTGAATGAATGATTGAGCTCTATTGTCTTGGCATATACTTAAGTGCTTGAGGTCAAGTCTTAACCAATCAATCTAAGCTGTTAAAAATTCAGTGTACAGTGTCAACACACAAATCTATCTTGTTATAACTTGTGAACTTGTTTACCCTGTTTACTGTATAACGCAACGATACTGCCAGTCCGAAAGCAGTGACTTATCGATCGAACCAATGACGCATAAAACACATGAGAGCAGCCTAGAGTCCTGATTGGTCTCGATCCCTGTCTAGCCCAGCCAATTAAGCCCAGAACCTCGACCTCAGCCTCGGCAATATGAATCGTTTGTTTCAAACATACTGGGTTTATATACTAATCAAACCGGCCACAACGTACCATAAAATAGAAAATAACATTTGTACGAGATTTGGTCAAATGTGGCTGTGAATGAGGGAGGTAGTGATTAACAGACAAGGAACAATTCAAGAGTGGTAAATCGTATAATAATAATTCATAGGTCAAAATAAAACTCATAATAACAGGGACATGCATATGAACAGTTTATTTACATGATAATTACACGATAAAAATATACTTGTAAAATGTGATCGATAAACGAACCCACCAACAGTAAAGTGAAACGCCCACAACTTCACCAACTTTTCTTGACCTTGTATGACTATGTCCTATTTATTCATCAATCACAATTCGATGTTCATTATAGAACAATATTTGCTTTGTTGACTCATTTTTCTTATCCTCTAGCTACTGTTCGGTATGTTATTGATGTCTCTATTTTTCTCTGTGTTAATACACTGTACTGTTTGTTTTGTACACTAACAGTGTTAATTTATGCTTTAAAAACAGATAAAGTTTATCAAGCCAAATAGCTTACTTGTTTTGACTTTGGCTGAATCAAGACTCTGTGTTCGACAGTCTAGGGAATAGCTTAGAGTTGAACCTGTAGGGAATTGCTTTCTACAATACTCATAGTATTGGTCCATAAATGGATCCCAAAAATTACTACTAATTATTTTTATCGGGATATAACATATCTATTAAATTGTTAGTTTATCTGTATGGTTACACTATCACACATTTTCATTGACCTTTTTTGTTCAGCAACCACTTCTGAATAAATTCTTCTCTGTAAACTCATTTTGTAAGTTATCGATCATGCCGTCTATACCAGGAATGTATTATTAGTATGTTTTATGTACTCAAATTTGACGCTCTGCTTCCATGATCACTCTGTCTTATAACATATAAACCATACCTAATAACATAAAACATTGAGTCCAGTAACACTTGAAACATAAAGATCTTACCTGTAAACGGTTATGTCTCGTGCCATATATTGTTACTTAAAACACATATATATGAACAAAGAATATTCCTTCAAATAACTTCTCTCCAGTTTCTGCAATTTTATATTTAAATTAACAATCCAAAATATCAACAAGTTTAAGGCAATGTGCATCATATAAAATTATACCACTTTAACTAAGGGTTGTTTGTGATATAAAATCAAATCGAATCATTGATGTTGTGGTGACCAGTATGAAGTGTTAACCCGGATAAATGTAAACGTTAAAAAATTGTATGATAAATGATCAGAATAAATATGGTCAACGTAGACGGAGAGAGATAATAATGTAACCACAAATCAGAAATCACGTGATGTGTAGAATAATATGAATTAATAAATAAGGAAGATTCTGAATAAATACTTCAAAAACATTGACAGATGTTATAAAAATTGGATTACTAGTTTAAATATATAATTATAGAACCTGAAGAGAGATTAGTGAAAAGAATATTCTTCGTCTATATATCTGTTTTCTAATATAATGAGAATTTTTCGGCGATACTGTTATACGAGAACAAATTATTATGATTTGTTAAAACTTTCACTACATCATTTTAAAACATTACTCATAATCTACCATCAAGTCATACTATGTTAATGACTTTGAATTATTACTGTACTACATGTATTTCCGTTTATTCTCACTCTAATTCACAAGCATACTCATTAAATTGTTTACATACATTTCATTCTTCTTTCCCCCTTTTTTTTTTAAATGAATTCGGTATTATTTTAAATACTACAGAACTTGTTTGAATATGGCGAGTGCCATGTTGAAACCTGTGTATATTTGCATCTCTAAAGAAACCTAAAATGGCCTTCTCACAAAACTTGAGTATCAATCAACTCTTTGAAGGCAATGATAAAAGAAACACTATAATTTTTTAAACAATGACCAAACTTGAGCTTCAAATCGAGTTTTAGTGATAATCTCGACAAGACAGTTGCATCAAGGGGACCTTTGAGTGGCAGAAATAGTTTTCTCAAACTATGTTTGACCATATAAATGAAAAGGAGGGAGGGTGGCGTTACTGACCAGCAAACATGATGGTGGGGAGATAAATTCAATCCACCCATGTTTGTAGGGCAGAACATTTTGTTTAATTACGGCTCCTTATGGTTTAGTGGGATGTCACGAACGTATGGTATTGATGCTGACTTATCACGCAAAATACCTCTTTAAATCGTGTTACGAATGTTGATTTGGTTTCACTTCCTCCCCAGAAATCCTAATACAAGCAAACCAGACAATTCGCTAATATACGAAGCCTACTCCAGACCCCATAATACCTGAAAAAAAATAATACAAAAAAAAAACGAAAGGGGCTCTAATAGCTTCGATAATAAAAGGAAGATAGCCAATTGTATATCACACTACTGTTTTTAGCACTATATTTTATTTTATAACCACAAATAATCCCATACTCTCAGTTCCTTCCCGAATTGCCTCCATTTGTCAGTTGTATGTTCACTCACACCTTGTTAACACTTATTTTCTTTTATCTATTAAAATGCTCTTTCTTAACAAACACCTTAATAAAAGAAAATTAGACTGAGTAATCATACCTTAAACATTCCTTCATGAATATTGGCTACTCTGCCTCTCGTCCTTTCTTTTGCTTGCTCCATCTTTCAACCCCCTTGTGATATAGAACGAAAGATTTCATCCGGCACCATCCTCAAAGCCTTAGACATTCCAAAGGGGCATAAGGTTGCGACATTTAGAAGCTCTAACCTTCAATGGACCTATCCTTGACCATTAGTCGCACATTTGAAACGCAACTTTCATGAAGTGCGCCAACCGTGGTACTGAATAAAACCATCTAGATTCATATCTTGTAGAATATCAACCCAGCTAAGTAACTTACTACAGTGAAAATTGTATCGTTCGTAAGGATTTGATCTTGCCTGTAAACTGGCATGCTTCATGTAACAAACTGTTATTTGAGAATAAATTATTTTTATTAAATTGACAGGTCGCAAACTAGTTAAGAAGCTCCTGGATAGCAAGAGTCAGACCTACCAGGTCTCAAGAGCACGGTTATAATTAGACAACACGGACTGAGTAATGGTAATCCTGACGAAAAAGATTTTCGTGAAATACATTAACAGTAGTGACGAGTACAACAGCTTGTGCAGCCTTGTTTCATGGCATTCAAAGTTTAGCAGTACACTTAGATAGCAAACTTCCCCTTACCTAGTGGTAGAAAATATACGGAGGCGATTGAAATTACCGTACATTTAGTGAGGGTTGAGCATTACCTATGATGACCTGAAAAGTGATACCCGACGTCTGGTAGGCTCGGATAAAGAGATCAGATAACAACAGGCGACATGTATGACCTACGACCTGATGATCTTTGAAGGTAAGCTTCAGTTTCAAACAACTGAACGGGTATTAGAGTAACTCAAGTAAATGAACTTGTGGGCTAGAAATCTCCCGTAAATTCATTTCAACAGGAATGGCAAGCAAGATTTCAGTACGAACTCTGTGCAGGAATCAGTAGAAGTAGTGGAGTCAGTCAATTGTTACCACTTCGATGTTTTGGGATTAAACTACCATTATTTCCGTTAAGAGGCTAAAAACCAAGTTAACTGGGCCCTGAGGACTGTGTTTTCCTGCCAAATTATCACTCTTGATAAAATGGATATGCTTCCCCATCAAGTCACATCGAGCATATGTGAAGAGATTATGGTTCGAAGTAGTCGATAGAAAACCCTGGACCTAAGTTCCGTATTATCTGGCACTCTTCAGAAACTTTTTATCTTGGGGGAACTGATACTCGCTCATGGATTCGACCCTGTGTCACCTGATTCTACAGTGAGAGCTGTTACCACTGAGCTATCGGGCCGCGATCTCAAAGTACCTAGACCAATGGTCACATTGCAACTTCATGGACAGAATTCGACCTGCGCTATGAAGGACCTGACATATGACATTGGTCACGGCTCAGTGATCAGTCAATTGTAAGGACATATATAAAGGCTCGTGTTTGTTTCGACATTCTTCTGTGCACCGTTCCCTCTCCTCTTTCACCATCTTTGAGATGCCATATTATACCATGGTGCTTTGGACCTCTCTGTTTGGCTTTTCATCTTGTGCCAGGCATGTACCTAGATGGGACCATGATTGGACTGCACGTTGTAAATAAGATCACAACCAGCGTTTTATAATTATTAGACAAACTCGTTCAATATGCAACCAGAGTATCTTTGAGTCGTTTTACCTGTCTATCATGTCACATTTAAGTGACGATTCTGGAAACTATCGATTATACTGCTGAGTATATTACAGAGGGGCAGTTTCTTTGCTTTAAGTTTGCAGTTAACAGCTCATGTAGGTACTTTAATCCGTCTTTCTACTAACATAACACAAAAATACTGGACATTAAACAAAGAGTTCAATATCAAGCAGTGAAAATCCAGGTACATTACGAGTCGCTCTCATTTAGAGTACTCTCCCGTCTTCAGCAACCACAGCCTCCTAAAAGGGAAGCTTCAGGAAGAGACTTGACAAATACGTATTCATCGATGGATTGCCACCTCCCAATTAGACTAGCTGTACCTTATGGATATCTCGTGACTAACCTACCACTATCATTATCACATAGCATCGGCTTGTTCCTACCTCTGTTCCCATCATTCATTCATACCTATCACTCCTGCAATTCTGTCTGTTCAAACCATGAGAGTTACAAGTCAGTTGGTTAATTAATTCACTTCTTATGACCACCATATATTCTTCACTCAAAAACAATAAGTTTTTATTTATCATTTTTGAAGTGCGATCAACCAACCTCTCACCCAATGGTGTGATAGCAGACAACATTAAAAGCCCTACTGCGTCATGAGTACCACAGTCGCACAGACTACATGAGTTACGAAACAACAAGCGATTTACAAACTGACTAGAAATAATTAAGTGCATAGGCTAGACTTCCAAAACATCTAGCAGTACAGAAATAACAATAAGCTTGCCAAAACGTTCAATCGTTTAATACAAGCTCATTAAATAAATAATAAACTTTAAAGTCCAAGATAGATAATTACTAAATAAACACATTTTTCACAGTGGGGATCGAAGTGCGATAAATGTCGTGGGTTAAACTATCTGTTTCTGGTTTCCATTTCAAGATCGTCGTATTTTGCGGCTTGTGTTACTACTGACTGTTGTCTAATGCGTACGTTAATCAGCGTAAACGCACTGTATGAGCTGGCTTGATTGTTTATCAAGCTTTTCCTTTTATATTCTTGGAAACGCGTACTTTACGGGTAAACATAGACGCGCAGTTAAAAAAGAAGAGGGTCCTCGACAACTCTAGTATCAACAGAACATGCATCAACACAAGCGGAGACAGGATAAAGCATAGCACCATCATAACATCGACGGTACCAGGTTGTCCTAAAAAACTTGGAACCCCGAGCACAGGATCCCTGAGTGTAATGGCGATCCCCAAAAACTCTGTGGGCGATTCGATCTTCGTCAGCGAATTTAAAATCAACCGGGCAGCACATTCCAAGAATTGAAATCAACCTGTACTTTGGCTGTACAGACTACCACTTAGACTGTCCAACCAGTCAGCAAAGAACACAGGAATCTTAAACGCACTTCAACCACCAAACAACAAGTTCCTCAACTTGAGGGTATCCAAAACCCGAGAAAACGACCGCTTTTCCCGATGATTCTCTAATAACTATGGACTTTTAAGACAGCTGTGACCTCCCCTCAGTTTGCAGGACAAAAATTATAGAATGATCTGGAAAGAGTTTGACGGGAAGCTCGAGTTTCTCTATCTAGGGCTTTTGACGGTCACGTCTCACTCAGAGAAAAAACTCCAAGTATAAAAATAACCCAAGACTATTTCTTTAAACGCAAAATGTGATGTTCGGAAATGGAAATTAATCAGGCAGTCCATTAATCTCAAAAACGTATTTACTCAACAACTAGTGAAACCAATTAATAAGGACGAGGTTTCTAGACCCTGGCTGATGAAGATAAACTTCCCATTTTCCCGTACGGCGGCTGAAACTCTCGAAGCATGTCCTGCCAACAGACGCCGGTTGTCATCCATATGATGACAGAATCAAGCGCAAAAGCAACTTGGAGCTGACTGTTCTAAATGTGGACTGCTAAGATCAGGAAGAACCGTAGAGAAAACAAGGACTATCAACTAGGAAAACTCTGTGTAGGTAGATCACCTTTCCATTGACACAAGACTCATACGGATCAACAGGACGAGGAAACTCACGCGCTTCAAATTGAGAGCATAAACTGACTATACATGAGGGCCGAATAAATTGGATGAGCTGCGTGAACTCAGTAATGCTAATAATGCTTATCTGATGGGAATATCTGAAACATGGATATATTCTCGATTTACGAACCAGAAGCTAGCAATACTCGAGATGTCTTTATTCTGCAACGACAGGAAAACATAATTGAGGGCGGATTAACCTTAAATTTGCGATCTTGCCCAGAAGTATATCAAGTGCACAACCACGAGTGTGTCAGTCTTGATGAGTCCGCATGGTGTGCAGTAAGATTGTCTACCACCTCGCGGCGTCTAGTTGGAGTCATCCACAGGAAGTGTAGAACTTATGGTCTACTATGATATTAGTACTGCTCTAATAATAGACCTAATCCTAAATTTGTAGATTTGTCATGATATGACTGCCTAATCTATAAGATCTTACGTGGAAGTCACACCATCGACTACATCAACTCACTGTATCGTATCAATTACCAATACATGATGTAGAACAAGGTCAGGTTAGAGAAAGAACAATATATTTAATATGAAAAGAAGATATAAGGTAACATTCAGCAGAGACCACGCCTGCATGGCCGAGCCATGCCGTTCGATCAACTCTAGTCCATTCAATTCATTAGTCGCGCCTTCTCCATCGTTAGGTATTTCTTCGCGTTAAATATTGAATATCTATTTTCTGAGTAATCTCGTATTCAGCTTTGAGGATTGTGTGGTTATGGTCCAATGCCACTACACTACTCTCCCACCAGAATCAACGTGGTGTTGGTTCGATACCAAATTGGATGGGACTGTAGTGTCCCGAAGGTTACCAAGACTAGTAATAATCCTCCGGGTGATGACAAGCTGAAAGATAAATCAAAAAGAAGACGGCAGCATCTGGTCGGGAAATACATGTAATAATTTTAAAATATTTGCCTTCATGCTTACAATAAAAATTTGAGTGATTATTTGAGCTATAAAAAAATGGGATTATAATAATAATAATAAAAAAACGATGCGTGTTAATAGTCGTTGGTTAATAACTTAACGTATAGGTAGTAAGTATTTTGTGTTTAGAAATATTAAAGTTATGAATATTGTAGAAATGTTAATATTAGTACTACTCTAATAATAGACCTAATCCTAAATTTGTAGATTTGTCATGATATGACTGCCTAATCTATAAGATCTTACGTGGAAGTCACACCATCGACTACATCAACTCACTGTATCGTATCAATTACCAATACATGATGTAGAACAAGGTCAGGTTAGAGAAAGAACAATATATTTAATATGAAAAGAAGATATAAGGTAACATTCAGCAGAGACCACGCCTGCATGGCCGAGCCATGCCGTTCGATCAACTCTAGTCCATTCAATTCATTAGTCGCGCCTTCTCCATCGTTAGGTATTTCTTCGCGTTAAATATTGAATATCTATTTTCTGAGTAATCTCGTATTCAGCTTTGAGGATTGTGTGGTTATGGTCCAATGCCACTACAGAAGCACACTGCTGAAATTGAATGCTGGAACAATTATCCCACTATGCTCGTTTCGGATTCACTCATATCCTGATTCTAGAGGACTTCAAACTTTTTTAAGTCAATTTTGTGAAAAATGTGTACATTTGAGATGGGAACTCTACTGAAGCTCGGTTCTTCAACCTCATTGAAGATCTGAGATTATTCGAAACTGTCAAGTCGACAACTCGTTGGAGAAACAGTCAGACGCCATCGTGCTTAGACTGAGTGTTTACAAACGAGAATATCATAATGTACAACTTTTTAATCCTGGCTCCATTATGGAAAAACGATCACGCCGTCATAGCCTTCAGTTTTATCAACGAACCTGAGCTAAAACATCCCACCAACAACAGCCACTGTAGTTTCAAACAGTTAAGTTTGTTGACTTCACAGGATAGTCTACAGCAGGTGGACTGGGAATTTCACCCTCAACTTGATGTGGATGCTCATTGGGACTTCTTACCACACACGATCTTATTAGCTGCAAGGCAGTCTGTTCCTCTAACGGTCCCTAAAATCTACAAACAACCTACGGTCATCAAGAGCCGCATTCTTCGTTTGCTAAGCCGTAAAAGGCACTGCTGGGCCGAATACAAACGAACTGGTAACAATGGCACACACAGGCAATACAAAAAATAAGGAACATATGCACAATGGCAATAAGAGAAGACAGGCGTCAGTACCAGATAAAGAATATCGATAAATTTTTCTCTAATCCAGAAGACTTTCTCCATCATTCAGCCTCTATTCGATAAGCCAAAACTGGAGTTTCCAAATGCTAGGTCCCAATGGCTCGACCAATAACGACGGTGATGCCGCTTACCTCTTGGCTGAACAATACTCTCAGACGTTTCAACTGACCCACATTAATTATATTTATGAAAGCTTCATCCGCAACCGCACAGGATTTTCCGAAGTGAACCTGAGCGCTGACTTGGATTACCGGAAAATTTGGCACCCAAAAAGGACATTTCTCCTGGACACGATATTGTTTGTGCAGATGTACTGAGGGAAGAATCCTTGATCCTGGCAACACCACTTGGCATGGTGTTTTTACACTCTGTAAGCCGAGGCACATTACAAGAAATTTGGAAGATCAATCACATCACAACAATTTTCAGAGGAGGTCGATACAGCGAACCTCTGAGCTATCGGCCAATAGCACTTCTCTCTATACCATCAAAAATTGAGTCTACTACTTATTATTCATAAACTTCATTTCACCCCAACAGCACGGTTTCAGAACACCTCACTCTTGTATAACCAACCTGCTGTCTGTAGTGGACAGATGGTCAACCACCCTTGGTCACAAGCGGGAGGCTGATGTTACTTACCTTAGCTTCTCAAAAGTTTGTGATAGATCCAGTCTTAGGTGTCTTATCAATAAGCTTAAATGATTAGGTATCAACTCACTTTCAAATGACTGGCTCATTTCTTATCCGAAAAATTGACATTTTAATGTCTCGGTTAACTTCTTTTTCTCTCAGGCTAAGGAGTGTCCTAGTGAGATCCTCCAGGGTCAAGTATTAGGATCTCTTCTTCCGTGATTTATGTGGACGATCTTCCACAGCAGGTATCGTCAAAATATTTACTTTTTGCTGATGTGAAACTCTGGAGGAAATTAAGTGACCAAGAGTATAAAGCGGAACTAGACCTTTACCCATTAGAGCACGGACATCTTAGACGTGACCTTCTAATGACTAACAGAGTCCTAAACACTTCTATGCATCCCCTTAAACACCTACTTACACTTAATCCCAACATAAAACTTAGGAGTAACACGCAGGAAGTAGAAACGCAACACAACAGAGCCGACTGTAGATACACCTTATACTCTTTAAGAGTAGTCAAATGATAGGGTTTGCCGGCAACTGAGCTGGTTCAACCGACTACTCAGGAGTCCTTAAAGAAAAAAACTTGACATATTCTTAAGGATGAAGGATAGTAACTTACTACGATTTGCCAACTCTTTTCTTTTTCCTCCTTTATCATTAATGTATCTTGGTTCATGCATGAAGGTATCGGTGATCCACTGCTACTAAATACGGAAGCTCGTTAAGCAAAAGCGTCTTATATTCCGTCCAGAACCAAGTTGAACCATTTATTTTAGCTCTTCTCACTCACTCTTCTGTTCATGCTACCTAGTACAAAAAGTGAATCCTCACTTGACGCAACCTGCTACAATAAGACATCAATATGTGCCGACAGTTTAGTATGGGTCTAAAAATAACAAAAATATGTTTTGTTTCATACTTATTTTATTGGATTTTGAATATAGCCACGTAAAAATCAAAATGTATCACTTCAAGGTCAGGCTTTTCGTGCAAGAGGTTACGGGTAATTTGCCATGGTATTTAACTGATAATTTTTCTGGTGGTAGGGGTTGACAATCATTAGTGCATATAAGTTAAATCTCACTGTCAGCCTTTTCGTGCTAAAGATGTAAACTAACCACCATGTGATTGTCAAAATAAAGCCTAACTTTGTATTCATCCAACCTTGCAAATATCAAGGTGGTTTTTGATAAACCAAAAATCGTTGACGTAGGTCTCACTTTTACAATCAAACCCACTTATTATGCTAGTATTTGCAAGACTTTCAACTAAAGCATTCGGCTCGAGTCGTCAAGATAAGGAGGCTCAACGACGATATAGGTAAGACCAGGGAAGGTTGACAGTTGACCACTGTTTATGATGTAGAAGCACCTAAATAATATACTAATACCTACAGCTTTAATTAATCAGTCATTACCTTTCGATATTATTGATATCTAGCTTCGTAGCTGTTACTGATCGTAGATGCCTTCCAAATACCATTCAGTTTTTCGACCTACTAGTGGTTACAAAGTGTAAAATCTACAGTTTAACCACTTCTCCCATAGTTATGCTCACTGATTGTTTCTCCACCGGTTTGAGAAACAACTATTTCTAACCTTATGCTTTTAGTGATAAAATACTATATACACTTCTCTTTTTGTGAAGTATTTGATTTTATTCCAAGTCACTTCAATATAAGTATTGGTGTCATAACTTCACAGGTAAATAATTTTCTCCTGAGGCATTTGCATTCTAGCCTTCAATTTGGACACTAAAATGCTTCTCACTTATGCGTTATCAGTGACCTTTTTGACTCATCGAGATTTACTTGATTCATTTGCTAGTTCATTTGGTACATCGACCTCCACTTTTATATCGTAAATAATCACAATCCTTGTTATTTTTACTTTTCATTTTAGGTATGAGATTATCTGCTGCATCCCGATATATAATATGTCCACTTTAACACTATTTAAGGTTTGGGATTACTCACGCTAACAGTTGCACATAAAAAAGTATCCACATTTGAACACATGATAATCCTTATTTCATACAGACTGCCTTCGATCAACAATGATTCCTGGTAGTCAAGCGCATATTAACGCTAGAGATGCAGCGGTAAAATCTATCGAAGAACTTGCCAACTATTTCAAAGTAAATTACTCATTCTCCTTTCTTATTTCACTACTGCTTTAGGTTGACTTAAAAACTGGCCTTGATCATACTGAAGCTCAACATCGACTTAAGTTATGTGGTCCAAATGAATTGAAACACCCAAACCCAGATCCTTTATATAAGAAATATCTCGAACAATTCAAAGAACCTATGATACTGTTACTACTTTCATCAGCATGTATCAGTCTTATTATGAAGCAATATGATGATACCATTAGTATTACTGTTGTAAGTTTCATTATTCCTCCTAGCAAATACCCATTAATCCTTTTTAGGCAATTTTAATAGTGGTTACTGTCGCGTTTATTCAGAGTTATAGATCAGAAAAAGTCCTAGAAGCTTTACAAAAATTGATGCCACCGAAATGTAGCTGGTAAGATTTCGTTAAATATTGCTTATAAGTTTCCTTGGACTAAGAATATCATTTAGGATAGGTCATCATCTCAGTCGGATATCACGATTAGCTTACCAACGAAGTGATAAATTAACAATTAACTATTTAAAAGTAAATATCTTAAAGATATTCGTAATTTAGCCAGTATAAGTACTCGTTTGTCGGGTTATTTAAGTCCTTTCCAATACTTCTTTTTCACTGCTAATTCTATATATTCTCTGAGGAACTTGATTTTTTTGAAAGTTAACTACCGGTTACTTCGAGAGATTAGCTTGAGGCTTTTACCAGTCAGTCAAACCCGACGTATAACTTGGTGTGTGTGTACGTTAGTATAAGTTGCCAGGCCCAATTATCATAATACTATCTACTACTATAACAACAGCTTCCTTCTAGTTTTTGTTATCAGTCAAGCTCTCTTATCTGATGAGATTTTAAAGTAAATATAATCAGAATGGTATGATACAGTGTTCTTTCTTGGGTATTATGTAAATGTTGCTACTATAAGTCTTAGTCTGTACTTGTTTCTGTGTTAGTTTTATATTGATACGCTTTTCTGTTCCCGCCCAGACGACTTAATAAAATATTGGATACAGTTAAGATGGTTAAAATCCTATATCCGCTTATGGAGTAAGTTATAAATACTAACTGAATAAATTTCAAAATACAGAATCACTAACTAACTGTAAATATATATAGCACAAATTGGCAACTGTTATTTATGCATAAAATATTTCACCCAAAATGCATCTTTGAGTTACCTGTCAGTTAACGCCTTAAAATCAAGCCTATCGTTTAGGTTCATAATGTAGTCAAGTGGTCCATCGCTTCTGTCCATCTGCAGTCAGTCACGGTGTAGAACCTGGTACGCATGTTCATCGGTTCAAGCTTCCACACCCCATTGGCACAGCGATATAAAGTTGTTAGGGCAAATCCCACAATAGTAGAGGTAGTAACAATATCAGTAGTAATAGAAAACATAAGGCATCGAAGATATATAAATTAGCAAAACACGAAAAATCATAAGGAAGCCTACAATTTGGAGGAGGACAAAGAATGGATGGACCTGCACCATTGCAAACGACTTTGAGCCGTTTCAATAGAAGTATCTAACCCCTGGTTATGATAGTCACACGATCCCTAATCAGATGGCCTATGCTTATTAATATGAGTGAGCCTAGTTGCCAGTGACTTCATCGAATGATGCCATGTTTTGGTTTGGACTCCCCTAACGTTCTCCCATCCTACTCATACACCAGATATCGCCCATCAGGGTAGATGATGGTTGGACAGATTCAACACGTCGCAACCATGTTGGTTGATGAAAATCTACCGCCTCTTCATCCGATTTCCCACCTTCACCTAGTACTATATTCCTGATCTAGACACTCCTTACTCTTTGGTCCCAAAATAAACAAGTAATTCTTCGTAGACAACTATGATTGAATACCATTAACCTACAAATATCCTCTACTCTTAATCTTCATGTTTCACATCCATAAAGTAGAACAGAGTGAACTGGTCCTCTGATTGGCAGACGGATATCTGTCCTGAGCCACAAGTGACGCAATTCGACAGAAGCCGATCAAGCCTTCTGACTCTGTGTCGATATTTGGTCAAACACTAACCCGTCAGAACTGATGAGACTCCGAAGATGAGTAAAGGAGTCGGTACGGTCAACTATGTCATACCGCATCATTAATCCAGGCACTGACGCAGGTCAATTCTGAGGCAAAATTTTGCATTTGGAGGGCGAGAAACGTATCCCAAACGTACTTGCATTGTTGTTTAGTGGTCAGAAGATTGCATTTTGTCAGTGTTTTTACTAAGCAAAACTATATCATGTGCTGTAGCGAAAACATTTCACTACTGTTCATCTGTTTATTAAACTGCTTGTTTAAGTGGCATACTTTATTTTCGATAACAACAATGACTTAGAGTATTTATTGTAATAACCAAATGAAGTGACTCTCGGCTTACTTTCATTTGTGCTAACCTGTTGCATTGTTGTTCTTAAATAACTTACAATTGGTCAGTTTTCTTCATGTTGTAATCAAACTTTGCCGATATATATGAAATAGTACCAAACGTGTTGATCTAGGCTTTTCTCATCGATTTTAATATGTCGTCCGAATAAAAGTACCAGACTTTAACCAACCATATATTTTATTGCTTTAGTGGTGTACTTGCATATTAGTCCTCACAATTATGTTTTACGCATATATTCTAGGGATCACTTTATAATTATCAAAGATAGTGACTAAATTTATATGTATTCAATACCATATCCCGAATCATATGAATAAATATCTAATTGATAGACTAATTATTGAGGAAAAATATATACAACCGCCAAATCATGTTCTCATCCAACTGTAACATTTTTTCTCCATAAATCTTCTGTATTTTTTGCAACACTTTTTTGGAATATTATGTATGTCCATTTGATTTTTTTTAAAAGGAATACAACGCTATCAATAAAATATAGTGTCCACAATTATGTGAGTAAAGTTATGTTAATATATATATCGTATCCTAAAGGCAAGCTGGATTGTGGTAGAATCGTCGAGTAATTAAGTTTACAGTTGGGTGCAGGATACAGCAGCTCACTGCTCGAACACTGATTAACGTACTAGACTTTAATCCATAATTTTGATGTCAGCTGTTGATACTAGCGGGTTGCCGAAATTAGTATGGGTGGAACAGTGGTTCGTACCAAAAACCTAGTTGTTGAAGTCGATTATTTTTGCTGCTGGTCTACTACTTTAGTCTCATAGTACCAGGCTGACATGAGGAAGTCGGTCATTGATGCGGAATTGAACTAACTGAAGACGCTGAGGTAAATACTAGTCGATTTAAATTATTATCTACCTCAGATATACTATCGTGACTTGAGTATGCCTATACTCGAGGACTGTACTTTCTCTAAGTGCGATAACTTGCACTTATACAATTTTACCCTAAGGTACCATGTTTAGTTCATGTGCTTCTTCATTCTCATTGTCATATTTTAGAATGACACGAATATACTGAACAGCTCTCTTGTATGCATTAAACTTATCTTTCGGATACAAAGTCTATTTTGTCTATATCAGTGCCTATTTACCTATTTTCCTTCGTAGATCTTACCACATTTTGTTACCAATACTAATTACACCTAAATGATTGATGAGATTATAAATCTACCAATGTTACATATATCCCTTTACCACTAATTTTTGCTAATTAATATAATTTGTGGCATACATCTTCTATCATTTTAAACCACAGTTAAATACCCAATGATCCTCCTAAAAGTACTGACCGTTCATCATAAACAACTCTAGTTTTCTTTTTGTTTTCGCACTAACATGATATGTAACAGGCTGTTATTTTTCTGTTATCAGTTTTAAAAGATGAGTTTATGTGTTGTTCATTAAGAATCCTGTACAACCTGGTAAGCGTAGGTTTGAACACTTCACCCACTTTCGGAGGGACAGTGGAGTAATGTCTGCTACTATTATCCCGCCAATTTTTCTAACGATAACTTCAAAAACTTGGCTCAGGTGCATGCTAACGATCGATAGCTCACACAACTCTACTTTCTAACTACCAGTCAGAACACTAGAAAAGCCTAGAATATTAACTGAGTACCTTTTGTTGTCGTTTATTATTCAGACCTTAAAACGTGATTATATACATAGAATACAAGATTACGGTAAGTTTTAAACAATTGACCTCAATCTATGCATAACTAGGACACTGATTGCAACAAGATTAGTGGTCAAATTACCATAGTTTATGAACGGTAAAATATATAGTAACAACGATTCATGAGGTAAATGAAAGTTTATGTTTAAGAGATTACAAAAGTATCGTAAGTCATATAATTGATAAACACTAGAAAAATATATCCCGATACCCCAGAGCATAGTTCTCAAAGTTTCACATCCTCACTAATTTGCTTCGTCACCAACCCACATATAGAAAGAAAATTTTCTTCATAGCCCCAAGCTTACGAACTCGTACATGGCTGTTGAGTTATGTCGCTATTGCCACTTCTCCTGAATAACATTCATTATGTTCAGTGTATAAATAGTTGGCAGAATTGATTAGGAATTTGTTTCAATGAGGTCTAGTTATTTGTTCTAATTATTAGAGTTACAGGAATTGCGTGATTAGCTAACAATCTCAATCACTAATTGTTTAATAAAGCTAATCACTTGGTTAGATCGTCAGTTTATATATATATATATATATATATATATATATATATATATATATATATATATATATATATATATACTGGTTTTATGTCAGGCTAAATAACCAAGATGGTTTTACTTGTCATTTGCTCATTGGTAACTGGTCAGGAGACAGACTGCAGCAGTGTCATTTATTTATATATCGAAATATTCAATGAAGTTATGATCATATTCCAATTAATAGATAGCAAGCATGTAAGCAATCAGACTTGAAAATGGAAAGTGCAAAGTGATTGATAGCAATCTAAATTTTGTGATGGACACGTTTATCGCTAACTGATTAATCGATTGCTAGTAATGAACACTGAAATATTTAATGCACAATGTTTCACTTGACTAAAATGGGATGTAATCACTGATGTACTTTTCGTTGTAATACTTTGTCATCTTTTCTATCATCAGTATAAGGTTGTGAAAATTATTAAGTTTTTGATTGAGATCATGAATCGATTGATGTTAGACAACCATTGAAGACTTGGAAGTACTGAACGATCATTTCGTGCTATTGTGGGACTCTTCAGCAGTTCGTATCCACGATCCCGCTTTCGGGATTCGAACCCAGAACCTTCGGTCTCGTGTGCGAACCTCTGGACCACTGAGCTGGAATCCAACGGTGTTAGTGTCTAACCTCAACCAATCCACGAAATTGCACGACTATCTTCACTTGTACTGAGGTAGTGGTCTAACATCAGTCGATTTATGATCTCAATCAAAAACTTTTCTATGGTGTTAAAATGATCAGTATTACTAACCAAGTGGACATATATACGGTCTGTAGATGTTAAATTCATTACAGTCTGATTAGTAAATAAATCTTTAAGAAAACTTGTGTATTTTATCGTATAAAATATTGACTATAATCGTTGCTATAGTTTTAAAATCTCACCTATTTATTGTTTGGTAATTGGTTCACACTATTATAATGTAATAAATTTACTAATTACTCTAATTGTTCATATTAGTTAGTCAGTTAGTTAATAATAAACAAGTGTGTTTCGGGCTCAAATTGGTATATTTCAAATTAGCGCTTAGCAAGAGGAAATCGACAAGCAAGCCAAAGCAATATTTCCAGGGTTAGTAAGGAGATACGGTGTTGTGGTCTCTGAACTGGACTGTTTAGTTGTGAAGCTTTCTCTATCCTTCTGGACGGCACCACCACATGATCCATGAACAACGACCAACCAACTTCCAGATTATTAGAACAAGCTGTTTGTCAATTGCAGTAAAATTCTAAAAGCTCATTTCTCTGTGAAGTATGACTTTATTTGAGACAGAATTAGTCTCCCCGATGAATATACTTATTATTTTAACCTGTAATATGCACCGTCTACTCAAAAATGTTTTTGTTTGTTTTCTATCCAAATATATATCATCTAGTCTACGCAGTGGTGAAATGCATACATTTCTAGCTTCATATCTTGTTCCTGGTGATATTGTCTGTTTATCAGTTGGTGATCGTCTCCCAGCAGATTTAAGACTTTTCGATTTGACCGATTTACGAATGGATGAGTCTAGTTTGACTGGAGAAACTGAAGCCGTTCCCAAATCTTCAGAGGTTCTTTGTACACATTTCCCGATTTCTAATACTTCTGAAGTTAGATTTTCATCAACACAAAATGGTTAGTAATAATGTATACAGAGTAAAATGTTTAATACTTAACTTTCTCACTCTTGTTGCATTTTCTTAGTTGTGTTGTTGTAGGTTGATGATTGAAGCAGACTTTAAGCGCGATTTACCTTTTTCTCGTAACAAGGCTAGGAGTTTAGTAAAATGACTTGGAAGCATGGTTTGACCAATATTGAGTGAATACTGCTGTCAATGATAATTATAAATAATAAGCACAATATATCTTTCTGTCTTCACTCAGCCTCAGATAGATTTTTTTCAAATATAGCTCAGGATGTTTATTAAATCCTATAAAAGAACTCGATCAATCAAAGTCTCACGGAGAACCCTTAATCATTAGGATCATTGGGTCGGCGTTAAGTGGTACTGTTTCCACTCCAGCCAATTTACAACGTGGTGAGACGAGCATCTAATCCTATTTGTGACAACTATTTCACTTCTGATATGTCTAAACTCAACCAGTTATGACTTCTCACTAGAACTTTAGGAGCATCCTGAACTAGGTGACTGTTGGGATGTTTATTATAGTCTAGTTAAAGCTGCTTTGTGGAGATCGATTTTATCTGTACACTGTGTTCGTCACAGATTGATCTTAATTGGGGGTACCATTGCAAAGCAAGGGATACCAAGAGGCTGTTTGAAATTTAACTGAACACACATTCAACCTTTCATCTGGATAAACTCCTTGTAGCTAGGTTGAGTTTCGTTAACTTTTCTAAAGAAAAAACTTTTTTTCCATATGTAATAATGCTTTAGTGAATATAGGCGATAACAAAGCTGTTGAACGTCTACGTGGATGTCATGATCTAATTAATATTGGATTTATGGGAACATTAGTCTGTTCGGGTACTGGAAAAGGTTTGGTTATTGGAACTGGAGAACATTCGGAATTTGGTGAAGTTTTCCGTATGATGCATTCAGAAGAAGTAAGTATTGAAACCTGTACTAAATTCATTATTTTTCTTTGCTATAAATAACAAGTAAATAAATATGTTTATCCATATCAACTCGATTTAGTATTGACAAATAATGTACCACTAGATTTACATACTGATACATTCAACCCACTAAACAAAATAGAACAGAAGCAAACTGGCACCAACCAATCAATAAATATGGGTTTATATCCTAGAACATGTCCAAATTTCCTTCATCGGCGAGCGGTTCACTTTAATACTAATGAAAATTAAATCCACTACGAGGTTTTTAAACAAGTAATAGTTGACGTTCAGATATCTGAAATATAACTTGTCTAGCTTCTTAATAATTTTTCCTTTATTAATTTGAATTCAACATGTTCTTGCCATATCTCTTCACATTATTTCCTCTGTTTCTGTTGCTCATTTTCTATCCTCCTGTTTGTTTTAAGATATTTTAATTTATTACTTTAGTTTTATGAGAATTGTGTGAATATATTTATTTACATCACCATGTTTTAAAACCGCATAAAGTCCTGCACAAGTATTGTTTCGTATAACTCTCAGTTTCTGAGAGCTTTGTTAATGCTAATCTTCAATCTGTTCCATATTTGCTTAAGTGCGTATAACAGACTCCAGAATGTAGTTCAATAAAATACCTTTGGTTCACTTACTACATACTGTTAGTAACCAATCTACTAATAAAACAACCATTACTACGGTTATATCACTAATATGATTGTGATGTCTTCTACTCGAACGCCAGATTTGGTTCCTAAGCTCTTCTAGTAACCCCCAGGCTAAATCTACATAGCAGCTTGAACACGAGAGAAAAGGTGCGAAATATGGAAGAAACACATTATTCCAAAGGTTTTTGTTTATATACAGAAAATCTATGGTTTTTATAGTATTTTTTATGACTTTGGGTTTCTAGAAAATCCTGGAACGCTACTAAGTATAATAGCAGTATAGGTAGTCATCCAATCAGAAATTCAACATGTGACTTTTCACTTTCTGAATGTTTCTGGCAAAATTTCTAGTGAATGCTAATTTGATAAGGTGCTTCTCAGCGTTTTCAAAGCATCTGGTGTCCTCATTAGTCCAATAGCAACATAACATTGACAACTATCAGTAATCGTTAGCTGCATAAATGATCCTCTATTATAGATCCTAAGTCATTTGGCTGCTAATGATTTGAATCATATCAGCTATCACTCAAACAACTATCAGTATTCTTATTGATCACTGAAGTAAGGGACACTTTTTAATCATATCGAAACAATTATTGCCACTTTATGTGTTTATCAAGAGTTTGATAACCCTATTGCAAATTCTTCAAATGGATAGCAAACTTTTCAACATCATACTACTTACTAGTCGTCGTCAATATATGTTTTTCTTGGTAGGTCATCTTTTTAAAAGAAAATCACAGTTTCCCTCTTTAGACCAGTTTAAGAATCAATTATCAAAGTGACAACTACATATTTTTATAAATAAGTTTATTTCGCTGTACCTCTTATCGTTTGATGTTTATTGTTTGTTATTGATTTAATTCCATATTTCGTTTAGGCACCACGTACACCACTTCAGAAGAGTATGGATAAGTTGGGAAAGCATTTATCTGCTATCTCTTTAATTATTATTAGTAGTATAGTGATTATTGGTCTATTTCAAGGACGCCATATTTTAGAATTGTTAACCATTGGCGTAAGGTAAGTGTATCTATTGATTTCGTTATTATTTATTGCATATACATATATGAGATCATACTAAAGGTAACAATAATTCATGCCAAAGTATTTTAACAGAGACAACCACTGATGGAAATAAATCATCTTTCAAGAAAAGTTATGATTATCTTGTCTACATATCAATATACCAGGAATTTACTTAACGGACTTTTTGCTTGAGTAGCTTGTTCATATCGTCAGCTCCCATTTGATGTAATTTAATGTCTAGTGCACCAACTGTTACCCACTGCAGTGAGTGTTAATAACTCATAAAATTTAAATGGTGGTCAAGCTGCTGGTTATCATTATATTAGCCATTTTATTTATTTCCTCCTCTCCATACGATGATTAGTTTCGTAATCACTACACAGTTTAATAATTTTTTCGAAATCTGTACTGTTGAATTGATTTTTGTTTTGTTTACCTGTTTCACTTGTGTCATAACTGTATGACTTAAAAATCTTTTCATATTATAGTATAACAGAGTTGTTCAATTCATTTCATTTTACTAATATATACAGTTTGTTCCATCTTCGGCCGATGTATGTATATTTGTGCTAGATCCTACATTATTTATGAATAATTGACTATTGCTTAGTTCAGTGAGAAAATTATCAGTTTGAATGTCTTGGTCGTAGTAAGGGTTTACGCCCTCAGAATCAAATTTGGACATTTCCAAACAATGATAAGTAACATTTACAACTTTTTCTACTTGCGAGATCAATATGCTCAATTATTTGTGTTATTTCAATATCAAATATGAAAACCCGTGTAAATCTTTAGTTCATCTTCAAACTGTAATGGAACATTACTTTATATTAACAATAATTTAATTCTCACTACTCTTTATTCAAAGTGTTCCTTCCCCTGTCTCTCTATCTCACACACACACAAATCCCTTATAGTTTGGCAGTCGCAGCAATCCCTGAAGGTCTTCCTATTGTAGTAACTGTCACTCTAGCTATTGGCCAAATGCGTATGGCAGCAAGAAATGCGATTGTTAGACGACTTCCAGCTGTTGAAACTCTTGGTAAGCATTAGTTTTTTAGTAACTTTGTGGCTATTTAGATTTCAACATTATGATTATATACACAATAACAATACTTCATTTCACAATAGCTAGTCCTGAAGTTTTTCACAGTATGATTAAGAAACGTTTTTAATAGCACGTTATGGTTAAGCAATACAACCTTCGATTGCCTACTTTTACGAAACAGCCTGAATGGAGTGTCAACATAAACCAACCGACTATGAAAGGAGAAAAAACTATAGCTAATCTAAAACAGGGGAGGTCTGCAGGTTCTGATTGATTAACAGACTATGTGGAGAATATATATTTAAATAAGAAAGATTAGTTCAGCAAAGAGTTCTCTTTTCGGCGAATTCAGTTTCAAAGCTGTACAATCACAGATATATATACTTATTTTTACAGGATGATAATAATACTGATAATAAACTTCTGTTATACATGGTGACAGTGAGGTTAAATAGACAAAGGTATTAAAAAATATTTTAAAACAAGGAAAGTTTAATAATCGTTTGATTGTTAATGGCTTAAGTATTCATCAAAATATAGATAGGGAAATTATCGTTGGGAAAGGATGGCTCAGCATGATAAGATAAAACGGTGAAATAGAGATGAAATGTAGTCGGAATGATCGTGGAAATAATCTTTCTTATTTAATGTCTTAATGGGTGTATTCCGTTTACTAAAAAATTCCAGGGACCCTTTGACAGTAAAGGAACTTATCTTATCATGCTGAGCCATCCTTTCCCAACGATAATTTCCCTATCTATATTTTGATGAATACTTAAGCCATTAACAATCAAACGATTATTAAACTTTCCTTGTTTTAAAATATTTTTTAATACCTTTGTCTATTTAACCTCACTGTCACCATGTATAACAGAAGTTTATTATCAGTATTATTATCATCCTGTAAAAATAAGTATATATATCTGTGATTGTACAGCTTTGAAACTGAATTCGCCGAAAAGAGAACTCTTTGCTGAACTAATCTTTTTTATTCAATGTCTTAATGGGTGTATTTCGTTTACTAATATATATTTAGTTTACGTACTGAAGCAAAATCAATCTACCGTAATATTATCGTCATTCTGTTTGCTGAATTATCTTACAGCATATAATAAAACTAGCAATAATAGTCATGCGAACGACAAATGTTGTTTAAAAGTTATATTTTAAATTCTTAGAATAAAATAAAGCATCAAGACGTTCGAATCATTAAAATCAACTTCAAATTATGGTATTTCGTCTTTCAAAATTAGTTTACTTCGGTTATTTTCGTATGCAATCCTTGGTAATTTGCTCCTTGTAACACGTTTTAATCACCGCAGTCAATCTTCCAGAATAAATCACCGCCGTTTAAAAGAGTCAACCTTTAACAATATTATGGTCTCTTGATAACGTGAATGTAACTTTTTATATTTCAGACCTTCGTTAGCCATATCTTAGCCGTTTGGTAACGTTAACTCATAACTGACAAACTGTTTGTATAATCTTTTTATCAATGTAAAGTACAGTGTTATTTATCCTTAGGTCATCTTTGAAAGTATTGCTAAGAAAAATTGATGTAATAATACATTGGCTTAAATAATAAAACACCATGAAATGATTCAACTAACATTTACCAAAATGCATTATCTGAATCCAGTAATAATAACAACAAGCAAGTATAAAGTCCATTACATCAGCAAAATTACAATTCTTTATATACCTTTTTAGCTAAACGAAAAATTACCGTGAGAAAGCAGCTGAATATATTAGTATGGGTTGATCTGTTCATCAGTAGGGTGTAACTGTAATCTTGCGGGTTTCGAACCCATCTCTGAGACGTTATCATTGGGCTATTCAGGCCGCGAATGAATTTCAACCTTATTTCTAAACTTAAATGAAATAAAACACGTTTAAAAAATACTTTTCTATACTTGTTTGTCTTATTCAGGTTGTGTAAATGTAGTTTGTTCAGATAAAACTGGAACCATGACGAAGAATGAAATGACTGTATCACATATAGTTACTGGTTCATTAGAAAGATACACAATTCCTATTCAACAAGCCAATAAACACAGTGATACTACTTGTGTAAAGTTAGATATGAATTATGCCAATCCTTCTAATTATTTGACTGTAACTTCTGCTGCCACTCCTACTGCAACCATTAAACTAGATAGCGTTTCACTATCAAATAAATTAATGTCAAATCATATCAATCCTCATTATCAGATGTCAGCAAATGCTAGATCAGTTTCGTTTGATGAATTACGTACACCATATTATTATCCACCATCTTTGGATAGCATAATACAGGTAAGGTTGTAAGATCTGACCTAGTCAATCACTTGTATTCTTAAATATGTTTCTAATTAGAAGTTGTACAGATTTTTATTTTATTTAAAAAAGCACTTAATTTGATTTCAGATAGTCTATTCAATTATTTCATGTGTAAATATGTTCAGTTATCGGTCTTTTTTCTCTTTGTTCTCTTAAGGAAACTTGTTGAAATACTTTATGATGAAAATTCCGTTTTGTGCGAAGCATATAATATTGAATAAAGTCATTAATAATAATAGTCATATCAATGTACCTTACTTGTTTGCTCTTTTCTCATCGCCATCTCTAGTTCACTTAGTTCATGGTATTTAGAAATATGTACTTACTTCATCTAAACAAAAGCCTGCACATTTTTCTCTTCGTATATCTGTGTAGAAATGATTTAATGCAACCAATTTAACCGCTTATCGTTTCATTATTTTGTTTCAATCAACGTTATCTGTTATCACACAAGTTGATCCATATTCCAGTAGTAGTAGTTGTCGTTGTTGTGCTGTTTTCTACATTTTTGCACTCATCATTCTTATTTGCAAAATAAATTTATTCAAGCACAAATTATGTTCAAGATTTGCAAGTTAGTTTTCAATCATAAACTATGATTAACTCACGTTTTTTCAAACAGGAAACGTATATTTTTCTACACAAATAAATCTATCTATCAATCTCTGCAAACTGATGTCATGTTTTCATAAGAACGCCTTCAACCTTTTTTTCAACCTGATTCAGTGTAAGCAAATGAATCTTGTAGTTGATTGTAGCCCAGGGGTTCATTGATATTGTTTAAAGATACTACTTGATTTTATTTTGGATAGTGTCCGATAGTGGAATTCGTGTCACTCTTTTCATTCTGTTATGAACTTGTCAGCTGGATATTAACAACAGAAAAATACATACCTTCACACCTACCGGTAATTACCACCCTCGATGAACATTTTAGTGGTTATCTCAACACAGATATCTAATAAAAAACACTGTGGAGTTTGTAACTCTAGTTATTATTTTCGAGTCTCATTTTTTGTATTAACACGGATTAATGTACATTTGGGTGACAAATCTCAAATAGAACAGCGACGAATTCCTGAATTTTGCTATTATCCACTATTTTAGATGTAAACAGATTTTTCTGGTTTGCCAGATGTGCTAGCATGTTAGTTTATAATATAATCAAACGACATGAAACCTGACAGATTTCTTCTGTACTGTATTCTTTGTTTACTATTTACAGGACCTAATATTTTGACACGGATTTCAAATAATTTTGGTACACAGTGTTTGTTTTTGTCTTTTTTTCTCTTTTAGATTGGTTGTATTTGTAATAATGCTACAATTCGAAATAATCAGTTATTCGGTCAACCCACAGAAGGTGCACTATTAAGACTGGCCTCCCAAGTATGTTACTTTGCTCATTTATTTTGGTAAATTCACTCCAAATATTCCTCTTTTTTAGTCATTGTGGTCATTCTATCGATAGTCTTTTTAAGTATTGTTTACTGAAATACAAAAGGTAAACTAATCAAAGGTCAAAATGGAATCCGACAATTCTTTGTCTCAGCTTGTAACTCGTCAATAATTAAGCAATTATGATATCGAATGGGGATTGGGATTGGTATTTCACAGTATACAGAATATACTGTCCAACCTTATGCATAGAAATGCTATAATTCGTTCCCAAGAACTTGAGTCAATTATTTCCAATAGTTCTCCCATTGATTTCAGTCAGTATGTCGATGAGAACCGTTTATCAACATTCATTAAGAAAATATTTTTATGATTAAGAACTATGGAGTTTCATCGCAGTCGATTTTGCATAATTTACTGACTACAAATGACATAAATCAAGAATGAATTTGTTGGTATCAGATTTCATAAAACAAATCAGTCAATCTTAATCAGTTTTGAGTCTGGTCTTGTTATAGTCCAAAGCCGATAATCAGAAGCAGCGAATTATCGATCGGACCAAGGACGCGTAAAACACGTGCGAGCAGCCTAGAGACCTGATTAGTCCTGCTTTCCACCTAGCCCAGCCAGTTAAGTCCAGAACACCAGTCTCAGCCTCTGCAATATGAATCATTTATTTGAAACATATTCTGTTTATATACCAATCAAGAAGACCACATCGCACCATAAAACAGCCAAATGTCGCTGTGAATGTGGGAGGTAGTGATTAAGAGACAGGGAGTAATTCGAGAATGGAAAATTGTATAATAACAGTTCATAGGTTAAAACAAAGCTTATTATAAGAGAGACATGAATATGAATATTTTATACGAATATTCGTCAAGATTAGAACGAATAGTTTGACAGAAATTGAGCGCCGAGTATAGAAAAGTCATCATATGTGAAAATTATATTTGAAATAATCTCATCGATTGGAATTTAAATAAATCCAACGTTTCGTCCAGCTAACTTGTCTGGACTTCTTCAGGGTAATAATCAAAATCATCAAAGAGATATATAATCTTTTAGCAATCATAATGATACTGTGTTAAACCAATCAAATTTGGGTGTTGGTTTTTGTAAAATAGAATGAAATGAGTCAGTTAACTGCAAATCATGTGAAAAAAGTTCAACTACATGTAAATAATTAACTGAATAACAAAATTGTATGTGTGTGAGTATGTATGTATGAGATCAATTATTGATGTTCTGTGTTGATATGACGGAATAAATAAAAGTGCAAGTTCAAGCCTGAACCGAAAAGATGGTATTCAACTGACGACTACCTGGAAAATTTCGTTTGACAAGTAATTTGAAACCCTATCTTTATTCAACCTGTTTATTTCACATGCATCGTTATTTTGACTGAATTCAATGAATTTTTTAACAATACAATTCGGTATATGTTTGACATGTATATCGATGATTCATTAACAATTTTATCAGTTTAAGTAAATGATTTCGTCGAAAAGAAAAAAATTTTCTTCGCTGAATTCTCTTTTTCTTATTCAATTTTATCAACCTTGAACTTGCACTTTTATTTATTTATTCCTTCATATCAACACAGAACATCAATAATTAATCTCATACATACATACATACATACTCACACACATACAATTTTGTTATTCAGTTAATTATTTACATTTCACTGACTCATGATTTCAATCTGTGAAATTTCTAAAATCTCCACAAAACCCATTCTGATAATAATCAACTGCTCACTAGTGACTGACTTCAGGAAAACTCCCGAAGTTCTAGTGAGAAGCCGTTACTAGTGGAGTTCAACCAGGTCTGTTGTGAGATAGGAACTCACTGAAGACAATGGTGTACGGTGGTGCAATTTCGTGAATTGGTTGAAGTTAGACATTAACACCGTTGGATGCCGGCTCAGTGGTTAAGTGCTCGCGCGCGAAGCCAGTAGGTCCTGGGTTCGAGGCCTGAGTGGTGCGGGGTCGTGGATGCGCACTGCCGAGGAGTCCCATACTAGGACGAAACGGCCTTCCAGTGCTTCCAGGTTTTAAATGGTGGTCTAGCTTCAACTGACTCATGATTTCAATCTGCAAATTTCTAAAAATCTCCACAAAACACATTCTGATAAAAGACTATATTTCTTTGATGATTTTGATTTTGATTATTACCCTGAAGAAGTCCAGACAAGTTAGCTGGACGAAACGTTGGATTTATTTAAATTCCAATCGATGAGATTATTTCAAATATAATTTTCACATATAATGGATATGAATAGTTTAGTTAATTAACAATTATACGACAAAAATATACGCACAGTATTGGTCCATAAATAGATTCCAAAAGATTACCACACATTATTCTTATCGGGACACAACAGGTAAAAATAAGCTGTAGCTCAAGAAGCCAAACCTAATAAGCACTGCCAGATGAAATTAACAAGATAAATTGTGAGAGAATCGAAATAATTTAATGTCAATGACAATCAAAAATTACTGAACATTAAGAATATGATTCAGAAAGGTGAAGTAAAAGGGTATATATTCAGGAATACTGGAACTCAAGATGTACAGGAAGATAATGAGTGGATTCATCTATGCCATTGTGGTTGGCTGTTGACTATGTCACTGAAAGTCTCCAACTACCGATCGCGGTTATCGCGCATAACTTAACGAGGTAGTCTTCATTTACTCAAATAGCTTAAACCAATATTTAATAACTCCTCAAACGGCTACTATATTTTATATCTCCTAGCTTTCTTCCAACTTCCAAATATATCAGCTAACGATGAGCGTTGAAGTAGGCTGTATTTTGGAATAATTAACGCACGTCCTGATCACCTCAGTCGTTGAAAATTTACAGCCTTTTCGACCGATTTGGTATCGTTTAGTTCTTGTTAAGAGTTTAAAGTCGACAATTGGGTGGTTACATAACTAAAAGAGCATTCAAATTCATAGCTGTTTTGACGTTATTTCTTCATGATAATTTGTTCTTATTTGTCATAATATGTAATTCCTTGTCTTTCATATACATCTTGTTGATAATTTTTTCTTCAAAAATAGTTTCATGCATTAGATGAACGTGCATTTTATACTCGTTTACAAGAATGGCCATTTAGTTCCGAGTCAAAACTTATGATTGTTAAATGTGTTCGAAATAATCAATCATCGGTAAGACATGAGTATCATTAAATTAATTTGAGTGTTTTTTTTCCATCAAAACGAATCAAAAATAGTCTCTTTTGTAATATGGATTTTATTTGTCGATGATATATATATCGTATTTAATGTATTACCAAAAAAATATAATCATAAGAAACCAGAAAGCATTGGATTCTAGTGTGGAACTCTTCAGGATTGATGGTTGTGTAAATATCACAAGTCATTCAAGATTAGAAAGCTGAACCATCGAATATTTTACGGTTCGGGATGCCTGATTAAGCTAAAAGATGTATTCTCTTTCTTTACGCTTATTCAAGCAGCTGTTCAATTGGGATGACTAGTAATATGTTATTAACAAACTGATTAAATATGTACAGAAATCATTGGTATATATATATATATATATATATGATTCTGACTGAAACGATGACATGCAGTTTAAGACTTTGATTGAGAGCATGATTAACTTCTCCCAATAACGTGTCTCATTTATAATTTCTCATCTACAAT
This sequence comes from Schistosoma margrebowiei, assembly GCA_944470205.2. Classification (NCBI taxonomy): domain Eukaryota; kingdom Metazoa; phylum Platyhelminthes; class Trematoda; order Strigeidida; family Schistosomatidae; genus Schistosoma; species Schistosoma margrebowiei. Next base: position 15,400,681 of record OX104024.1, read on the forward strand.
GTGACCGTGAAACGGTATGTGGGTGCATGCATGTGATGTACCTAAAATATTGGCCTGTCAGAATATCAACCTAGAATAATTATAAAATAATTCTGTTTCATTCGTGAATTGATGCATCAACTAAAGAATCATAGAAGATGAGATAGCTCTAGACCTTCATGTCCTTTCTAGCTTTGAACTCCTTATAAGTCTGAACCCTTATGAGATCGAATCCAGGATATTGTGATCCTACTATGGGTATGAAACCTGTAAACCTTCAGTTCAAATCGGAATAGTCCCCTTTTTTAAATTCACTCATTTTGCAATATCTGCATTGATAGTCCATTGATACGCCTAATTTGAGATATAATTGCAGTTTGTTAGTTACGGATCCTCAGTAAAATCCATCTGAGAAGTAATCGACATTGAGAATATGCGTTGTCCGTTATCTGTTTATAATACCAATGTGCAAGCTTCCTATACACGACCCTAGCCGGTTATTTGAGCGAGAAGAAAGCTTATTAGGCTAAATCGAATGTATATAATAAGAGCGTGAATTTAAGACAATCTGATAATCGTAACAAGAAGTTCATAGTGTCAGGTTTCGAACGTTTCACACTAATAACTTAAAACCGAAACTTTGCTGCAATACTACATAACATTGCACAAAATTTCATAACTTTTCATATTTTTGAAGTGGAAATACAGTTCCTTTGCACTAGCTTTTCTCTCACTTCATAATATAAACTAATTCTGTGTTTGTTCATCTAGCCGAAAATACTTAATTAACGCCCTGACACAGTTTTCATTTGTATCTGACTTATATTTTCATTTAAGTGTTTATTTAGTCACTGTATTTGTATTCATTTTTTTTCACAGACTCCTGATGAACCAGTCTACTTTGCTAAAGGAGCTGTAGACCAATTGCTTAATCGTTGTGCCTTTACATCTTTTTCAAACGATTCTGCAATTTCAATGCAATCATCACCATCTGATGGTCATCCATATATGTTATCGAATCGTTATTCTAATAATAGTTCTATAAAGCCAATGGATTTAGAGACTAGAAAAGCAATACTTAATGAAGCATCCATACTTGGTAACTTAGGTTTACGTGTATTAGCATTGGCTAAAGGTGTTAATTCTGAACAGATGATTTTCCATGGATTAGTTGGTTTAATTGATCCACCACGTCCGGGTGTAACTGAGTGCATTCGAATATTAAATGAATCTGGTGTTCGCGTGATTATGATAACTGGTGATGCTAAAGAAACTGCATGTACAATTGGTGAGTACTGGTAATATAGTAATTGATTTAACGTTTTGCTGTTTATGTTTATACGAAATGTGATGATATACTTTGAAGTATTCTGTTTGTTGATCGATTTCGAACTGCAATCATCATTGTTAAGTTTGGTTTGTATTTATCGTTAATTTCCACTGTATTAGTAAGCAATTCTCAATAAATAAAAATATAATGAATACATTATTAGTATCACTTTATCGTCAGGGCTAACTGAATTCTTTCCAACACTTCCTCAATTTGTTCATCAGATCAATATTGATTCAGCGACAACAATACACACTGTACTTTGTTCCTCATCACATAAGAGTTATTAGTAAGCATCACTGATTCTGAGTTTTGTACATGTTCAAGGTTAAACCTACCTTTCTGTAGTGTTATCCATCATCTTAATATTTATAAGTATTTATTTGAGATAACCTTTTTTTAATTGTTTTCACTGTGGTCATTAATTTTACAAATATAATATTAATTGTGTGACACAAATTCTGTACAATATAGATATTAAGCATTGTGCATCACATAAATTAATGTAATAAATATTAATAGATTTTACTATCAAGATTTCACATTAATGATAAAAATAAGTCACTTTTGAGGTAAATAGTGACTAATTAAAATCGACTTTTAGAAATTTTAAAATTAATAATTGGGATAAATAAAATTAGGTAACACAGGTTAAGAAGAATGGTAATAGTAATGTCATCACATCAGAGTCATTTGTATTTAAGGGTAACCGCGACAGATTCAGTTACCCTCTAATACTACATACTCTTATATTTTTTGTGCACAAAGAATTACTAGATATGTGTCGAAAGAGAACGTTATATTTGTGCAAGGAGAAAACTAGGCACCAACGAAATGGCTTACCTGATTAAATGATGAGTATGCAAGGTGAAATTCTAGATGAAATCGACCCTTGTATATATACCTTCAGTCAGTTTAGCCTCTTAAACTAACGAAGTTGGTACCAATACTTACTGAAATATTTATTCTGAAGAATCATTTAGTGCTACATTTACAAGAGGTTACGTGAATCTGGAATAATATTAATCTAGTAAGATATAATAAAAATGAAATAGGATCCAGTTTCCTCATTAGCATAATCGTATCAGATGTACCCATTAGGCTATCTAATGAATAATCTGAAAACATAATCCTTTTCTAATACTAAAATGCAAAATGATACTTCTTAGTATCAGATCTCCACCTATCTGCATCTCGAATTGTAAACTAGCAGCTATCCGTTAATATTGTTCCATCCCTACATCGGATTGTAACTCAACGGTTGAATTATTTTATTTTCAACCTCTGATCTTTCAAGAGGGCTAGGTCATATCCTTCTCCCTTATTAATTGTGTTTTGATACTGAATGCAACAAGTCATATTTGTCTCTTCATAGAATAGGATATTCTCTACATTTCCGTTGCTCAGTGCATACCAGTGACTGGACACCGTACTATTTTGGGGAGTCTACATGAAAATCCAATCATGATCAATTGTCATAGTGAAAAAACTTGCCTTTCACTAGGTCTCATAAACGTTGATTACGTTTGGATCATTCTTGTTCCGAAAAATCTCTCCCTCGTAACAATATAAATATTGTCTAGATTCGAATGTAGTATACTAATTCCTTTTATTGTTATAGTTCAATATTTGTTTGTAAAATTGTTCGTTTATACTTGTGTTTTCTGTCGATATTGATTTTATTAATTTAGGCTCTCGTTTATCTCTTTATCGTCCTGGTGATCTATGCCTCAGTGGTGAAGAAGTAGAAAGAATAAGCGTTGAACAATTAATGTCAGTTGTACGTAATGTTACTGTGTTTTATCGATCCGGACCGAAACATAAGTGCAAAATCGTCAAGGTAATTAATTACCCAATAATTTACAAAACGTACATCATATTAAGTATTTTCCTGTTTTTAGTCGGTATTTCTTTATTTTCGCATTGTATGTGAATGAAATAACTAATCAGCATTATTCAGATTATCTTTCACGTATGTAGACTGTGTTTTGGTCAGTATCCAGCGGATAAAATCCAATATGCAGGTTTCCCCAGCACATATGACTGGTCTGTCGATGTTTATCTGAATCTGTGTTGATTTTCCCATAGAAATTTGAACCTCTCTCCTTTTCAGGATGATCAATTAGAGAGTACCAAGACTCGTAATCCAAATGATTTTTCTTTTAATAAGGTCCGAAAAGTGGAAATCTCACATGATATGTTTTTGAACTGGTCACGGTGTAAATCTATTCAGATGTTATCTTTTGTGCTATTCCCGAACGTTTTATGTTCATGGTTTGCTTGATCAGTGAACAATAGTTGAGTCAGTTGCCCGATCATAAGCGACAAAGTAGCTAACGCATCGGTTTAAGTTGCCATGCAATGTCACAACGAGATGAACCTCAGAACACTAGGAGTAGTAACAGTATTAATGGTAGTAAAGATCTGGGATAGGCAGAATGAATTCGTGGAATAGAAAAGTGTAATATAATTTTAAAATTCAAGGGAAGACTAGTGAGGTGATTTGTCCTATTACGACCAATTCTGAGCCATGCCAAATATTGTGTTATTTATCTATTCCCCTTTAGTCCCATTTTGTATATTTTATTTTTCAACTCATACAGCAGCTTGCTCATGGTGCAAATATTGTTTTATCTAAGCTACCTCAATTCACTGACTGGTTGAAATTTGAAAGATACCACCAAATACAAGTTTCAAACCAGCCTTCGTGAAACGACGTTTACTATTCAAACTGGCATTCCTCGACGTTCGCATACTAATGCAGACCGAACAAAAAATAGGGTTTGGTATGTCTTTAGAAAGTCTCAACATCTATATCTGTAGTCTATCCAAGGCTCGTATTCATGACTAGTGAAGTATCACAAATTCGCTCTCCTCTGTAGATTCGAAAGGCTTGTTCTGTGTCTACTTGTCCGGGGATCCTGTGGCACCTTCATCTGGCTTTGGTGTCGCACTAAGCTTTAGAGCTGAGGTAACACTGATCGGTTGGATCTCCATTAACAGTCGATTATGTACTTTTAGATTAGAAAGCCCCATCAAACAACGAAGAAATCGGTGTGAGAAACGATTTCTTTGTGTTATCTGCGTCTACGTCCCGACAGATTGTAGCCTGGATGAGTCTTACCACCAGTTAACCGTTTTTTTTTACACAAAGTGCGTCCGGCAGATATTGTAGTACTAGTCGGAGATTTGAATGAGCAGATTAGGTGGTCTATCGGGACTCACTGGTCGCAGATTGGATAACGGTGAGAGACTGTTGTAACATTTCAAATGGGACGGAATTTGTACTCATTAATTAAATTATATACAACATTCAGACACTTTACAAGCTTACTAACTCTTTCAATACTAATCTTGTAAACAACTTGTTTGTAGAATTTAACATATGAATATAATTTTATAAGGACATAACACTGTAGTTTACGAACTCAAGATAATCATTCTTGATGAACTGTCTTGAGTAACAAATCTGATAAAATCGGTGATGTATTAAAACAAATAAATGGAAGGGATTTGTTGAACATGTTATTTAGTTCGATATTATAGGAAATAGTGTTTGTGTTCGGGTGTCTGCTCTGTTTTAAAATGTAGTTTCTCAAACTACTGTACTTTTACACAAGATTATGCTTTAGTTTTCCGTATTATGTTTTGATTTATCCGATTCGTGTATATTAGTTTACATCACGGACTGATTAACTCGATAATCGTCGAAAACCAGAAAGCACTAAATAGCTGCTTCCAGCTAGTATGAAACTCATCACCAATATGCATTTGCAACCCTTCCAGGATTTCCACTTTAAGGGCTTTCTAACTAGCTTATTTAAATAATCTTAAATATGAAACTCGAATTCTCGATAGCAATTGATAGTAGTTGCACAATATCAGAAATTGACTGGAGTTCGAAGTGTGAGCCACTGCATAGCAACTCACTGAATTTAAAGTCGTACTGGTCTCTTGACATTTTGAGTTTGACTCTTGGTGACCTCTTGTATCCCCACCGCTTAGGAGAACCCTCGTACTTGGACGAAACTTGTCCAATGCTTCTTTGTTTTCAAATAGTTGTCCAGCTAAATTCACTGCCTAATGTAAATTACAAATTTATGGTTCTCGACAAACTACACTAATGATTTTTCTGTCCATGATATCAAAATAACACTCAAATCTACGTTTATCGTCAAAATTTTGATCTCTAACTTGTTTTTAACCTTAAAAAATCATTTTATAACTCTAAATTGTCTAATCTATAATTCATCTTTTCTCGCCTATAAGGCTCTACAACAATCCAATTTAGTTGTCGCAATGACTGGTGATGGTGTGAATGATGCAATCGCATTAAAGTCATCAGATATCGGTATTGCAATGGGTCGTACAGGAACAGATGTATGTCGTGAAGCTGCTGATATTGTTTTATTAGACGATAATTTTGCCACAATTTTAGCTGCGATGGAAGAAGGCAAAGCATTATTTCATAATATTAAAAATTTCATCGGCTTTCAATTAAGCACGTAAGTTGGTCGGTGGGTGCACAAATAATTTCTTTCTTTCATTTGTTCTTCATTCCTACTACTTAGCAGTTGAATGAGTACTTCTTTGGGTTTGGTGATTTTTCTGTTTACAAGTAATCATTCTTTGATTTTCTTTATAAAAAAATGAATATTAATAGACAAACCCGGTAAAAATTATGCCGGCTTATAAAAATGTTATGTATAATTCACACTCATTAGAAATTTACTTTATGGTTAGAAATAACTCAACAATTTGCTTGCATTTGTTGGTTAAAGCAATTAACCAATATATTTTGAAAATGCCATACTACATTAAACTATTTATAGATTAAAGCTAGCTACTGTCAGTTTAACGCATTTAAATATGACCTATAAAACGGATGTTTAAAGTGATATGCATTTCATCATTATTTTTTATGTCGCTTCAATCAGTAGTTGGTGAACATACTAGTCTTCACCTACCATCTTGCTTTGTTGCTCGCATCGGTATACTAGTCATGTTCCATCGCAATAACTGTCAGGTAGCAGTTATTCCGCAGTCATAACAAACGGCTGTACTGTTTTTGGTATCACCATTATATCACAACAATTGGCTAACTATTAATTAGAACACGAGTATGTTCTCGTAAATCATCCTATAACGGATCGTTATAAAATAATCGAGAGTATGAATAATTTATGAAAATAAGGGGATTCGTTTTTTAACCAAAAATGATGTGAATTATTCTATTTTGTTTACGGGTACCACATTTTGTGCTTATCCTGTTATAGAGAATGATCTAAATATGTTTGTGCTAGTTGATTATGTCATGAACTCACCGTAGATTATTTCATTATTCTCTTTTTTTGTAAAATTGTTCACTCAAGGGTTCTGTTACTTAACAACCCATGTATATCATTGTAAGCTTAATCTTGACAGATAAATAATTTACCGTAGTAACCAACTGTAGAAGGAACTGTAACTTTAGTATAATTTCAAAAAAGATTTACCAACCTTACAGACTGCTCATGTTATATACTCAAATTCTTACCTGGCCGTTTAAATGTTTAAAACATGTGACATTCACCCTTGATAGTTTTACATACTAACCCTCATTATTCCCATTAAGAAATTTTTTGCTTAGCGTCATGTATATATTTTTTCGGTAACACGTCATTCCATAACTTATTTTTACAGGTCTATAGCTGCTCTAGCCTTAATTGCTTTATCCACATTACTTTCACTTCCAAGTCCATTGAATGCTATGCAAATTCTTTTTATTAATATACTAATGGATGGTCCACCTGCTCAAAGTCTAGGCGTAGAGCCACCAGATCCTCACGTGAGTTCCGTTCATTACTCCTATTTTTAAAATTAAAAAAACCTATGACATTCATACTCTAATCCTCTCTAATTTTATACAGATGGATAGATAGGTAGATAAGACTCGTATTTGGTAGTTGGAGCTGGTCAATAAGAAACCATGAACTTCGTGCTAGGCTTCTCTCACCACTAAAGTGTACCTGCAATCTTGAACTAGCTCATACATATTAAGTGAAAGAATGTTCACCGTCAAAACAATTTGGCTTAATTAACCAGCGAACAATCTCGAGTAATTTTTATTATGTGATTATACACGCACAGCTTGTATCTACTCATACTTTGGTTGTTACTCCATTTAGATTCCTTCTGGTAGGTTGAAAATTGGATAGTATTGCTATTGCCTACACAGACCAATATAGTTTGAAACCAAGTCCATAAAATTGTACTGGATAAGTAATTTAAAATAAGCTTTTAAAATCTGTCAACTAGGTTTACTGACTTTTGTTTGACCAATAATTAATTGTCATTGAATGCTTCTGTATTGTGAATATAATTATTTTTTTTATTGCATCATTTTTGTCATCTTGTCTGTTTTCTTCTGGTAATGTAGGTAGTTAGACAACCTCCCAGACGAGCAAATGATTCTATTTTGGATGGTCGTTTAATGTTCAATGTATTGACAGCTTCATCACTAATTGTCTCTGGTACTTTATGGATTTTCTTTAGAGAATTGTCTGATAATAAAGTTACACCACATGATACAACTATGACTTTTACATGTTTCGTTTTATTTGATATGTTCAACGCATTAAGTTTTCGATCACAGGTAATAATAATAATAATCTTTATTATCAATATTATTATTATTTCTTTGTTGTATTCATTAGGATTTGTTTTAAGAAGGAATAATCAGTACTGTCCGTAGGCTACCGAATTTTCATATTTATGGTTTGTTTAATAATCGAAGGAACTAATCTAAGACAATTGTTAGTTATGAACATAGATAAACAAATAAGCAGTCCTATTGTTCTGAATCCTCACTTCCTTTATTTAGTCTGACTTTGATGGTCCATCTTTATTCAGTAGCTACTAACTTCTGAAAGTTGTAATTTCCGTATAAGTACACAGATGCTCGATAATTACGTGACAACACCCCTCACATTCGGAAGCGATTTTCCACTAGTTTCTGGTCTATGATTCTACCATAACATCAGATCATCCATTATACGCATCAAACCTGACAGTTTTCGTGAAGTAAAAAATATGTTATGTGGTAACTAAGAAAAGTGAAATGATGAAGCAGCTAAGAAACCTAACTCCTTAAGATTCCTAAAAGTGTTTTAATAATAGAAATGGAGATGAAGTAAATATATTACTACAAATGAGGATTAATTTTCAGACGATAAGGTCGATGCATCTTAAATTGTGAGATACAGTTCTAAAGACCCCAGTTCACATATATTGGGCGGATTATGTATCTGTTGTCCGTTAATACAAACAGACAATAGATGCATTTGATCTGCCTCTTAACTTATTATGCTACATAAACTGTTGGTAATAAGTTCAAATCCTCAATGATTAAAGCTATCAACTTTCAATTACTGGGTTCCAAACCTACTTCGGTTCCCGTCACCGAAGTTAATATCACTAACTCTGATACATACAAAATTGTAACCGAATATTAAAAATTGAAATTGGTTACCAAATTGTTTTGATTTCTTTAACAGATTCCAAGATACCACTGTTAGAAACAACCTTGACACTATTGACTACCGTTACTATATAAATATAATTATCATCTTTATTCTATCCAATATGAAAAACAATTTTACTAATGCAAAAGTTACTGATTTTTCCACAGGAGGATTATAAAACTTGTATATTATATTTTATCATGAACCTTCATATGACAAAGCAGTGCACCTCATCCCCCTAATTCATGAATACTTCCACGGAATCATTTAGTCTCATATTTACACAACATTACCCTTTACTCCTTATCGGATGTATAATACAATCTGTTGGTAAATTTCACTTGCTACGTTCAGCTTTGTATGCTTCCCTATAACCCATATTATTTGTGTATGGATCACTAATACTAACCAGCTAGCCAAACCGTAGTAGATCGAACTGATTTCAAATTTAACAGTCAGTAATTGAAAATCAATAACTGTAGCTGTCAAGTTACCCCTTCTCATGTCACTTTTTTTATAGAATAAATCGATCTTCTCATTGGGATTTTTCTCTAACCGTCTGTTTGTACTAGCTGTTGGGTTGTCTTTATTTGGTCAGTTATTGGTAATATATTTCCCACCATTGCAAGCTGTCTTTCAAACTGAAGCATTGACATTAAAAGGTAAATGGTTGTGTTTTTTCTTCTATATACTTCATATGATTATTTCATTCAGTCAGTCAGCCAGCTACAACGTAGGACCAGGCACATATATGCATCGGTCCAGGTTTCCATACCTCATTAGCACAGCAAGATGAACACCGGATTCATAGGAGTGGTTAGGTTAAAGGTGGTAATATATAGGAGAAAGATTGCATATAAGGATACAGTACAGGAATATAGAATTAGTTCTTAGAAAGAAAGATATGAAGCGATTTTAATCTCTTAGTTTAAGGGAAGTCAGGGAGTGTATACACCGACGCCATTGTGACCGATTCTGAGCCATGTCACCAAGAGTCTCCAACCATTGGTTACGAAAGTCACGCGGACCTCAACCAAGTAGTCTGAATCTACCAACATGGCTCAGACTAGAGGTTAGTGTCTTCAAGCACTGATGCCACGTTTTGGTTTGGCCGCCCCTAATTCTCTTCCAACCATCTCTAACACCCGTTAGCATTGCACGACGTGGTAATCGGTGTTCAGGCATACGTAACACGTGGCCCAACCATCTCAGTCGATGAAGATTAACGACCTCATCAACTGATTTACCATCATTACCTAATACCCTGAGTCTAACCTCACTATTACTTAGCCGGTGATCCCAACAGACGCCAGCAATATTTCTAAGGCATCTGTGGTCAAATACTAGTAGCTTACGAGTGTCTTCTACTCTTAATGGCCATGTTTCGCTGCCGTAAAGTAAGACAGAACGGACTGCCGCGCAGTATACTCGTCCTTTTATTGATAGACGGATATCTCGCCTTCGCCACAGGTGACGTAAGTTGGCAAAAGCCAAACGAGCTTTTCGAATCCGTGCTGAGATTTCGTCCGATACCAACCCATTAGGGCTGATCAGACTTCCAAGATAAGTGAAGTTGTCAACGCGTTCGACCACTTCACTCCCTATCCTTAGTTCAGGTGTTGACGCAGGCCAGTCGTGAAGCAACAACTTGCATTTAGAGGGAGAGAAGCGCATTCCAAACATTCTGGCATTGTTGCTTAGTGCTACCAAAAGACTCTGCATTTTATCAGCGTCTTCACCAAACAGGACTATATCATCTGCGTATTCCAAGTCGATAAGTGGACCTCCTGGAAGGAGATCAATACCCGAGAACTCAGTCGACGAGAAAGTTAAACAAAAATGGAGAAAATGGACAGCCTTGACGGACGCCACTTGAGGTTGCAAAAGTAGATGACAGTTCGCCATAAGCTCTGACTCGACTAGTAGTGTTCGAGTAAAGAGCCTTCACAAGGTTTATGTACTTCTGAGGTACGCCTTTCAATGACAGACACTGCCACAGAATCTCGCTGTCTACAGAGTCAAATGCTGCTTTTAAGTCAAGAAAGACCACCATTGTCGGACGTCGATAAGCATGCCTGTATTCTAGAACCTGACGAATGGTGAATATGTGGTCGATGCAGCCACGACCAGGTCTGAAGCCAGCTTGGTTTTCTCGTGTTTGCAGTTCGCGAGTCTTAGTTAAGCGTCTGATTATTATTGAGGTTAGTATTTTAGATACTATATTTGTTAAACTAATCCCTCTGTGGTTGTCACAGGATGATTTTGATCCTTTCTTATACATTGGGACGATAAGTGATGGCGACCAGTCAGATGGTATAACATCTAACTCCCAGATCTTAGCTAAAATATTAGTCAACCTAACCGCTAAAATTGGACCACCATCCTTAAAGACTTCTGGAGCCAGTCCATCTGGACCAGCTGCCCTTCCTCGTTTCAGATTAGCTATAGCCTTTTGAACTTCTGCTAGAGTTGGGGGACCTACTTCAATGTTCCATTTACACTGTCTGGGAATGGACGGTAGTTGTAAAGTCGCTGAAGGGCAGCTGATATGATTATTTACTAGTTTAGTAACCTGTATGGACATTCAAGGAGTTACGTCTTCACCATTTTACTTTCCTGAGTACTTCTGACGTCTTAAGTTTAACTGAGATGTACAGATATAGCCTTAAACTTAATTTTCCTGCTAGTTGACACTAATCAACGAAGCGTATGTTCACTTTCCAGGTAACTAATTTTTCATGTGATGTTTGGGCCCTCATGAATCAGTGTCGTAGTTCGAAACTTTACTACTGATTTATTTTACCTGTGACTGACTTGTATGATTGAGTTTCCCGATTGATCAATACTACAATGACTACAAAAATACTACATTGGTTACTGTTTAGTGATCATATTAATTGTAAATCACTTTTATATTGAATATCTCGATCTGCGTAACATATAAACTGTTCACTTTGATCCCCAAAGCTGGATGTGTCTTTTTGCTTGCTAGTAAGTTACGATGCGCTATCACTCTGAACACATTAAAACGTCTTAATTTTAATGTCAATTTAGTAAAAACAAAACAATATTTAATTATCCATCGTTTGCAAATTTTCTTTCTTTCTTTTCTATAGATTTAGTTTTATTAGTTTGTTTAACGTCATCGGTATTTTTCGTGTCTGAACTACGTAAACTTGTGCGCATACGTTCAGATTTCTATTTCTGGGCTACATATTTTTTGTCGTTTATAAAAATACCAAGACGAGTAAAAATGGATGGAAATATGGTTTGATGTGTTGATTTTTATGCCTTGTTAAAATAATGTCCTTTTCCTATAAACAGAAAATAAACGATTTTATGTTAAGATATACACGCACACATTACGGAGTTTACTTTTTATATTTATATGTGACGTATACACATTTGTAATAATTTTTAAATGTATCTTATTTAGGTAACAATCTATCTCAAACCTACTTTAATTCTCCTATCTTATAGTAAAATACTAACAGTTGAGAGAATTGTATGTATCTATTTCTTTGCTAATGAAAATAAAATACCATTCTGCCTGTACATTAAAGTATGTTTGTTTCAGTTATATTTCTCATTTTCTTTCTATCCCCATTTTCATGTATTTTTGTCGTATCATATATGGTGCCATTTTATTATCCTTTGGTTTATGTCAATATTATTTTTTTTAAAAATTTTCTGGTCATCTATTTTGCTTCAATTATGAATACTGATTCGGTTTGTTCCTTTTTTTTTGTAAAAAATTAATAAAGTTTATGTCCTGTTTCCAATTGCTTTTGTTTCACTCACCTTTTTGTACTTATATGAATGCTTCTCATAATCCAATGTACTAAGTTAATGTCGCTTCTTCTTTCACTTGTGATTTGTTATGCTGAGATTTCTAGATTTTATAAAAAAAGAATTCTGTACGTGTGTATGTCGATAAAAGTCAAATGATATTCCTTCGATCTTATCATCACCATTATCACTAATAATATTCATTCACGCAGTAATGTACTTACTGTTCTCATGTATCTTCTGTTTCTTTTATACTCACTATTCGTCTTTCTAAGATATTCAAGTCAGTGTTTTGTAGTAGAAATAAAAAGTTGTTTTCTTGTTCTGATTTGTTCAGTGTTTTCCTTTCGGATATACTAATGGATAACAAAACGGTTTAAGTAATGGTTCTCAGATTCTCAGGGTCGTCTTAACGATTAAAAACTGAGTTTTTAACTTCTACGCTAAACCTTTGAACATTGTTTCATCTACTTCCTTCTAGACAGTTGGATATTATTACTGGCCGTTATACAACAACTATTCAAAACTGAATACACAATCCTGTACTTGGTAAATAAGTTACATTAATGCAATACTATTCGGGTTCAAATATTTCTGCACTTACGTTGGTTTAAGTAGTCGTTTAGTATCACTAACCGGTGTGCAGAAAAACTATGATGCAAAGCGTCGACTGTACGAATCTGTATTTAGTTCTTGAGTTGCAATAAGATAAAATGAAAACTTGGAATAATAAAGCATTTATCAAAATTTATATCGTCGGAATAATGATTGTCAAGAAATAACTAAGTACATTTTTATTCTACGACCATTGTTAAATGTAATCTTTATTCTTTGGAAAGATATTTGAAATCGTTCATTTCATCAAATTAATGAGTACCATAGAGTCAATCGTGTACATGTTCTACCAAGAACTAACCGTTAACGCTGATAAATATGTACCTGTTAATGTTATTGATCATATTACCACACTGCAGTTGGATAGTGCATCTGATATTACTCCGATTTCTCGCAAAACTTGGTATTCATCCTACTACCGATTGGATAAAGAAGACATTGAGCATCCCAATCAAAATTTCAGTAATCAAATGCTTTGTTAAGTTCAGTGATCCAATGATAAAATATAGATCCTATGTTACCTATGAGACTTTCAATCTGTTAGGTCTTGATTAGCTCAAAAATATTCGACCTGCTATTCATTCCCATTTGTACTCAAGTATCCCATCCAACTCTCCAGCAATGTTCTTATTACCATATCATCAAGAAACTTATGCAAGGGTTTCTCGATGTTCAACAAAATAATCACAAGAGGAAGGCGTGATGTGTAGAACCATCTAGAATAACCTGGAACCCGTTGAACCTATCTTCAGAAAAACTCGCACTTCATTTGACGCCATATATCCGCAGATAATATAACGAGACCATAACCCCGAAGTAGGGAGAACCGAACGTCAACTCCCGGTTAGGTTACCTGTATGTACAAGAAGCGTCTATTTGTTCTTGCCTACCTGGGTAGTGGGCTTCCTCGTTAAAAGGGTTGGTGATATAGTTAGTCAGCCGCAACCGAGTAAGTGTAAAAGAGGCGACAGATAGACCCCTAAAAGGTTATCAGGAAAATGTTTCTTTCCTCAACGCCTACAGTCAAATTCAAGAATAGGACCTATTTTTCATTAAGGGAATGTGATAGAGCGGGGTAATCGATAGTTAGCAAATCAGTAGATCACATCCCAATCGAATGACACATCTATGTGATTGGCAAAGAACTTATGTTATATATATGAGTATTAATGCATGTAGTCCGTTTAGTTCAATAAACTTCTCTGCGTTAGCTCAAGTAGCCATACCGAATTGTTATTACAAAATGAAATTAACAAAACCAATAGCAGAGTAGTCGAAGTAATGGAGAAATGATGATTAGAAAGATTATGCATTTAGAGTATAAGTCTAAGAGACCGAACAAAAAGGTATGTGCGATGTAATCTTGGAAATGGACATCTAGAATAAGGTACTATGCGTTTGTTGCTTTTATTAATACATGAAACAACAGAAAAAGTAATCTGGACCGGAAATCTGCATTCCAGTAATGTAATGTAAATGCGGAATTCACAAACTTCTTTGTGAATATTTATAAGTTAAATGACATTGATTGAGGATCGAACACAGGGACAATGATGTAAACATATAGTGGACAAAAACACCAGTAGGAACAATCCAACGCATTGATACATACAAAACCCTAGAACCATACAGTAAATACTTCATTTGCAAAATATCGTTCGGTTGTCTCAGACTTCACTGTTCCTATCAACAATCAATTGAATGGAATTCATCACTCTACATCAATTTCATTGACTACGAAAAGGCATTTGATAGCGTGGACAGAACAACACTATGGAAACTTCTTCGACACTACGGCGTGCCTCAAAAGATAGTCAATATCATACAGAGTTCATATGATGGATTACACTGCAAAATCGTGCATGGAGGACAGTTGACAAAGTCGTTCGAAGTGAAGACCGGTGTTAGGCAAGGTTGCTTACTCTCACCTTTTCTCTTTCTCCTGGTGATCGACTGGATCATGAAGACGTCAACATCTGAAGGGAAACACGGGATACAATGGACATCTAGGATGCAGTTGGACGATCTAGACTTCGCAGATGATCTGGCCCTTCTATCCCAAGCGCAACAACAAATGCAGGAGAAAACGAACACTGTAGCAGCAGCCTCAGCAGCAGTAGGTTTCAATATACACAAAGGGAAGAGCAAGGTTCTCCGATACAACACAGCATGCACCGATCCAATCACAATTGACGGAGAAGATTTGGAAGATGTAAAAACCTTTACATATTTGGGCAGCATCATTGATGAACAGGGTGAATCTGATGTAGATGTGAAGGCACGGATCGGCAAAACAAGAGCAGCACATTTACAACTGAGGGACATCTGGAACTCAAAGCAACTGTCAACCAACACCAAGGTCAGAATTTTCAATACAAATGTCAAGACAGTTCTACTGTATGGGACGGAAACCTGAAGAACTACGAAAGCCATTATCCAGAAGATACAGGTGTTTATTAACAGTTGTCTACGCAAAATACTTCGGATCCGTTGGCCGGACACTATTAGCAACAACGTACTGTGGGAGAGAACAAACCAGATCCCAGCGGAGGAAAAAATCAGGAAGAAGCGCTGGAAGTGGATAGGACACACATTGAGGAACGCACCCAACTGCGTCACAAGACAAGCCCTCACATGGAATCCTCAAGGCCAAAGGAAAAGTAGAAGACCAAAGAACACATTACGCCGAAAAATGGAAATAGACATGAAAAAGATGAACAAGAATTTGAAGGAATTAGAAAAGGAGGCTCAGGACAGAGTGGGTTGGAGAATGCTGGTCGGCGGCCTATGCTCCATTGGGAGTAACAGGCGTAAGTAAGTAAGTAATCATTCTCTTCACGACCTTCTGTCGCCACTTCGATTGGTGGTATATGCTAATTATGTTTGTCGACATCAGTAGCACAAAGTAAAATTATTTAAAATGTTGTCGTTTGTACACGTTTGCGTGCTGTGAACTGTTCATCACTTTCACGTATAAAAATCCCTACAAAATAATAAGTACGCTGAATTAGAACGAAGCCATAACAGTAAAATTTGGAGCATAAATCTAAATCCCTGTTCTATACGTGGTAGAACATCCATTGGAATTTCGTGAACTGAAGTTCATCATGTTTTGTCTCCGATCTACCATTCATTGTAATCTGAATCTAATATTGAACTAGAAGGAATTTATTTTATTTTGCGAATCGTGTGCTTAGTGGTTTCAACCAGTCAACTGTGTAAAATACTTATTAAGTTGTTTATGGAATTTTTAATTGTTTACCCTAAAAATATTAATGGTACTAATCATGAACACTTTCTTTTAACCCATGCAACGAATGATATTACAGTTGTTTATCCATAATTAAGTGTATCTATGAGTTTAACATCAATCACCACGTAGTATATACACTTTAAAATACTTGCAATAATTGCAATCAATTTACACTATAAAAAGCCTTAGTCTATTTTATGTTTAATCTGCTCACTTAACAAAAAGCAATGACTAGTCTGTTCTGTTAAGGAAGGAAACTAACATACTTCTGTAAAGTTGCTTTTAAAGAAACGCTTTCCGGTGAGAACAATGTTAGATCTGGCAAATATAAATATGTTGATTCAAGATATTTCACTTTATATCCTCAAATATAATGGAAAGTTTGCTGGATAAAATTATAATACACCCTTGAGATGACAATATAGTAAACAAGTGAAGTGTATGGGATAACACAATGTCTCAAGCCTAGAATACTCTCGCCTTCCCTACTGCAGTTTATTTTGAACTGTGTTACTCGAAGTTTGCAACTAATAATTATAACTAAGAGCCATATTTATGAAGCCTATACCTCAGTACGTTACTCAAATTAAGAGTCAGTAATTTCATTTGCCGATGTTGCGCTACGATTTGGTCACCTTACATATATTCAGCCCAACTCAGTATAGTTTACCACGTTAAAAAAGCCGTGGCATATTTTCCAAATACCCGAGTCAATAAAAATTTACAACTATACTAATATTGCTTAATCGATGTTTCCACTACTTATATATAGTGCTCGGAATTAATCTACTCAAATGCTTACGGACTACATGTCTCTCTTGCTTTTCAGAGGATTTCCTCACAGCCGTAAGATATAATCTATAGTGAACTTCTATGTAGCGAATGGAGGTGACCTTATAGCACGTGATTTCGTCAGTTGATTTCCATACTTCCCACCTGTCTTCTGTTCAGGGCTTAGGCATAAGAAATTTTTGGGTAACCAGATAATGCTTAGAAGGCAGTGTCACATTTTCTTATACCAGACATATCAGTAAAGAAATAGATGAAAACGAGAATAGGATTCATCAGGTTCAGTGTTGCCGTTCATTTCTTCCAAAACCAGAAGGTCCTACCTTGAATGAAATTATGGGTTCACACTTTCGATTACTTTTAAATTAGTGTCCGTAGTGAAAATCGACTTCAAATTATATAGAATCTTCATATAATCATTAATCAGATATTAGTGTTAGAAATGCCAACATTGTAGATTAAAACAATACATATGAGCAAACAAAATTGTTTTCACTTAAATCATCATCAGGCCTTACTCTTAAATACATTATTACTTATTAATATAGATATATGAAATTATTAAACTTATCAAATTAATTTACAAATCAATCATCACAATTAAACAGAGTAGTCGAAAAACTATTAAATCTAGACAATACACAGTTATAATCACTTAAGATTAGTCCTATTGGTAGAGTGGGTCTAGCATACGTTTTTCTACAAAGAAAAACACTTTTTACTTAGTTTCTAGCTCAAAGGATAATTGTTCGATGTGTAAACATTAAGAAATTCTTATTAAAGTTGAGTTAAACTTTGTAACAAATTTATGACCAAATGAAAAAAAATGGTGCGAATCCTCTCAAGATGTATATATGCCAATAGAGAAGACCAATTACAGTCTTTGACATCAACAACGGGAAAATACATACCGTTACAAATTAGGAACTTCTAACTGGAATTATTAAAATCATTCAAAAACATGTTACTCTATACTGTTAGCCATTGGACTTTATGTATTTTTATTATTATCAGTTATGTATTAAGACTGCTAAGTTTCTCTGTTATATCAAAATGTGATTTATTAAATACAGACGAATTTAAAAGTGCTTTAGGTTATCATTTTTACTACGTGTATCGTACAAATATGTGTTCATTAAGTGAATTCTGAATGTCAGTATAATTTTCACTGAAGATCTGTTTTCAAACTCTAATATTTACCATATCTTTGATTTTCCTTCAATATGTTAGGCTATATTACACAAAATATGTCCATACAGTTAGATGCAGACAACTCTAGCCCTTGCTGCAATTGTGTATAGCGAAAACTGGAAAGGATAACAGTTTAGAGCTTAACAATTTCTTTATTCCAAAAAGTAGATTTGACAGATAAATAGATTTTGAGCAACATAGTTATAAAAATACCATTCTAACATAGTCTGAATTTGATGAAGCCTGTCTTTATCTGACTACAAACTGATGAAAAAAAGTGGTGTATATTTATAATGCGAACTGATGATTAATTATTCGTTTAGCTAAGTGCAAAGACAAACATTAAGAATCATTCAGTTCATCGGATAACACTCGTTAAATTATAAATGATGATTTGCACATTAAAGTACTTTCTGTAAACACTGTATACCTTATTATGCTAGATTAAAAGTGTGCTAAGAGACTGATGATAAACAGGTAAGAAACGATCATTCTTGTTTACAGAGTTACTGACGATATTTTACTAATGATGACCTTCAAACCATAATCATTTGTAATTTTCAATCACAACCATTATTATATTATTTAATATAATCGATACAATGATGAGGTTAATAATTTCTCAGAAC
Organism: Schistosoma margrebowiei; assembly: GCA_944470205.2. Taxonomy (NCBI): domain Eukaryota; kingdom Metazoa; phylum Platyhelminthes; class Trematoda; order Strigeidida; family Schistosomatidae; genus Schistosoma; species Schistosoma margrebowiei. The sequence goes on from OX104024.1 coordinate 15,419,758, forward strand.
AATCCGACATGAAAAAAACAGAATGTACATTCAAACATGTTAGTTCTTGTTTTTCAGTATACAGTCCAAACTGATCTTAACTAGACAACCATTAAAACCCAGAAAGCACTGTACGACCGTTTTATATTTTTCCATGACTCATTACTAGCATGCATCCACGACATTGCTTTAGGTAGGTCCGTGATGTAAGACATTAAAGTCGGAAATTATCAAAACCTTTTCTCTGTAGTAATAATAAAAAACTCATTAATGAATATTTTCGATACGCATTTTCAGTATTTATCATCAGAGAATGTAACCAGTAAAGTTTAGGCATATTAAAGTTACTCAGATGACAACCAATTCCATTAGTGAGCGGTTGCAGAATATCGAGAATCAGTTGAAATTAGATGTGTAGGTCACTAGATCCCAAATCATTTGGGACTCACCAGAAAACCCCATTCTCATGAGTATGACCCTTGCTAGGGTAATGGTTGAGAAATGTCGAAGACTACCACTCGAAGACAAATAGCTATCCGTTCCCTACAAATCGTTTTATACAGAATTAAGTCCGTTACTAGTATATATTTAACGATTTTTTATTTGCACTATTGATGAGTAGTATGATTAATTTTGAAAAACGTGTGGCCATAGTTCTTCAGTTACCATTAAATAATTCTTACAAACAATTCAGTTATGGCTGACAGTAACGTATGTTTGATAACGAATAATTTCACCCATACCGTAAAAATTTCGAAGTAAATAAACTAAATTAATTTGTCTTTGTTCAATATAATCAAAAATTCACAAAGTGGAGGCATGTTTTAATATTACTCTATATTAACTGCAAATTTATACACGTTTTCTCGAAAATCCAAGTGACGTTTAGTAATCTTTAAAATCTTTAGACGTCATTGGCTTCTTCTGACCTGGATTTAACTACGTTACGCAAAAGCTGAGAACATTGATAATAGCCTAGTGACTGAATTGAAGTGGCTACCTGAATCACTAAATTGGTCGCGTTATGTCGAACAAATTGCTCGTTAAGATATCAAAAATTGGCATTACACAATTGACGTTACTTCCATTTGTGTTAAGAAATTTATTTGTTCATGCTGACGAACAAATTAAAAGAAAGGGAAAGATAGTTTTTATTCGTATTTCAGAGAACGTTCTCCAAACATCGAGACTAAGAGGTCAATATATTTCTGATGGTGCTATCCTCCATCACTTACTTCATAGCAGACAAAAAGTTGATATTTCAAGATCATTCAAAATTCACAATAAGGAAACAGCTTTGAAATTTCTGCCTTTTGTCGAAATTAAAAGGTTTAGACTGGATTAATGTATTCAAAAAGAGATTGCTATCAATCTTTTACTGGTTCAATTACATTTAATTGTTTAACATCTCATTTTGTGTTTCTTAAATCTTGTCTAAGCTTTATTCGTTTTCATATTATGGTCAGTTCTGTCATTTTTTAGTTATTGTTATGTAACTTTTGACGTTACTTTTGTTTTCTAAAGGAAAATATCTATCCAAATGAACATCATTTGAAATTCTTATAAACTTATCGTATTTCTGTCATTCTTCACTTGATGAGAACTTTTTCAATATAAAGTATTTACAGTCCTGTATCTTAGTAATTAATATTAGTAGTTCCAGATTGTAAGCAGATAAAGAGAAATCATAAAATAAATGAATTCTTGTTGTGCTGTTACGTTTGATCATAATTTACGTAAATTTGACGTCAGTCTATTCATATTTCTTACCTATGAGTGCATGTGATCATGTTCATTGCCACTGATTGGTCTAGAAAGAAACATTTTCTCTTACTTAGGATTCTTGTTCGGATGTCAGCTTCCTCGGGTGAACGCAGGGTACAGACAAATACTAGGCATTTAAACTGGTCTTCTGTCATGGAAGACAACTTGAACCTCTCACATTCTCAATTCCCAATTCCTTCATGTTTCGCCCAGTCATCTCTTGGTTCTTTCGCCATCTCCAAGCATTGTTAACTGATATTAGATAGAGATGACTGTTCTCCAAAGATCTGAGATAAAATTTTAATTGTTTCATCAAAGTCTCATGGGAAGAACAAAGTTACTATAGTGTTCATGTCCCGTTATCCTAAGTGTTCTTAAAAGTATTCAGACTTTTGAGGCGTCATCCAGTCTGCAAAGATCAATATGCAACATATCTTCATATTTCTTAAACCAAGAGTCAAAAGTAACAACTGCTACACCATCAAAGTCAAATTAATGGATTCCATGATTCTGATTTGAGACTGTTCAAACCGCTTCTCTTGACCTTCTAGGAGCCCCGAAGAAATATTCATTTTAGTTTTCCCCGTCGTCATGATAGATCTTCTAGCTGAACACTAGATTCAGTTCCTAAGCTATGCTAGTAACCCCCAGGCTAAATCTACATAGCAGCTTGAACACGAGAGAAAAGGTGCGAAATATGGAAGAAACACATTATTCCAAAGGTTTTTGTTTATGTACAGAAAATTTAATTTTTTTATTGTATTTTTGATGGCCTTGGGTCTCCGAGAAATTCTGGAACGCTACTAAACATAGTAGCAGTATGAGTAATCATCCAATCAGAAACTCGACATGTGACTTTTCACTTTCTGAATGTTTCTGGCAAAATTTCTAGTGAATGCTAATTTGATAAGGTGCTTCTCAACGTTTTCAGAGCCTTTTTCGACTTTTTTTTGAGTTTTCTTGGTCTCCCCAATAAATATTTAAGTCTTTTTGACGGTAGTAGCTTATGATGTTAACATAACCACATATAAAGGCATTGTATAATAGTTGTTTAATATATTCATAGACTCCATTCGTTATTTGCTTATTAGCCTTGATAATCAAGATATGACAATATGATGTATGTAAACGTTTGGTATTATAATTACTACAATAAACTGGAGTTGAAAATATACATTATTTGTATAGAAAGCATATAACATTACTTGAATCTTTCAACAATTACTTTGCTAAACATATTAAATCACTACTATATCTACTCCGGAATCATACAAATGACAATAGTCACCTGTAGGAAACGAACTATCGGGAAAGCCTTCTTTTTTAACTTTAATGATCAACGACAGGTCTCGGATTTTGGCGTGAAATTCACTCGGCCATTTGGTTAAATAGAGTTTTGGCATTATAGCTGATGCTGGTTCATGATGAAAACCCTAAGTCTAATTCCTAACCTTAACCATCAATTGTAAATCACAATTCTAATTCCTCACACTGGTTTATAACTTTCGTTTGGTCCTAGTTATTAGGTGGATACTCTCAAGGTCAATTTAGCGTCTCTAGAAGGTCGTCCATAAATTATAATCTCACCAATACTTCTTTACTAACATTTTTCATGAAAAAAATTCAATTAAAAGTTAATTTACGCTGAAGAATGACCTTAATTGAACAGTGAAGTGGTTTTTACTTCTTAGTTTCAGACTATTCTATAGTGTGCATCCGAAATATCACTAGAGAGTAAAAACCATAATAATTTTGTATCACTGGAGAGTATTATGACCATTCAGTTGGCATTGCACGGTTTTTTAATTCTTTTGCCTTCCAACCCTCAATCAGAATATGAAAAAGACATATGATTTGCCAGTTAATTATGTGACTTGAAAACTCATACGATTATATACATAACTTACAAGATTCTAATTCATTACAAATAGGAAATCACAGTGTGTACTTATCTAAGACTCGGAAACTATGCGATCTAGTTTTTAACCTTAATGGGAGCACAAGTTTTCTCACAACTGCAAGTGTGCCTTTCTGACAAATACCAAATAACACGAAACCAAGGTTTAGAACTCTCCTTCAACAATATCCAACCACCTAATATGATTAGTATAAACTTATCTATTAAGATTGTCCTTCATGAATTCAGTCATGTTAACAACAATTCATCTGTAGAATTATTCCAAACCTTACCAACTACCAAAGAATTAGAACTGTATCTCATAAACTATACTACTGTAACCTCTTACACAAATATTTTATTTGCTTTCAACCATGTTCTCTAAGACCAAAGAGAAAATAAATAAACAAACCTGAAACGAATTCTCTGATAACTTTGTTTATATTTTAGTAAAGTTAAGAAGATCAAATTTCAGTAGTCATCAAAAAAATAAGTTTAGTTATATGTGCATAGATGTATGTGTTAATGTCCTTATGTATTTATGTGTGAATGTGCTTCTATTAGTAATTATGCTTCTGAATGATGGTACAATAATTTACAAAGGGATTTTTGTTAAACCATTGCTAAGCAAATAACTATTGCCATTATAACAACATAAATAGAAAGTACAGAGATAGCAACCTTAGCTTCTCCTCTTTTGTTTGCACTTTTACGACGTTATTTTTCTTCGTTAGTATAAAAAGTACAATAAATAAAAGTAGATTCGAATCAAGCACTTAACCGTAGATTGTTGATTAAACATTCCATGAATACCAAATCCCTATTTTCTTCTAATTGTTTACATCAGATTAATCAATAAAATCCAACGAAAAAGAAGCAGTATGCCAGATGCTGCGTCAATGCTCAATATTCAGTGTTGTCATGGTAAAACCACTTAGTGATTGTGACCAATTCATAATACGACTACGAAAACAGTTAAGAATGGTTATGCTTAAGTAGAAGTCATCGCTGTATGCCATCTGTGTTGAATAATAAAATTATTACTTTCAACTGTGAAACTAAAAAGAATAAGGATTACATCTAAATGAACAATACAGAACAACTAATACATTCATTAGAAACCGGAATATAGGTATATCATTTCATAAATTGAAAACTCTATGATGCAAATGGATTCAAATTTGGCGGTGCTACAACACCCATATTTAAATTGTTTTCAGAAAATAAATAATCTGAACGACTTAGACATAAATTAGTATGATGACAATTGATATGGCCATTTGATATACAGAAGCTAGTTTTCATACTTTTAGATATGTTATCATCAGTGCAAATTTTAGAAGACTGATCAAACAAATGAATTTGTTGCTTATCTTGTTGTTGTTTCTTTTCACAATGTGCATGAATATTTTTTCGTTGACTTAAAATATCACGTACACTTGGTCGCCGTGAAACTGCATGAGGATAAATTTCATTAAGATTGATTTTACAATTTTCAATCTCACTCTGTTTGTTTCTTTTTGAATATTGCTGTGAATAACCATGGACTGGAGAGTTTCTCACGTGAGATTTGCTGTTAAATAAACGTAGGTGAATCTTCTGCTCTCTCACCTAAATAAATTAAAGTAGAAAACAAATTTAACATAAAAGAGAAACTATTCGTCGTAAGATACATTAGTCATTGCTTTACTGACAACCTACTTATAAGTAGTATAACATTATAAGCAAAAGTATATCAGGTTCTTTTGTGTTGAAGTTACAGGAAGCTTCAGGAAATCTCTATGTTAGTTTTCAGTATAATTTATAAACGTTTCTCGATAGGATGGGTAGAAATTTTATCCTGAATTCCTATTGTATTCATCGTCCTACCATTTGTATATCTATTTCACGATTCACATAATAAGTTTATAAAAATGGGAAAACTGAATCATAAACACGGTGTATAAGTTTCCAAACTTCTATTCACTAGATAGAGCATACCATGTTAAAGTATAAACATATTTATATTCATATAATTTTTTTATCTGAGCTACCTGAATTTTTAATCAACCTTTAAATGAACTTATCAAAACGTAACAAACTTTGAAGCGAATGCTTCAATTACAACTCTGTGTCTGTGAGTGATTCAGTGTAAAATTTAACTCAGACCTCCTCCTGGTGTTCTGCTGATCGAGGGGACTTGCCTTATGAACCACCATGAGTGGTTGATGGAGATCAGTCTAGTCAACCACTATCTTCGTGAAACCACGTTTATCTCGTGATGGACGAACACTGAGTGGAGCATATGTGCTTATGTATCCTATTTGAGATTCATGGGGTGATTTGATTTGTATCCTTAAGGTGTGTACATAGTGTGTGTTTCAGGAAAGATCCTCCGTAAAGGATTTTATTCATACGTTCCTGATAGTGCTTGCGTCTCTTACCCAGTATTTCACGTATAAATATAATGTGTAGTTACATAATTGTGATTTAGTGCTACATGTTGTCAATGCTTATATGGAAATTGAATGCAATTTATATTTGTCCCAAGGACTAGCTTGTATCTACACCGTTCAACCTCGCTAGCAAATACTATCTGTTGTATTGGAGATCATGTCACTCTATCGAAGTAGCATCCATACCAGTGTTTATGCTCTGAAATGTAAAAATCCATGGAATGTATACTTGTCACAAAGAGTGGTTTCCATCTTCTCTCTTGAACACAGTAGTAAATCCTAACAGTCATCTCTAGGGGTTTCCTGACCAATTCAACACCCAAAACATATCTTAACCCGGGTATTTAGGCCCTCAGTAATGCACAAACACTTTCAGAAAAGCCAATCGAATTATCCAATGCAGGGTTTATTAAGTTTCCTTGCTGAAAAGGCACATCAGTCGTGTTAAATTTATGTAAAGATTTAACTACGTCTCATATCGATTGAAACAGGGACTATCTATAATATTTATTTGTAAAATAAATTTAATTTAGATATGATAAAAGACTTATCAAAGTTTAATGCACTTAACATTCAGCTTCGAAGATAAGTGGATTAGACACGCAAGTTACTTAATAACTGTTCAGTTAAATACAAACGAGGTTCGATAAAACCCCAATTCAGCATAACTGATCGTATCTGGGCAAGTGAAACCAAGGAAAGAGAGGTGAAACTGCTAAACGAAATACTGACAGGGAATAGGTTAATAAACCAGTGAATATGCTACAAAAAGTTAACAACTAGTCTGTTTCTGGTATCAGAACGGTTCATCTTCATCAATCTACCATATACAGGATGTATCTGATGCCTAGAAGATATTTCAATTTAACCGTGTGAAATTAACCAGACTATTTCATCACATTTCCTCAGTTTTACTTTGACCTTAGCTTGTCTTAACGTTATTTGTCCATTTAGTATACATATGAAATCTATGAATTTATTCTAGTAAAGCAGGGACTTCACCTCATCAAATTCGTCATGATTTTCAAGTCAACTTCAATTTTCAGGGCTTGTACAAATTTTTGTCAAATTTTTAGTTGATTAAAGCCGGCTAATAAGTTCATTTATCTGACTTTGAGCTAAACGTTTATGTTAAGACTAATAATACTATCCGACTTCCCAAATACACGTAACCAAAGTGGGATTCGAACTTAGAAACCAGTGGTTGAATTCAAGAATTTTAATAATCAGGTCACAACTTCATTGTCAAAGAATATTGTATCTCAAGTCTAATTCATATATATTGGCAATCGGTTAGCTAGTAAGTTTTTATTTGCTTATATCTGTGGTTCTTATGTCTTCATCTGTTTGGTTTAGTCTTCTTTTTTTCATACATACACATTTTAATAAAATAATTTGTGGTAAGATTTTTGCTGGAAATGAATTAAGCTAATAAATATCAGATGATTCTGATAAATTGTCTTTTTCATTGGATCATTCAATTTATATACGAGAACACACTGGTTTTGGTGGATCCTCATTTTCTAAGCTGAGTGGAGTATTCAAAAGGTTTCACTATCTTTCTAAACAACATTATTAGCATAAAATTCAGATAAAAGTAAGCTATTCGAAATTTTCTACAAATGACTAACACCTTGTTCTGTCAATCTTGAATTTGATTGTCGATTGATTACACTCGTCCAATCATCATCATCATCATCATCATCATCACCATCATCATCATCATCATCATCATCATCATCATCATCATCATCATCATCATCATCATCATCATCATCATCATCATCATCATCATCATCATCATCATCATCATCATCATCATCATCATCATCATCATCATCATCATCATCATCATCATCATCATCATCATCATCATCATCATCATCATCATCATCATCATCATCATCATCATCATCATCATCATCATCATCATCATCATCATCATCATCATCATCATCATCATCATCATCATCATCATCATCATCATCATCATCATCATCATCATCATCATCATCATCATCATCATCATCATCATCATCATCATCATCATCATCATCATCATCATCATCATCATCATCATCATCATCATCATCATCATCATCATCATCATCATCATCATCATCATCATCATCATCATCATCATCATCATCATCATCATCATCATCATCATCATCATCATCATCATCATCATCATCATCATCATCATCATCATCATCATCATCATCATCATCATCATCATCATCATCATCATCATCATCATCATCATCATCATCATCATCATCATCATCATCATCATCATCATCATCATCATCATCATCATCATCATCATCATCATCATCATCATCATCATCATCATCATCATCATCATCATCATCATCATCATCATCATCATCATCATCATCATCATCATCATCATCATCATCATCATCATCATCATCATCATCATCATCATCATCATCATCATCATCATCATCATCATCATCATCATCATCATCATCATCATCATCATCATCATCATCATCATCATCATCATCATCATCATCATCATCATCATCATCATCATCATCATCATCATCATCATCATCATCATCATCATCATCATCATCATCATCATCATCATCATCATCATCATCATCATCATCATCATCATCATCATCATCATCATCATCATCATCATCATCATCATCATCATCATCATCATCATCATCATCATCATCATCATCATCATCATCATCATCATCATCATCATCATCATCATCATCATCATCATCATCATCATCATCATCATCATCATCATCATCATCATCATCATCATCATCATCATCATCATCATCATCATCATCATCATCATCATCATCATCATCATCATCATCATCATCATCATCATCATCATCATCATCATCATCATCATCATCATCATCATCATCATCATCATCATCATCATCATCATCATCATCATCATCATCATCATCATCATCATCATCATCATCATCATCATCATCATCATCATCATCATCATCATCATCATCATCATCATCATCATCATCATCATCATCATCATCATCATCATCATCATCATCATCATCATCATCATCATCATCATCATCATCATCATCATCATCATCATCATCATCATCATCATCATCATCATCATCATCATCATCATCATCATCATCATCATCATCATCATCATCATCATCATCATCATCATCATCATCATCATCATCCTCATCATCATCATCATCATCATCATCATCATCATCATCATCATCATCATCATCATCATCATCATCATCATCATCATCATCATCATCATCATCATCATCATCATCATCATCATCATCATCATCATCATCATCATCATCATCATCATCAGATTTAATTCTTTTAAATACATAAATAATCAAAAGGAAAAATTTCGGATTTAATAGATTATTCGGGTAATTTTCCATACTACAAAATACATAAAAATAAACTGTTATGGTGTTCCACTCAAAAAGGATCATGGAATCATTTTCCTCGAAACATTTAGCTTAAAGAGAATAAAACATCATCAACATACAAGTAGACTTCAGCCTTTGGAAAAAAAAACTAACTATTAAAGGTGCGTGGAAAGACCTAATGGTGCAGTGATCCATCTAG